>JAJJWX010003038.1:0-600000 GCA_023529315.1 Papaver bracteatum
TGTTTACAAATTCATGGGATTAAACAAACCCATGATCCAAAACCCAAGACCCAAACCATTTCCACCTCACCCCCATTGGATTCTTTCCAAAACATCCACCTCACCCCATTGGATTCTTTCCAAAACATCCACCTCACCCCATTGTATTCCATTCTATCCATCAATTAAGAAAACATGTTTTGTTTAATTGTTGAGTGGTTGCTACGTTGTGAAATTCGGATCCCAAGTGTGAGAGAATTTTTGTGTATAAATAGAGAGGGTTGTTGTGTTGAAAACTCATCCAAGAATAGCTTGTTCATGTTAGTTTATCAAATTTCAATTTTGTTGTAATGTTCTTCATGTTCTAATTTCATTTACTAGGGTTTAGATGAAGCCCTAATATCATTGGTATGTATTCATATCTTGTATCTTGTTCTTGAAAGTTTAGAATTATTTAAAGATATAATTTAATCCAAGTTTTTCAACATCTTGCTCTCACAATGTATGCCATGTATCCATTGTAGTTAGAATATCTCTATGTTGATTATGCTACAACTCATGCTTAACCAAATATTGATCTTTAGATTAGTTGTGCTTAATTAGACAATTAATGCTTTGGAGAAACACCTTAGTTATACGGTAGACTTGAATCTACTATAAGGACAAGAATAATATTACAAGTTGAATGCATATCATAGGTTATTGGTGGATTTGAATACCCTAGTATCCATATTATCATTGTTTACATATCTTGTTATTTGCATATTTTACTTTTATTATTTCAAGTCACTTGAAAATCATATCGTCGTATCGACAAAATCAAACCCCTTTGGTTACTCAATCAGGATTTAGAATCAACTTATACACTCTCCAAGTCTCTCGTGGTTCGACATGTGCTTGCCCTGTGTTGCTTGTCGACACGTGCACTTGCAGTTTATACATAGAAGTAGGTATCTTTCCGAGCCTACCAAGTTTTTGGCGCCGTTGCCGGGGACTCGGTAGTGGTGTAGTTCATTTTTCATCTCCGGATTTTGTTCACATATCACCCGTAGCAACGTAACTATTCACAAGTCCAATTTTATACTTTTTTTGTTATTTTTTTTAAAATTTTTTGCTTTTGCTTTAAAACTTCGAAACCCTAACTACCTCTTTTGAGCTCAACAGTCTTAGGAGTATGTTGTAAAAAGGCGAAGGAAAGGAAGCGAAAGAAGTTTTTATTTTAAATTAAAAAAAAAAAAGTTTATTTTATTTATTTTTAGATTGTATTAGGATTCCTCACTCTTGTAATTTTTCTTTTTCTTTTGCACTTTATTTTGGACTTTGGACTTGGACATTCTATTTTTATTTTTATTTTTAAACCCTACGGAAGGGTATTATTAAATATCAATTTGTTTTGCAGAAGGACGGTGATTACAATATCACCTCGGCCCCTCGGGTTCGTTCATGACATAGGAGTCGTGGCCCGAGCCGACAACAACGGTTCATCCCTGCCCGGAACGGGAGGTAAGTTTGTCGAAACACTCGCGAATCCCTTGTTAGTGAGTTACTCTATTCCTTCGTTTGCATATATGTTGAGGAATTGAATACGGCTGCTTTATTTTCCTAGTAAAAGGCAAGTACTTTCCATACAAGATAAGGGTTCGGATTTCATCACCGTTCTCTTCTTGCCCGCCTTAGGAAAACAATACCTAACGTGAACCTAAGCATTAAAATTTGAAATAAAATGAGACCTATAAGGTAACGAGCTTAGTAGGAGAGTCGGGCAGAAAAATATTGGTTACTCTCTAAGCATACTTCGAAGTTCATGACGGTTTGTAAATTGAATGCGTGATCGCGCTCCTTTGAATGCGGTGAGGCCTTGGGTATCAAAGCTCCCGTAGATTCCTCGCCTATTCTATTCAATTTACTTAAACTCGGATTGATTCCAGAGGAGTTTGCTCAGATTGTAACGAATTCCATTTCGAAGGATTAGAATCCGGTCTAGAAAACAATCTAAGTGGAACCATCATGCTTTTTGTTTGCTAGAAATCGCAGGTTTTCCGTGGTAGAGTCACCTTGTTTGCGATTGCATAGAACTTTCCTTCCGTTTATGATTTTTTCTTTTATTTTGTTTTTCTAATGTATGCCCGAGGTAATTAGAGAACGGGCTTGAAAAAAAAAAAAACCAATAAAAACCAAAAAAAAAAAAAAATAAATATTGGTATGTTTTCAGTGTGTACATCCAAATCTCCGCAACAAGCCTAGTGCTAGTTAGAGATCATGTCGGATTCCCGGGTCTGCAGTGGGGATGGAAACAAATCCATCGAGAGCTTGCTTACGGGCATGATTCACATTATGAAACTCCGACAGACCATGATGTCACTAGTTATAGGGATTATTATGGAAATTTTCACAAATCCGAGCATCAATACATGAACCCTAGTAACTACTCACACATGTATCATCCACCACAGGTGAAAATGAACATCTTTACAGGGCCCAACTCTCACAATCATCACTTTTGGACCAATTAGAAGCTAGAACTGCAGCTTTAGAAATGAAAATGCATGAATTTGTCGCATATAATTCTTCTAGGCAATCTGAAATCTATGCTTGTACCTTATGTGGAGGCTTAGGCCATCCTTCTGAGAATTGCTATATTTTGCATGATTTTAGGAAATCTAGAGAATATCATGAAAATTCAAAATATGAAATGCCAACAGATTACAAAGTGATAGTCATTGGGACCATAATCAACCTTTCGAAGGTTGCGATCGTATTTTATAGACCCTAATGACCCCGCACATGTATCACCCACCACAAAGTGGGAAGTTGAAAATTTTGTACTTCTCAATCTGTGGAGGAAAATCTCGAGACTCATCGAACAAAATAATGCTAGGAGTGTATTGCATGATAAACCATATAGCATTAATTATGAATTTCCTACTGTTGAAGACTCTCATTCCATTGAACAACTTAATGCATTATTAAAAATGAATTTGATTCATTTACAAAATGTAGGAAAGGAGGAATTTCAGGATGAAATATTTGTTTGTCCTAATGAAATAAAATGTGAAAATAGTATGCCTAGTCTTACTTGTGTAGCTGATATTGCATATGAACCTGTTTTAAATGAAGGGACTAGAAATACTACGATTTTAAATAAGGAAATGCATTTCTGTGATGATGATGATGTTATGTTGGAAGAATATGTTTTTACTGAAAATATTGTCGAACCTTTGGGTTTAAAGACATTAGGCTTCTCTGCCTCGACCTTAATGAATGATGTTTATTCTAGTGTTACATATACATGTGATTTTGATACTGATCTTGAGCATGTGCAATTATCCCGTGAACAAGAGCATGACACATTTCTTGTGTATGACTTATAAAATATTGAATCTCCTGTCGACACCAATGATACTATACATGAAAATAACTTTGATGTGTCTGATTCTCTGTCTAAGTCATAGTGTGAAGTTTCTTGTGATATTCCTATGCATGAAACCGAAGTTCTAGGGGATGATTGTGAACTGGGCTTATTGATTTGTTTTATGAGCATGAGCATGATGTTGTACTTGTGTATAACATAGGTAGTGTTGAATCTCTGTCAACACTAATGATCTTATGCATGAAAACATAATTGACGTGTCTGATTCTCTGCCCGGGTCACATTGTGATGTCTCTTTAGATTTGTCTATGCATGAGAATAAAACTTTGGATGAGCATGATACTTATTTGGGTCTTTATGGATTGTTCTATGAATGTGAGCATCTTGCGACACTTTGGAAAAATGATTTAGGAGTTATAGATGCGCCTAATAATGATGTGCCTACCTCCCTGCCCATGTCACAAACTAGTAATCTTGCACCCAACCTAGATTTGGTTTGTAAAGTTATTGTTAAACTTACTTTTCTAAGAGTACCTAATCTAGGATTGGAACTGTGTGCATCCAAGTCCTCTTGGACTATTTTGATTAAATATAATACCTTTGATGAGCCACAATTAGAGTTCACTCATGTCTCTCCATCCATCCCCGACAAAATCCACTTTGAACTAGATATTGTGCATGTTGCACCTGAAATTGTTATATTTTGTACCCAAAAGTATATCTATTGAAAAATCTAGGTTTGGGGTAACTCATTCATATATGCGATCTCACTTGCATTCTTTATCCCGTTATAATTGTGTAAGGCTGTTGATGTTTCCGCACTACGTCTTTTGGGTTGATCCTCAACTTTTTAGATTATTGGTACATGGTGAGTCATCATTGTATAATCTAGTAGGTAAAATTTTGAATCTTGTTGATATATTTTTGTGCTAACCAAACTTTTTGTCTTGCGCTCATATTTTTTGCTTTCAAAGCATTCATTCAATTATGGTTAGCACCACCCTTTTTGGCATCTGGTAATCTCTTTCCTTTGAATCTGTTTTGTTCTCATGTTTTGTTGTTTCTGTTCTTTTGAAACATTGAGGACAATGTTAGATTTAGGTTTGGGGAGTATTTGCATATCGTCTTCTATGACCAGCTGTGGAGCGGGTCTTTTGTAGAGTGTTTTCTATGACCAGCTGTGTAGCGGGTCTTTTGTAGGATCTTTTGTAGTCTTTTGCATTTTTTTTTGTTGTCTTCTATGACCAGCTGTGGAGCGGGTCTTTTGTAGTGTGTTTTCTATGACCAGTTTGTGTAGCGGGTCACTAAAAAAAAATGATGATCAGCTGTGTAGCGGGTCTTAAAAAAATAAAATAAAAAAAATAATTGGTTACAAATTTTCATAGTTCTACGAAATTCCGAAGTTCATCATCTACAGTTGAAGACCGAAGACGAATACATTTCTCTGGATGCTCTGAAATTAGAGAAGGTTTTGTGGGTACATCTTTGGTAGGCCCTCACGAGACTACAACTCGTCCACTAGGGACACCTAGGGGTTTAAAGGCTTAGTGCATACGCTAAATGCATTCGAGAGACCAGCGACATTGGTATAGTTAGGATTTCTGGATTTCTGTTTCACTTGAGGACAAGTAAAATTCAGGTTTGGGGGTATTTGATGAGTGCCAAATATTGCATATTCATACACCTTTTCATTGGCACTTAACTCATCTTTCGCGCTTCAAAGTCATATATTATCCCAAATTCTGCATTCTTACCATCTTCAAGAATAAATATTTGTATTAATTAATTTTGTGTTTTTAAGTACTAAATAAAGCTTGGAAGAATTGAGAAGACAAAAAAGAGAAGAAAGTTGGAAGCGTTGCAACCCGCTCGCGCATCAGTGGCAACTTTGTTTACAAATTCATGGGATTAAACAAACCCATGATCCAAAACCCAAGACCCAAATCCATTTCCATTCTTTCCAAAACATCCACTCACCCATTGGATTCTTTCCAAAACATCCACCTCACCCCCATTGGATTCTTTCCAAAACATCCACCTCACCCCCATTGTATTCCATTCTATCCATCAATTAAGAAAACATGTTTTGTTTAATTGTTGAGTGGTTGCTACCGTGAAATTCGGATCCCAAGTGTGAGAGAATTTTTGTGTATAAATAGAGAGGGTTGTTGTGTTGAAAACTCATCCAAGAATAGCTTGTTCATGTTAGTTTATCAAATTTCAATTTTGTTGTAATGTTCTTCATGTTCTAATTTCATTTACTAGGGTTTAGATGAAGCCCTAATATCATTGGTATGTATTCATATCTTGTATCTTGTTCTTGAAAGTTTGGAATTGTTTAAAGATATAATTTAATCCAAGTTTTTCAACATCTTGCTCTCACAATGTATGCCATGTATCCATTGTAGTTAGAATATCTCTATGTTGATTATGCTACAACTCATGCTTAACCAAATATTGATCTTTAGATTAGTTGTGCTTAATTAGACAATTAATGCTTTGGAGAAATACTTTAGTTGTGATTAAATTATCCATTGGAGAAACACCTTAGTTATACGGTAGACTTGAATCTACTATAAGGACAAGAATAATATTACAAGTTGAATGCATATCATAGGTTATTGGTGGATTTGAATACTCTAGTATCCATATTATCATTGTTTACATATCTTGTTATTTGCATCTTTTACTTTTATTATTTCAGTCACTTGAAAATCATATCGTCGTATCGACAAAATCAAACCCCTTTTGGTTAATCTCTGAATCAGGATTTAGAATCAACTTCTACACTCTCCAAGTCTCTGTGGTTCGACATGTGCTTGCCCTGTGTTGCTTGTCGACACTGTGCACTTGCAGTTTATACATAGAAGTAGGTATCTTTCCGAGCCTACCAGTTTGATGGCGACTACCCTAGAGGCTGGTTACGCAAGTGTGAGAGATTCTTCTCTATCAACAACTCCATTGAAGAAAAAGATTATGTGGGTACAACATCTCTTTACATGGAGGGTAAAGCAGATTCTTGGTTCTTCGATTTCCAGATTGGTAAGGGCCCTATTTCTTGGTCTCATTTTAGTCTTGCTGTTTGTACTAGATTTGAGGACATAGCAAATGACAATTATGTGGGTATGTTTAATCAACTTGTCCAAATATCAACGGTGGAGGAGCATTTTGAAAGGTTTGAAACCCTTAAGGCCATTATGATAAGCAAAAACCCCCATATGACTGAGTCTTATTTCATCATGAGTTTCATTAGTGGGTTAAGGGAAGAGCTGAAAGGGACGGTTCAGATGTTTAAACCTGCCACATTGTATGAAGCATATCAGTTAGCTAGGTTATAAGAACTTACTGTTGATGGACAGCAGAAAAAGTTCAAAAACACTTACAAATCACAACCTACTACCTCTTACTTTACAACCACCTCTACCACTACTTCAAGAAATACCTTCACTCTATCTCAAGCAAAGATCACCCATAAAACAACACCTTCACAACCTAGAGCCTTTAATTCAAAACCCAACTACCCACCCATCAAAAGATTGACCCATGAGCAACTGAGGGACAGAAAAGAGAAGGGGTTGTGCTATAATTGTGATGAGAAGTTCACTTTTGGCCATAAATGCAAACAACAACAGTTGTTTATGCTAGCTTTGGATGAAATGGAAGAACAAGATGGAGATGAAGAGCTACATGAGGAGACAGAGGACAATGGTGAATCCCCCAATAAGTCCAACATGGGAATATATCTTCATTCCCTCACTGGGTGCTCTAGTAGTGATACCATTAGAATCCCAGGGTATGTGAAGAAAAGATTCATCTCCATTCTAATTGATACTGGAAGTACTCACAGTTTCATTGATAAAGATTTAGCTCAACATCTAGATTGTGCAGTGGAACAAACAACTCAGCTTCTGGTCACAGTGGCCAATAATGATAGGACTATCAGCTCTGGGGTGTGTAAACAACTACAATGGTCCATGCAATGGAGTAAGTTCATTAGTGACTTGAGAAAACTTCCCTTGGGAGGGTGTGATATGGTTCTTGGTGCTGACTGGCTTGAAACCTTGGGAGATGTAGTATTCAACTTCAAAAAACTTTGTATCAGTTTTGTTCATAAGGGAAAAAAGATCACTTTGACTGGTGCTAAAGAAAACTCTTCTCTGAGGATGATGAGCTCTAAGGCTGTCTCAAAACTGTTTAAAAAGGGATCTTATGGCATCATGGGGTAATTATTTTCTATTTCGTCTTCTAACCCTAAGCAAAAGATACCAAGGCCTATTCAGCTACTGCTCCAAGAGTATGCTGATGTATTTGAAGAACCAAAATCCTTACCACCATCAACACCCTTGGACCATAAAATTCCTCTAAAACCAAATTCAATACCCACCAACCAAAGACCCTACAGGTACCCCTATGTACAAAAATCAGTCATTGAATCCCTAGTCAAGGAAATGCTTTAATTTGGGATCATTCAGACTAGTCACAGCCCCTTTGCAGCTCCTATTCTCCTTGTGAAGAAGAAGGACAATTCTTGGAGGTTTTGTGTGGATTACAGGCAGCTCAATGACATTACCATAAACGATAAATTTCCAATACCAGTCATAGATGAACTCTTAGATGAACTCAATGGCTCGGTGGTATTCACCAAGTTATATCTCAGGTCTGGCTATCAACAAATTTTCATGGATATAGCTGATATTTACAAAACAGCTTTCAAAACTCATGAGGGGCACTATGAGTTCAAGGTAATGCCTTTTGGACTAACCAATGCTCCAGATACTTTTAAAGCCCTCATGAATGAAGTATTCAAACCTTACCTAAGGAAATTTGTGTTGGTATTCTTTGATGACATTCTGATTTACAGTCCCTCTCATGCTGAGAACATTAAGCATTTGGAGATAGTATTGGAGCTCTTGAGACAACACAAACTGTATGCTAAACAGTCCAAGTATAGTTTTGCACAAGAAGAGCTAGAATACCTAGGCCATATTTTTACTTCTGAAGGAGTTGCTACACATCCTTCTAAAATCTCAAGTATGGTCTCTTGGCCTACTCCTACTTGCCTTAAATAATTGAGGGGGTTCCTAAGCTTGACAGGATATTATAGAAAATTTGTCAATGGTTATGGCACCATTTGCAAACCACTGACGGATCTCCTTAAGAAGAATGCTTTTAGTTGGTCTGAGGAAGCTGAAGCCACCTTCAAGGAGCTCAAGGCAGTCATGTGTAGCACTCCAGTATTGGCCTTGCCAGATTTTTCCAAGACATTCATTCTAGAAACTGATGCTTGTGCAAGGGGGGTGGGGGCAGTACTGATGCAAGAAGGAAGACCCATAGCTTATCACAGCAAGCCATTAGGCCAAAAATCCCTTGGGCTTTCAACCTACGAGAAGTAGTTACTTGCAATAGTGATGGCAGTTACTAAGTGGAGGAATTATTTACTGGAAACCATTTTATCATCCACACTGAACAGCAGAGTATAAAGTACTTCATGGAACAAAGAATGTCTACTATGCTAAAACAAAGGTGGCTCATGAAGTTGTTGGGTTATGACTATGAGATCAAGTACAAAATAGGAATGGGGAATAAGGCAGCTGATGCCTTATCTAGATTACCTAATTCTTCTTGCAGTTTTATTAGAACTCATCAACCTGCTTGGGCCTCAGAGATTGTCAAGAGCTATGAAGATGATGAAGCTGCCAAGTCAATGATTGCCAAACTTCTAATCTCTGCTGATGCTGTGAGTAACTACACCTATACTAATGGAATTCTCAGATGTAAAGATAGGATTTATGTAGGGACTGGTCATGGGATTAGACATTCCATCCTAACTGCCTTACATGCTTCAGCCATTGGGGGGCATTCTGGAATTCAGGGTAGTTACATGAGGGTCAAAGCTTATTTCCAGTGGTCTGGAATGAAGAATGACATCATGGAATATGTGACATCTTGTGATGTCTGTCAATGAAATAAAAATGATCATACCTACCCAGCTGGGCTACTCCAACCACTGCAATCCCTGATCACGCTTGGCAGCATATTACCATGGACTTTGTGGAAGGTTTGCCAAAATCTGGGGGCAAAGATGTTGTCATGGTGGTGGTAGACAGGCTTACTAAGTATGCGCATTTCATAGCCCTGAGCCATCCCTTCACTGCTTCAACCTTAGCTCAACAATTCCTCAACAATGTATTTAAGCTACATGGGCTACCAGTCTCCATCATATCAGACAGGGATAAGATTTTTACAAGTAATTTCTGGCAAGATCTCTTTACATCTATTGGTACCAGTCTGAATCTCAACACAGCTTATCATCCCCAAACTGATGGGAAAACTGAGAGGGTTAACGCATGTCTCGAGAATTATTTAAGGTGCATGACAGGGCACAAACCTAAAGCTTGGAGTAAATGGCTTCCCCTAGCTGAGTGGTGGTACAATTCTAACTACCATTATAGCTTGAGTATGTCCCCCTTCAAGGCTTTATATGGCTACCAACCCCCTCACCTAGCATTTCCACTCTCTGTTACTACATCAATGGCTGATGTTGAAGTTTACATAAAGGAGAGGGATCAAATGCTTAGCATGATCAAGGAGACCCTTCATAAGGCTCAAGATAGGATGCAATTTTTTGCTGACAAGAAAAGAGAGGAGAGGTCATTTCAGGAAGGAGATGAAGTTTACTTGAAGCTGCAGCCGTACATACAGATTACAGTATCATTGAGGAGGAACCTCAAATTATTAGCTAGATATTATGGGACATTTGCAGTGGTGGAGAAGATTGGTACAATGGCTTATCAACTCCAGTTGCCACCAGATTCCAAGGTACACCCTGTCTTCCATGTATCGCAACTTAAGAAGGAAATAGGTGCTACCAAGGTTTCTTCTCCTTTATTACATCTGGTGGATCAATAAGGATAGTTCAAGGTAGAGCAGGCAGCCATATTAGGGGAAAGAGTCACATTGATTAACAACACCTCAGTTCCGCAGCTGTTAATACAATGGGTTAATTCAAATCCGGAAGATGCCACTTGGGAAGATACGGCCAACATCAGAGCCAGCTTTCCAAAGTTATATCCTTGAGGTCTAGGATAATTTAAGGAGGAGGTATTGTCATGTAACGAGGTATCCCGAAGAAGTAATAACGGGTGCACTCAGCTACATGGTTAGGGTTACGTTTAATTAAAGAATAAGTAGTTAATTAGTGCTAATTAGCTGTTAATTGAGTAAGAAGTCTTAGTGATGAACGGCCAAGATATGTGCATCTTGTCGGACATGTTAGGGTTTGTGTTCTCACTACTTAACTCAAGTTGTACGTTTTGGAATTCAAGAAATGAATAGATAAGAGCAAGCTTTACTCTCAAGAATGAGTCAGTGAGTTTTCCTTGAGTGACCATCGATTCTCACCCTTTTCTTAACCTACCTCTCTATATCAACTTGTTGAATCATAACACATAGCAACTGTCTTACCAGTTCAGTCAATACAATCTCGAAACACCCTTTCACCACCACAAGTTCAATCCCTACAACCTTCACCACTAGAAACGAGCAAGTTACCAGCACCACCAATGATTTATTGAACTCATTGATTCCCTAGAAGCACCCAGTCACCACCACCAGTTCAGTCCATACAACCTCCACCACTAACTCTTTCTTCAAATGAAACACCCAGTCACCACCACCAGTGGTTTCTCATTTTCTTTCATCATATTCCCTACAACAAAAATTGTCCATACAAAATCAAAAATTATCAAGACAGTACTAAACTAACAAGTAAAACCCATTACAGAATCATAAATACCATATCTCATACAATTCTGTGGGACAAGAATTACAGATTCGAAATCCAATATCAGAATCATTGGGAAGACCTAATTTTGTTTAACAAAAATTATGGATGACTTATAATTACTTCATTAACACAACAGTAACACCAATTGAAATAGGTAAAAGTGAGGGAGAATTTATACCTGAAGGCTGAAGATCTTCCAGAAAATGCAAGTGAAGATGTTAAATATTCTTTTAGAAATTGCTACAATAAAAAACGAATAATAATTAGAATCATGTTAACAAAATAAAATCTAACTTCAAAAATAGGGAAAAATTGCAAACCCTAACTTATACCTGATAAAGTTCGAAGAAAGTCAATCTCCTAACAACCATCACGAGAAGGAATTCGTGAAGAAATAAAGAAATTAAGGTTTCTTTCAAACATGAAATTGGTTGAACAACAACTGAAAATGGGTTTGTTTTGAATGTTAGAGTTTCAAAGAAATCGTTTTAGAATAAAGGATTTTAATCATGAAGGTCGATTCGTTTAGGTAATTAAAAAATGAATCTGGAAAGATAAGAAGATTACAAAAAGAAAATGGATTTTCTTTCTGCTTCTTAATAAAAAGATGAAGATGTTTATCAAAGGTGAGGGAGAAGGAGATATTTTTCTTGGTTCTTTAACGATGTAAACAAGGTGAGAGATATGGAGAGAGACAATAGAGTAATGAAAGGGGGAGAAAATAAAGATACGTATGAAAAGGGAAAAAAATAAAGATAAGATTTCCAGGACATGCGGCGCCATATTAAAAAAAGTATATAAAGTAGTATTATAGTTACTATATTATCAAAGTGTCGCGGCAGAAGTCAACTAAAGTCTTGGTGTAACGACGTCTTGACTTTAGTCAAAGACGTAGTAAAAAGTATCGTTATCTAAGTCAAAAAAAGTTATAACACAACGACAATTTGACTTTGGTCAACAACACTTTCCGTATGTAGTTACATCGCGATATCTAGTCCGTGTCGTTTTATTATGTCTCAGATAGCCCATTTTCCACTAGTGTTTGTTTGTCGAATTCGGTAAAGAATTGTTTGGGTTTCTTTAGTATGGAGACTATAAGAAGTTGGTATTGTGTGGAAAGATCAATTGGAATGAACTTTGAAGCTTGAAGTAGAAACATGCCATGAAAGTTTGTGACAAAGATGTCAAAATTCCTGCATAAAGTGTTAGACGAACATAGAAGAATCATTGAAAACCGGGTTTTCAAGTGATTGCATGAAAAAATTTTGAAGAGTATGCTGACTTCTATGGTGCAAGTCGGAAGTTTAAGTCCGTATTTCTCACAAGTATGCGAATATTATGCTTTAGGAATGCATATATTCATAGTTTAGTAGCGAGTACATTACGTGTTGCAATGGAAATTTTGCGAAAATTCCTGAACTCAAAGAAGATGTTGGTCTTTGCAGTAGCAAAGATAATTGAGAACCTTTCTATGCGATATAATTGAAGGTGTCTCATTGTAGCCAGTTAGATGGAAGATTAAAATCATCTCTCTCAATGCATATACCTTGGTGGTAATGCAAAGTCTGGTTGCGAACCTGCATTTTTGTGGCAATGTGATGTCAAGAAAGAAGAATTGGTTGGCCAATTCTTATATAGCATAAAGCTTATGGAAAGGCTGAAGAAATAAGCAAAAGTTAGGGAAAAACCGATACACTACGGTCTTGCATTTTCAAAGAATTCTTCGTTGATGCTAGATGCGCACAAGGAGTGTGCTTGCACCTGGTTTATGAGTGGGATCAGTATGCTTGGACAAGGGTGTCCAAATACCTGCATTTGATCATAACCACAAGAGGATGTTCTTGTCGACTGCAAATCAAAAATTGTTGCTACTAAAGTTGATTTTGGAGAAAAGAAAAGACAAGAGTAACCAGATGTGCACGGGCAGTAAAAATGAGTTCCAAGTTTGAAGAATAATGAGGCATTCTTGCTTCATGGAATGTAGGCGGTGGGTGCCTCATTTGCAAGGATTATGGCCTTGTTGAGATTGTCCAATGGATTTATCCGCAAAATTCATTGAGTAATATGACTTGCTGAGCTCTATGGTGATGCTCAAGATCACTAAGCTAAGTCCAATTTAATTGTGCAAAGGTACACAAGTTTGCGTCAAAATGTTGGTGTTAATTGGCATGTCCTAATCGTCGAGAACAAGTGTGGCCTGCAAGCCAGTAAAAAGGTAGCAGTTGAAGAAGCTTGTTTGAGTATTGGATAACTAATAATAATGGTCATGCATAAAAATGTATGAGGTCATTCTTGAAGAAATCTTCATGAAAGATAAAGAAGTATGATAGCCTTAGTTTGAAGAAGTATTCAACTAAGTGTTAATTATATTGTGCTTCTTTATGGGAATGGCATAAGAACGTTGATAGTTGGAAGAGTGCATGTGGAAAAGTTAATTTCTACATTGGGGACATTAGGTGTTGTCTTGCTTCCTTGTTTGTTGCTTAGAAGCGAAGATGAACTCAGTATTGCAAGACTTGTTAGGTCTTACAAGTTGCAATCAGTTGGTGCGAATATTTGCTGAAGTTTGAGTATACTTTCAATTTGGGTCATGTGGACCTTGGTGTTGGGAATTGTTTCTCTACGTAAGGTAGTAGCGGATGAGGGTATTTGAGATAAGAGTTCTTGTCTCTTTCGTTCAAAGTAAAGCTAGTTCGCGTGGAAGATGCTACATAGCATATTAAGCCAAAATATGCAATAAAGGACGCTAGAAGTGAAAGAAGCAAATATAGCACATAGTGGCATACACGAGTTTATTGTTGAGAGTTATATGGAAGTGCGACGACATTTGGCAGCGCTAGCATTGAGTAACGCAGCAAGAATGTAGAAGTAAGCTCATCAAATAAATGAGTTAATATTGACTCATGGCTTGGAAGAACATGTTGTTTTTCCATTACATTAAAGCGTAGCAGTTTGAAAGAACAATGAGGCTTGTTAGTTACAAAGGCGCGTGAAGAGGATACCTTGTCCAAAGTGACGATGGGATATCCCGGGTAATCCTAAGTCATGACTATAGTTGCAGGAAATCCTACAACACACCCCTTATCATATATTGATATTAATTTCTAGATCTACATATAAAAATGGTAGTAAAATTGCTAAAATTATAAACGGACACCCAGATTTTTTACATGGTTCGATCAATTTGATCTACATCCATGATTCTTCACTATGATTGTTAAAATTTATATTTTGATTTTACATTGATAATCTCCATTAATGGAATTCTAAATCTAGTTTTGGGAAATAAGATGATAAAGAAAAATACATTCTCTCTCTCCTAAAATTATCTCTCTCTCCCCTTAAATTGTGTCCTCCCCTTTCTCTCTCGTTCTCTTCTCTTTATATAGGTATCTTTATAGTGGGTGACAGCTCACATTCAACTCATACTTCCCATATTTTTGGACATCTGCTATGCTCCTTGCGAGATCTGCTATTGTGCTCGCGAGACTCTTCTATAACCACAAAATCTTCATTTCTTGTTTTGTTCCCGCGAGCATTCTCTCCAACTACAGAATCTTCACATCTTTCTCATGTTTTAGGCTGTCGTTGTTTATTACGTCATTCTTTAAACTACTTTGTGACACTCGCGAAATGTTATTGAAGAGTTTTCGGTGACGCTCGCAGAAGTGTCGTTAATCTCTCGTGAATATAATTGTGGCGATATTCTGCTCCCACATCTTGCCTCTTTTTTCTTGAATATTGCTTGAAAAGTAATCATTAAGAAAAAATATGTTGTTGTAGTAGTCTTTGATCTTTGTTGATGAAGGAACGAGAGAAAGAATACTAGACTTGAAAAGTAGTACTTGCCTCTATTCTTTTGTGAAGTTACATATCTTTGCTAAGTAAATAAGAAGTATTAACTCTTGAAGTATTTGAAGTATGAAGTATCCTTGAAGAAATATAAGAAGTACTCAATCCTCAGAATATAAGAAGTATCCGTCCTTGAATGAAAATCATAAGTATTTCCTCTGTTCATGCAAAATTATTACTTCATTTTTGGTGAAAATCCCTGTCCATTTTGGAAATGATTCTTGCCGAGAAGATAAAAAACATAAAATGTTTTCTTGGTAATCCATAATTGCCTCTGTTCTTTATCTATGGAGGTAGACTCCTTGAGAAAATGTTAAATGAACGAATTGTTTCTTTATTCTTGTCTTGCCTCTGCCTCATGCGATAAAATATTCATATTCTGCTAAATAATCACATTTCCTGCAAAGTTCTTAAATAGTTTGCGAGGTGCTGAATGAGTTTGCAAGTTTCTGAATGTGTCTGCGAGTTCATGAATAAACCTGCGAAATTATGAATAGTGTTCCTGAAATATCACCGCGAAATTGTGAATAGTGCCATGAATAGTTCTGCGATGAATAGTGCTGCGAGATTGTAGACAATCCTCTTGAGAGACTCTGAATAATATTTCTGAGAAATTCTGAACAATACTTCTGAGAGATTCTGAATAGTATTTCAGAGAGATTCTAAAGAGTACTTGCTATCTCTCTTGCGATGAACAAATCTTTCCTGCATTCTTAAAATAAAATAATTAATGTTTGAGATTATTCTATTGGTCTTATTTTGCCTTCCTAGTTTGAAGGTCTTATTTTTCCAATTTTTCTTTTTACGGCAAAATCGCAGGACGTCTTTACGTTTGCATGTATTGACCCATTGATCTTGCCTTATCTTTATTCTTTGATTGTATTGCGACAATATGACAAGTCTAAGTTCCCTCGCGAGATCAAAGCCTCATGACATTGCCGTCGTGCGATGAAATCGCATGACATCTTTACATTTTCATGTAAAAACCCATTGATCTCATCTTAACTTTTTCTTTTATGGATTGTTTCCTCTGTATAATTTTTATCATACGACAATATGACAGGCTTAAATGTTCTTGCGATCATAAAGCCCCATGACATTGCCGTCTTTAGACACTTATCAGCTCCCTAATGGAGGGTGCCGCCCTTATCTTCCCCCTGGTTTCCCCTTCAAGGAGGGCACATCGGCCATACAAGACTAGCTCCTCCCATCCAGATTTTCCAACAACCGGTTGTTTTCGCATCCTCTTGTCCTTTATGCCTATATGGCTTATAGTTACAAGACTGCACCCTAAGTGGGGTTTTCTTCAGGCCAAGTGCATCATAGCCAATACTTACCAAGAATGTCCAGGGTAGTTTCGTACGCCCCGGGCATCCTTGGCTCAACCGTGTACCTCGGCGCCTTGGTCATACTTTGCACTTCTTAGAAGAGATTCTCAGTCGTCCAACCAGGATATAACCTTATATAGTTGGAAATCCAAGATCTCTCTCCTGGATAGGTTTTCTTTAACCCCAACATCTGCATAACTCAGGTTCCAGCAGCGGTATACCCTTATACCTGAGTCATGTCAAGAGATACCCCCTTATATGACGCGCTATTAGGTCTTACATTTGCCTCTTGCGAAATTTTATTCGCGAACTAGGGTGCACACCTTAAAGGTTCGTCCCATTCTTATGTCTCCGCGAAATGGTATTCGCATTTCTCGCGATATTCTCACGTTTCTTCATTCTTGAATAATCTCACGATTACACTCGCAGCTCTGATAAAAATTTTGGTTTTGCTCATTTTTGTGAGTTCTTCTTTCATTTTTGTCATTTCTTCTTTCATTCTCATAACACCATATTTGAAGTAAATATTCTTTAATTTTTTTTTTGAAATCTTATAAATATTCTTTGAAATCTTGCGATTGTATCGCATTGTTAAATCAAAAATATTTTTCTGTAAAAGAAATATTCTAGAGAAATCTGTGAAATCTTGCGATTGTATCACTCTTTTTAAATCTTAAAATTTTGAAATTTTAGAATTTTTTTGCGATAATTTTGTTTTCTGTAATCTTTGAATTTTTTTGAGATCTTTAAATTTTTGCGATGATTTCATTTTTTATAATCTTTTGAAATCTTGCGATTGTATCGCTTTTTGGTAAATTAAATCAAATTTTTTTTTGAAATCTTTTGAAATATTAAAAATCTTTGAAATGTTCTTTGAAATATTGCGATAGTATCGCTTTTTGTAAAATAAATCAAAATTTTTCATTTTTTGTAAGTAAAATATTCAAGGAAGTGGTACTTAGCTTTCTTGCGATTTTCTGTTGTTTCCGTTTCTCGCGAAGTATATGATTTGCTTGTGAATTGAGAAGAAATGAGAAATGAACTCTTGATTTGCCTCTTGCATTAATTAACTTGTGAAATAATCATTAACTTTCTTCTTTGTGAGAAGATCTTGTGAAATAATAAAATACCAAATTCATTCCTCTGACCAACTGGGCTTAGTGAAACACTTCTTTTCTTGTTCCTGCAAGTATTTGGGAATAAAGTCTCCGCGAAGTGAAAAAAGAAAATCTATGCGAAGTTAAGAAAATCAATGAGAAGTAAAAAGGGAAAAAAGAAATAAAAAAGAAATAATAATCAAAAAAATTCTGCGAGAGGGAGATTCGATCTCGAGTCTTCAAACTCATAGTCTCCCTCTCCAACCATTTATGCTAGCTTCTTTTCTGCGATAATTATAGTTGGTCAAATACTTCCTTTTAGAGATGTTGCTCGCGGATCTTGAACTGGACATTCTTCTTTGCTGGTAGAGATGGTCGTCGATGGCTCACAACTTTCTTGGATCTACTCCTGGAAGCTGCGTCTCATGGTTCACTCGCTGGATGCTGCGTCTTGTTGGTAAGATCTTTTGCTTTGTTGATGTTGTGGTTATCGTAATGATTAAGGTATTTGATTTCTCCTCCATTGCCTTCTTTGTCTTTGGCTGTTTAAGTATGAGACGCTTTGTCATTTCCTTTGTCTTTAGGGTTCCGTGCACACCGTTCTCTGAAGTAGAAGAATTTGTTTTACTGGTGCCATTCAGATGTTGTGTTTCTTTATGGCCTCGTAGTTAATATCTTCATGGGGGGAGTTGTTGGATCTTTGATCATCCGTTGGTATTGTTGCGAACTGATACTGCGAACTGATATTGTCAAGTTATTGTGAACTGATGTTGTTTTGGCGAAGAAAATCTGCGAAGACAATTTGTTTTTGTCCTTTAATTCTTGCCATTGATTTCTTCGTAAATTACCACTGCTGATGACACGGTGGTTGTATGGTTGATCTTCTTTCTCGCTATGGTTGTGTTGCTCGCAGCTTTATATGGCTTCTCCTTTGGCTGGTTTGCTTGGCAACTTATGGTTCATGAAACTAGTTCTTTTGGTGGCTTTGATAACGTTCATTGTTCCTTTGATCTTCACTGGAACCTCTATCGAAGTAAACTTCTTCTTTCTTAATTTTTCTCATGACTCCACCTCGCTAGATTCGCTGTTTTCTTTACTCTATATCGTCTTCCCCTATATTCCATTGATGAGATTCCTTTGGTTGATTAATTGAACCATCATCGTTTAGTGTTATTGAACTGGATGCTTCTCTGGATTTGGTTCATTCCAATGGAGTCTAATATGATCGTGCTCGTCGTTTCTTGCTGCTGTCATGGCTGATGTTATCCAATTGCGGTAATTTACTCTGATCGTGCTCCTTCTCTTCCTTGTAAATATTACGAGTTAATAAACTGCCCTTCACAGACAGTTCGTAACATTTCTCTTAGGCAGAGAAATGAAACTGCAAGTTTTACGTGCATGAACTTCATGAGAGAAATTTCTTGTCGGTTTGTTATCCTTTGAGATTGCATTGAACTTAAAATAGGATTTTCGTTGCTTGTTGTTTGGTTCACTGAGAATTTGTCACTCATCGAAGACTATGCTTGTTCGGTTATTTGTTTCTTCGTGAATCCGAAGTTGGACTTTCACACCTCATGTCTCTGCTGTGTGAACTTTCTTTTAATGTATTGTTGATGACATTTTTTCTAATTCACTTTGCTGCGAATGATTGTGTGTATCTTGTTCTTCGCTGCTGCTCCACTAGTTTTGCTATTTGCATCCTTCTTTCAATGGTGTTTCCCATGGCCTGGAACCTTTGTTGATTTGGAAGAAATCTTCGCTGCACGTAGCTCTTCTGGTCGTGATGGCTGCTTCACTGGAGATGATGAACTGTGCCTGAGTTTGTTTGGCTGACGAAGTGATGATTGATGTTTAATAGAATCTGCGAAGATATTCGCAGGAGTAGCTGAGACTCATCTCACTAAGCAGTTGGTATTGCAGACGTACAACCACCTGCGAAGCTGTTCACCTGGTGTTGTTCTGCTTAACATCAATAGTAGTTAATTATTTTTATTTTGCTGCGATGATTATATTTAAATGCAAAGATAAAATTAATTTTAAGTAACTGAAGATAAAATTAGAGAAATAAGGAAGAGGCTTGCTCTTTTAGATCTAGTGGAATTCATAATGTTGTTTTAAGTTCTCCGCATTGTCGAGTTGAGTTCTTTTGCGTTGATTAAGTTTCATTTCTTTGCGTTGCGAGCGTATGGAACTACTTCTCCAGGTTGATGTAGCGCCAAAATGTAGTTGGGTTTGGATTTTACTGTCTTTCTTTAATCTTCCTTCCGTTCATCAATATCTGATTCCTCTCAAGCACTTTTGCTCTGCATGTAAATGCTTCGCAGATGCTGCGAAATTCTATTACTGGAATTGTTGCTTTCTTCGTCCTTTGCTATTTTCAACACGTCCTAAAGTAACCACAAGAAGACTTGTTCTTTGTTTTGTTCATCTTTGAAATTCATGTGGCCTATGTGGCTTTGAAGCTTGCCTTTCATGTGCAGTTTTGAGCTCATGTCTTCTCTCTTTATTTTGATTTTTGCAGATGCTTTTGCTATTTTTTCCATACATGTTGGTGTTTAGAGAAGATTTCAGTCATACATGCAATTTTCGTTTTGAAATTCCCAAATCCGAAAAATGAAACAAAGAATAAGAAAAGTGAGAAGAAATTTGTCCTTTTTGATGATTTGTTGACATAATTGATTCTGGTATTTTCTTCAGCTGCCTTTTAATATATCTCCTTCTCTCTATTTGCTGTATAATCATGAGCTTTTGTTGTAGCTTCCATATTTGATCTTGAAGTTTTTAGATCCAGTGAGATCCAATTCTAATGATAGCCAATTTCTTTGAATCTCCTTCAATTTGACAGGTTCAATCCCTTTTTCTAGCGCCAAAATGTAGTTGCAGGAAATCCTAAAAACACACCCCTTATGATATCTTGATATTAATTTCTATATGTACATATAAAAATGGTAGTAAAATTGCTAAAATTATAAACAGACACCCAGATTTTTTACATGGTTCGATCAATTTGATCTACATCCATGATTCTTCACTATGATTGTTAAAATTTACATTTTGATTTTACATTGATAATCTCCATTAATGGAATTATAAATCTAGTTTTGGGGAAGAAGATGATAAAGAAAAATACATTCTCTCTCTCCTAAAATTATCTCTCTCCCTCCATAAATTGTGTCCTCCCCTTTCTCTCTCATGCTCTTCTCTTTATATAGGTATCTTTATAGTGGGTGACAGCTCACATTCAACTCATACTTCCCATATTTTTGGACCTCTGCTATGCTCCTTGCGAGATCTGCTATTGTGCTCGCGAGACTCTTCTATAACCACAAAATCTTCATTTCTTGTTTTGTTCCCGCGAGCATTATCTCCAACTACAGAATCTTCACATCTTTCTCATGTTTTAGGATGTTGTTGTTTATTACGTCATTCTTTAAACTACTTTGTGACACTCGCGAAATGTTGTTGAAGAGTTTTCGGTGACGCTCGCAGAAGTGTCGTTAATCTCTCGTGAATATAATTGTGGCGATATTCTGGTCCTACAATGACTATACAAAAATCATGCATTTAAATCAAGGTGTTGTGACAATGCAAGCAAAGAACAGCGAGGTGCTGGTTCTTTGGCATACAAATGATGAAAGTCCAAGAAGGTGAAGTTTGCAATATGATTTGGAGGCAAAATCTAGTGAAAGTGCTGATATTGGCAAAGTGCTGCAAAGGCTATAGATTTTGGTGCATACCAAGAGTGGTATGGAGTCATAGAGTGCATACCTTAAGGCATGGCATGATTTTGCGTAGGCGCATATGATTGAAGAATGAGGCCAAGTCTGATATAAGTTTTGTTATGTTGTGTGGTGCAACTAAAGTCGGAAAATGAAGGCAAAAAACTATGGCAATGATCATTGTGATCAGTTGGTAGGAATCTTTACTTGTGTACACTTAGGCACAAATAATTCATGCGAAGTTCAAGCCTAATTCATATAATTCGCAAGAGGAATTTCAAGTTTGCACTTGGGTGTTGATATATGATTTGCAATGGAGTTGAAAGTGGTCGCGATGCAATAAAAAAGTTAAAGATCAGTAGGATCAGTGGCAAGGCAGTAAAGCTAAGTGGTGCTTATGCTAAAGCATAGAAGTTGGCTAAGGGCGTTTTGAAAAAGCAAGCAAAGACTGCTGAATTTCACAAAAGGTTCTGAAAGTGCATTGATAAGCATGTAAGTGCACCATTTTATACCCATATTTATATTATTGAGACCTAATAAACTTCCTTGTAGGTATTTTTAAGAACTTGTTTTTTAGAAGTTCAATGAGGACGTTAAACAGATTAGGTGGGGGGAGGCACCTTCTTTATTATTTAGGAACCAGTGGTTATTCACAATGAATTTCTATTTACACCCTAATTACATTGTGCACTCCCGGATTGGGGGGGCCAAGTCATCTTCGTTTGAATTTCAAATTTTGGGGAAAATGAACAATGATTTTGTTTGCTGAGATTAAACGATGAAATCAAATGGGACTAGGGTCCAAATAGAGATGGTAATGCTAAGAATGGAAAATCACCGATTGATGAAAACGGGAAGAATGATTTGGCGGGAAGAAGTTTGTTCTTGAGCGCCGAGAATTAGGGTTGACAATTTGAAGAAGTTTTAATGAGATTAAATGTAGATACGGGGATGGTCGTCTTTTACCGTAAATACATTTGGCTATTGGTTTAGAATGCTGTTCATTCAAACAGGGGAAGGTAGTAATTGATAAAATAAGGTTATTGGATAGATTTTAGCTCCGAAACAAATCAGTGTAATGGCGAGAGAATAATGAATTGAAGAAGGAATATTTTGCATTGCAAGAAATACAAGAATGAGCTGCTGGGAGATCGAGAGTTCATTGAGGGAAAGGCCAAACTTGTTTTGTGACAAGATGCAACATGCGATGTGGATGAAGCCAAATTTCATTAAGGCATCATTTCATTAGATCCATGGTTTTACAATTAAATAAGAGTCCTTGTTGTTTTAGTTGTAGCTTTGAAGAATGAATAATTGAACCTATTGTTATGAAAACTTCAATTGCTACTTTGAAAACATTGGAGCGTAGTTGGCCAATTGTTTTTAGATTATTATTTTTGATTTTTATTTTTGTATAGTGTTTTTTAATTTTAGTTATTATTTTTTTTTTCCTTTTTATGCATTTCTCTTTTCGGGATGATGAGAAGGTAGAATGAGGCACGTGAAGAATGCCGAGAGTTGGTGAATCTACCTCACAAGATAATTCACCCACTTAGCGGTTGAGGACTTCAAAAGTTGCCTAATTTAGGTTAGAATTGTGTGTAAAAATTTTATTGGAATACTTTTCATCTAAATACCCGAGGACTTGCCTATTCACGATATACGTGCATGAATCAATTAATATTTCCCCGATTTAAATAGAATCCCCATACTTTGGGAGGTCGCATTAAAAACTTGGTTTAGGGGTAAATTTTGTTCCCAGACAGTTTTGTCCCATTTTTTCATAAAATAATTGTGAAAGTTGTCATTTGTAAATATTGTATTTTGGAGTCGATCCCAAGTTTCGGAGTTATTAATTTATGGGATCTGTTTTTTTGTACATTATGCATGAAATGTCTCGATCTCGTTGTTTAGTTAGTGGTTAAGTCTAGCTGTTTAGCAGTCCATGACTATGTGTAGCGGGTCAATTTTCTTGTTTTGCTCGGGACTAGCAAAATATAAGTGTGGGGGTGTTGATTGGCATATTTATATTAGCTAGTCTCAATTTTATCCTTTAATAACTTCCTTGTAGGTATTTTTAAGAAATAAATGTTTTTTTAGAAGAATCGAAAACTGTTAAAGGCACTGAGGACATTTGCTATCTGGACTCACGTACCTCAATTCTAAGGGTCTGGTTGCTAAGAGGCACCTTCTTTGTTAAAGGCAGATTGCCCAAAGCTTGTCTATTGGGAAGTGAACAATGCAAACAAGCGGTGGATTTGTAACGTTTTTGTCGTTGCAAATTCCTAATTTATTTTGATTTCTCTCATTTTTCATCATTTGTAAGCACATTTGAGTAATAAAATCCAGTCTACAATATGAGTAGCTAAACCCCTACCTTTGGGTCGATGGAATACATGGGTAAAATATGATTTAAAAATTAGTTGTCATTTCATTAGATGGGTCATGCTTACTTAGATGTTTAGATGTCCCATGCTTAAGTTTTACAATTAATGTTTGGAGAGAGTCCTTGTTGTTTATTGTTTGAGCTATACAATCAATTAAGAATGAATAATTGAACCTATTGTTATGAATTAGGTGAAATCCTAAACCAGTGAATCTCTTCTTTTTATTATTTTTTATTTACACCTTTAAATTTAATCTTAACAACTTCCGAGAGAACGAATGTAAGAGGTGTGGCTATCAAGTGCTAAGAATGGAAAAAACCTGCAGGTCTAGTGAAGCGCAAAGGTAGAGATACACTGTAAATACATTTGGCTAAGTAATGAAGGTTATTGGCTGACACAATGAAGCTTCATTGAGGGAAAGGCCAAAGTGACAAGATGCAACATGCGATGTTGGCATTAAGGCATATCCATGGAATTGAGTTGTCCCAAACTCAAGGATGATGCAAGAAGGTAGAATATGCCGAGAGTTGGTCTATGCATTAGCAAACAAGCTAGCAATGTAAGAGTGGCATTGTTATTGTCAAGCAAATTGGTTAAGTGGAGCATATGACGCATGAATAAACAGAATGAGCTTAAGGATTTGGCCTTGATGTTGGAAGCATAATTATTGACCATGCATTGGATTAGATAAAGAAGTATGCAGGGCTATGATGGCTGAGCATTGGATCAAGTCCGAACTCAGTAAAGCGCAACAGTTGTGCAATACAGCTCAAGTGACTGTTAGGAGTTAGTTATTGGCTTTGCGAGCATGCCAATGAAGTGAGAAAAGGTAGAACGGTTATAAAGTATGTTTATAACCATATTAGAGTGTTCATAACCAACAAGAACAGGTATGGCACCAATTGGCGTGACAACACAAAAGTTGGAAGTTGAAGTTGGCAGTTATGGAAACTACTTGGACACTTGGCTGTCCAAGGCTTGTGCAAGAGGTTGCACATAAGTTTTGGCCTGATATTTAGCTTGTATAAATAGCATAGAGATTAGTAATTTTGGGTTGTTCATTTTGAGAGAAGAACCACTAATGTAGAGAGTGTTTTAGGCATTCACCAAAAGGGTGAATGGCCTATTTTGGTCCACGGGACATACCGTTGTTTGTAATCTTCATTAATGCGGTAAAATTGGTTAATTATGTTATATCTTTGTGTTCATCATGTTGTTGATATTTTGAAGTTGTCTGAGTACATTTATGCATGGAAAAAATCTTATGTTTATGGGGGCATGAAGAGTTAGAGAGAAAGAAGATGAAGAATTTCGTTGCGTATTGCCTTAAGAGTGAAGGAAGATGCATACTTTGATGCAAGTATGCAAGGTTGAGTACTTGTGGGTGAAGTTGGTTCACTAAACCACATAGTATTGTCGGTCATGTCCCATGAAAATTTTAGGCGATAAAATTGGCGTGTGACACTTAGCAAAGTGACATTGGAATAAAATATGTTCAGTGGTTTCAATTTATACTCCACACATTGTGCAGGGAGGGTCAACATCCTTTACTTTTCCAAATAACTTAGAGTTTGTAGGTAAAGCATTATGTAAGCATTTCCATAAAAACAACTTAATTCTCTGAGAAACATCTAACTTCCACAAAGCTTTCCAAAAAGAATACGACAAAGACAAACTAACAACTTCAATACCATTTTCATTTAACTTATCATATAAGGATTTAACATTATATTCCCCTGATCTAGTTAAAGTCCATATGAGTTGATCTTTCCTAAGAGTTGAACTTTTATCCTTAAAAAGGTATATCTTTCTAATTTTGGATGAATTATGAGGGGGAAATTTGAGTTAACTAGAGATAAATCCCAAGAACAGTTCTCATGGTCTATTAACATTGATACTAAGGTTAAGTGGTTGTTATTTTTATTGCATATTGTTTCTAATGTCCCTGGTATCCCTGGTATTGTTCTCTCCTGGAAGGTGGTGGCTGATACTAATATTAATTAGTTAAAAGGGTACGACTTTATATCAGTATCAAGACCTGACCTTGTTCTCAAGGTCCTTTTCAAAGAGAGTGGAATAATAACACAACAACAAGTAGTGCAAAATAAATTGTTGAATTTTTTTTTTTTTTTAAGCATGTGAATTTTTCTATTGGTTATGCTTATGTTAATTAAAAGAACCATCAAGATGCTGTGAATGCAAATGAGGAGTCTACACCAGTGAACGAGTCAAGCCTAACAAGACTATGTAAGCCACCTTGGCTAGCTGGACAAGATGATGCTCATGTGATGAACTATAACGATTAAACTTTAGGACAAGTTACATTTCAAGGGGCCTGGAATGTTAGAACACCTATTATATTTTTATGCTAGATTATTTTGTGACTTTATTTTTAATATTTTAGATTAGTCTTATGGTCCAACTTGACGACAAGTTGTGTCACAAGGAGTTGGAGATGTTGAGATACCAATACCAATTGGGAGAGTCTAGTTATTTTTAGGAATAAGTATATGTTTTTTAATTTATTATTAGCTTAGGACTCAAGTCATGTTCTCTATATATTCATCGTTTATTCTAGGTTTTATTAATCAATCAATACAATCAATATTAATAAGCTTTGCTTTAAGTTGGTGGGTAATCCCCAATTCAGGTGGCTGATCGCTAATCAAACAATCAATTTATATAACACAAAACCTTAATTAATTTCTATTTCGATTGGTGGTGTTAGGGAGATCTATTTTATGGGAATATATCAATTGATACTAATGTAATTGCGATTGGGAAACAATAACATCATTTTATAGAAAAGTAAAAATTAGGATTTAGACTGTCTTTAGGGAAAAGTAAGAATTAGGGTTTATAATTAGTCAATTTGTGAGAATAACGGTAGAGTAAAATTAGAAATATTTTAAAGTATAATTTAGATTGGATTTAACAAAATGTTAGGGTTTTTATTTTTATTTGGGGAAAGAAGTAGGATTTAAGTAGGTTGTTAATAAAGAATTATGACCTCTTTGGTCTTTCACTTTAAATATTTGGCTATATACAAGGGAGTTTTTTTTTTTATTATTGTATTCCATTTTAACCTTAAATGTTGCGACCAGGGGGATGCAAAAAAAGACAGACCGATTTGTTAGAAACAATGACACTACCAATCCTTCCTATTTTGCCATACTTTTTACTTGTTACATCCTTACTCATAGTTGATAAGCAGGTACATGCTTAATGCTAATAACCCAATATTATCTCTTTCGCTCTCCAATACTTCTCTCTTGGGTATTTGTTTGTAAATTGAGGTATTGGTGAACATCAAAAACTTTTTGAACTAGGGGTGAGCATGGTACGGATCAAATTGAAGTTTGACATGTATTCATCATGTATTTGGATTTTAAGTTTGATATCTGCATCCAATTCAGCATCTGACGGATTTGCTTCTGTTGTATGTATGGATGGACAGATTGGATGTGGATGATCCAATTAATTTTTTCCTTATAATTGTTAATTTAAATAGAGAAACAAAACTAATAAACATGAATTAAACACCCAAATAAACTACATAACAACAACAACATACTACATACATAAAACAAGTGTCATGAACAATACCTTATGAACTTGTTTCGTAGTTGAAAGAAATCAATATGATTGATTGTCCGGCTTTCATCGAAGATTTATTGTTGAACCGATCTTAACATATGTAGAACCGATCCTAACTTATGTTGGGAGTCAAGGTAGAACCGATCCTAACCTATATAAGGAATCAAGGTAGAACCGATCCTAACTTAATTATGTTGGGAGTCAAGGTGAACCAATCCCTACCTATATTCAGATTCAAGGTAGAACCGATCCCTACCTTCGTTGGGAGCCATGGTAGAACCGGTCTCAATGCAAAACCGATTTCTTTAGTTACATATACTTTAGGATTTGTATGATTTTGGAAATTGGGTTTGCTTAATAGGAAAGTTCAAGATGTCGACATAATGAGTAATTTGAACATGAAAATATTATCTTTTATTGTTCAAACATATTCCTTGATACTCGAGGTGAGATCCCAAACCGAAATATTTGAGAATCTTTCTGAGATTTTCGAATATATATGCATGTTTTGTTTTACCAGCAAGCAAAACATATTTCGGGAAAGATATATTAGTTAAGTGCTAGCTAATATTGAGTTTTCCAAGAGATATTTTGGTTGTATAGTTGGATATTGGTTGGAATTAGACAAAACCAAATCTAGGTGCTTACAACATATCTTGAGAATATTTTTGGTTATGAAAATTCTATGGTGTCCAAATTTTCTTGATCTATAAATAGTGAAATTTGTTCTTCTGAAAACTTATCCTGAGGAAGGAACTTCATTTTGTAGTCACTGCTGTAGCCGACTAATAATATTACTTGTAATACTATGTTGGAGAGGAAAGTAACCTAATTAGGTTAAATCTCTTATATCCGCTAGTTTAGAGATTTCTTTGGGGATCAAGAAGCGTCTGCTTGTACCGTTGGTGGGAAACTAAAATTGCATTGTTATTTTAGTTTTCTATTATTGATTTGATTGATTAACGGTTGTTAACTCTTGATTGCACCTAGTTTGATTATTCTTGAGAGCCTTCTCTTCAGACATAAGGTCACTCAAACTAGATCAAGAGATTAGCGGTAGTTCAAATATGATTCTAGATCTGACGTTGACTTGTGATCATCCATTATTAACAGATTCCATTATGTGTGTGATAGATCATAAGTTGGAATCAAGTTCATTGTGCAGGTATATAGGAAGACTATTGAAGATAAAAATATTTTCTTATTGTTTTTGTATCTTTGTGATTTGCTTCGTGCACAAACTTGATCGGCTGGGATCCGACTAGATCTCGTTTATCCTTGATAGACGATTGATTGAATAGTTGTATTTAGATCGATAAACTATCATTTGGTGGTACTTTTCAGTATCCGAATTTGATAGTTATGTTTGAATTAATCTGGTTAACTTGTTAATCCAAATCTTGTAAGATCTAACCCGATAAAGGAGTTTATTAATTTAAACAAAAAAGCGTTTGTCAGAACTCAACTAGAGTATCTCTGATTAACTTCTTGAGATAATAAGAGACGGTCAAAATGATTGAGTTCTTAAAATCTTCAGATAGACTGAAGCAACTTAAGATAGTGGACTCTATCTTAGGATTCACTTGCGTTAGCCAGATTGGTTGTATGCGTAGGGATACTGAGGAAATTAGGTAACTGGGGGTGCAGAACTGTTTTTATGGCTGCGCAGATCCAACCCCAAATTTGTCATTAGTACCCTCTTGTTTATGATCCGGAGCTGCAGCCTTATCCCCTCCAATATCTCTGAAATCATCAACTGCCACTGGTTCAACAGCTGCCTCGAGTGTGTCAGCAGATAAACCCAAGTTGTTTTCTTCTTGTTTGACATCAGTAATTAGCGATGGTACATACTACTGTTTCATGTTGGTACCCGACAGCGATACTGATAACAAGTACCCAGCAACAAATGGTAGAATTTGATCATTGGGGATCCTGTAGTAACAAGGTCCCCACATGACTGCAATTGCTGCTGCATTGGAAACACGACATCTTGGAGTACCGGTGAAGAAGAAAAAGATTGAAAGCCTGCACCATCAAGTTCTTCAACTGGGCAATATTCCCAAATTCTGTGAACATTAACGAGTCTGCCAGTGTTAGAAACCCGTGCCACCTGTGCGCCATTGTCCAATTCTAATTAAAATAAAAATCCATTGAGCTTGCAGAGTATGTGAGAAACCTCTCAGTCCATCTTGTATGGCAGAAACAGCACCAATATAATTTCTGTAGTAACCAATTAACATCCATGACTTGACTCCAAAAATAGGATATTTAGAAAAAAAATCAGCAAACAGGGCCAGCAAATGCAGCTCACTAATTAATCAAGATAATGTATGACATATTTATACACTAATATTACTGTCAAGAAAAAAGAAAAAAAGAAAAGAATGGGATTGCACCATTTTTGGTTATACATGTTTTCCTTAAAAAGTTCCTTCGGTGCTGCATGAAGAAAGATAATGCAAACGTTAGGTGTGGATGGAGATCACGAAGGAAGGACAAAAGCAAACAAGAAAGAAGAGAATGGTTATATACCTGCAAAAGCAGTGAACCCTGCGTACCGTTCTTAGGCTTGCCAATGAACATCTCCAACCCAGTAACATATGTGGCTCCAGCTACTTCTGTTCAAAATAAAAAACCACAAATATACAAGACATCGAGCTCTGACAATCGCCTGCCCTTACCCACACATGCTTCTACCGTCTAGTCACTCCCACATTACTCGTCTCTCACGTAACAACATCTCTCTTTCATCGGCTAAATACATGTAGGCTGTAATTCTGGCTCTTTCATCATCCCAAAACTCAACTCAGTAAGATAAAATGATATTCAAGATTCCACATACCAAGCAGCTTTTTTCAGAACAGCTACAATGATAGATAAAATATCCATGAACTCATCTATGAAGGTGAAAAACTTAAATGCTCAATATGTTGAAGGATATAGACTACAATCATGACTATATCCCATGCGTTGCTTTGGTGTTTACAGAACTTCTTTTTTGATCCTTTTGAATCGCTCAAGTTATCTACTACTAAGGATATATTCATGACTATAATGCCCAATATGTTGAAGCAACTATGTTTCTACAATGTCTGGTAAACCGTCCACATGATCCTAAATGACCAATTCCAAATCATTATTGAAATAACCAATTCCAATTCTTTCTTCCCACTCATGATCAAATAATAAAACACAATCTTATCCAATAAAATCAAAATCAACAATGAAGGTAACAGCAGTGTAACACCAGACCTAAATAGCATAGAGTAGTGTTGTCTATACAGACTATAAAGGACCGACACACCTGACAGTGACAAATAGTATTATCTACTGGTAACATGAAAGAAAAAAAAAAGAAAAATATAATAAGATGTAATTCTCCAAATTTCAAAGTTCCAATAGAGTAATTTCGATGAAGAAGATATTGATTTCTGGACAATCCCACTCTACAGCTTCTAAAGAATACACAATTTTCTGGACAATCCCACTCTAAAACTTCAATTAGGTCATGACTCCATCTAATACCATCAAAATTTTCACTCAATTTGATATCCATTTCGGCGAAGAGATCATGTAAATCAATATTGTTGTGCAACAAATGGAAGTTCTCCTCTTGGAGCACCCAGACACATAGAGTCTCCCGACGTCTGTTAATTAGAGCATAAAAGACCAATCCATTTGATTCCCCGAAACAACGAGTAGAACTAATTGCCACGTCGAACCTGTCAGGTAAATCAATCAACCTACATTGATGAGAATCAGATTCATTGTTCTCTAGATTGTAAGCTACAATTCTATTATAGTGAATCCAGTACAACACATTGCTATGAATAGTTACACCATCGTTGGGGAGCCCGGCCTAGGCGCCTTCAGAGAATCTCAAACTGACACCATAACGGAATTTCAAAGTGACACCATCAGGGAAGAAAACCTCGTAGAAATCCCATTTATCCGAATCAGAAGAAAATACTTGAATCCTAAATTTGTTTGAGTTCCCCTGCCACGGTGGTACACGCACAGCCTTGTAACTAGTGCGTAACGTAAAACACTCGCATATGAAACCAGTTGGAGTTGAGAGTCTTTCCAAATCACATTGGTGTGGTGCAGGAGGAAGTTGAACCTAGAGAAAGTGTGAATAAGACTCACTAATCATTCTCACTTAACAACAAGACAGACAGGCCTTATATAGAAGGCATTGTCGGTTTACAGGACAGGCTGTCATACACAGACAGTTAAGCGTGATTGACACGTTAGCAAGAATTGTACGGAACTGTACGGACACAACTCATGCAACCAGTTACCAGTACACAGTACTAAAGGCACACAGGGACTATATGAATACAGACACAATGAGTGTAATACACTCGTACTATCCCCCCTCAAGTTGTGGTAGTGGTTGAACACGAAGCTTGTGACGCAGAAAAGAGAATTTGTCCGCAGAGAGGCCTTTAGTGAAAACATCAGCTACCAACTGAGTAGTTGAAACATAATGGAGACGAACAGCTTTGGATTGAACGAGTTCTCTGATAAAGTGAAAATCAATTGCAACATGCTTCATACGACTATGCAGAGTTGGATTGGAAGCCACAGAAATTGAACTCTTATTGTCACACCCAAGAGTTGGGGAGGATGACAGAAAGACATTGAAGTCTTTGAGAAGCTGACAAACCCAGAGAACCTCAGCAGCTGTGTGGGCTAAGGAACGATATTCGGCTTCAGTAGAACTCCGAGCAACAGTAGGTTGATTTTTAGAGGACCAAGAAATAGGAGAACCACCAAAGAACACACAAAAACCACTTGTAGAACGTCTGTCATCAGGATTACCTGCCCAGTCTGAATCAGAATAAGAGGACAATGCTGATAATCCCTTATGGAGAACAATCCCATAGTTCAGAGTGCCCTTGAGATATCGCATAATTCTTTTAGCAGCAATAAGATGTACTGTAGTTGGTTTACTCATGTGTTGGAAGACTTGATTCACTGCATAACAAATTTCTGGCCTAGTCCATGTAACATATTGAAGAGCACCCACAAGAGATCTATAATCTGAGGCATCAGTTAAAAGCTCACCATCATGTTTTCTCATCTTAGTGTCAGCTGTGGCTGGAGAAGAACAGGGTTTAGCATCCAGCATGTTTGTTCTTTTGAGAAGATCAAGAATGTATTTAGTCTGGGATAGATGCATTGCAGTAGAATTTCTTTTAACTTCTAAGCCCAAGAAGTAATGAATATCTCCTAAGTCTTTAATTGGAAAAGAAAGAGCAAGTTGAGATATAACCTGGTTACAAGCAGCAGCTGAGGAACCAGTGATAAGTATATCATCAACATAGATAAGGATGATGATAAGAACTGGTCCATTCTTGAAAGTAAACAGGGAAGTATCAGCTTGTGAAGCTTGAAAACCAAGAGAAAGAAGACACTCCATAAGCTTTTCATACCATGCTCTAGGAGAATGTTTAAGACCATAAATTGACTTATGAAGTCTACAAACATAATCTGGTTTATCAGGATCCTCAAAACCTGGAGGCTGAGTCATATAAACAACTTCTTTGAGATCACCATGAAGAAAGGAATTGCTAATGTCAAGTTGTTTGACAGGCCAGTTGTGATGAACAGCAAGAGCTAAGGCAAGTCTGATTGTGGTTGGTTTAGCAACTGGACTGAAATTTTCTTCATAGTCTATACCCTCTTGCTGATGGTATCCTTTGGCAACAAGTCTGGACTTGAATTTATCTACAGTGCCATCTGGATTGTGTTTTATTTTGAACACCCATTTGCACCCCAATAAGTTTTGTGAGGGATGAGGAGGTTCAAGAGTCCAAGTACCAGCATTCTTATGAGCTGTACATTCACTGACTAGAGAGTTGAGCCATTTAGGATGTCTTTTTGCCTGAGAAACATTTTTAGGAACACAGTCTTCAGTGGAAGCAAGCAAGCAAGTTGGTATGGGATATTTCGAAGAGAATAAAACTTTTGGTGGTTTTGGTTTGAAAATACCTCGTTTCCCCCTTGTAGTCATTGAATGATTGTTGATGGTAGGAGTTGGAGACAGTGAAGGTGAAGGAGTAGTGGAGACAGTCTCTGAAACTGAGGTTGGGACTGATGGAATAACATGAGAAGAACTTGTATTGGAGATAGTCTCTAAAGATGAAATAGTGGGTGGAACAGAAGTTGTTGAAGTAGCAGAAGGACCATCTGAACCATTGGTAAACTCCTGTGAGTAAAACTGAGAGCTTTGAGAAGTAACATTAGAAACATGGTTGATGTGTTGAGTAAGAGCAGGAAAAAGAGCTTCATTAAAATTAACATTTCTTGAGATGAAAACTCTGCCAGAACAAGGTTCAAGACATCTATAACGCTTCTGAGAGGAAGAATATCCAATGAAGATACAAAGTTTACTTCTAGGCTCCAACTTAGAGTGTGTATAGGGCTTAAGCCATGGATAGCAGGCACACCCAAAAGCTCTCAAAGAAGAATAGTTTGGAGGTGTTCCATAAAGCAGCTCAAAAGGAGATTTGAAAGATATTGAAGCAGTAGGTAATCTATTTATTAGGTAGTTAGCAGTTTGTAGTGCATCTACCCAGTAACAATCTTGTAAATTGGATTGAATAAGCAAGGTTATACAGATACCAAGTAGGTGCTTATGTTTACTTTCTGCTACTCCATTCTGCTCAGGAGTATAAGCACAACAATATTGATGTTCTACACCATGTATGGCCAAATATTTGCTAAGTTCATTGTTAATGAATTCTCCCCCTCCATCAGTCCTGATAACTTTGATCTTCAAATCAAAAGAATTCTCAACTTGCAATTTAAAATTATTGAAGATAGTTATGAAATCCGACTTTCTCATTAAAGGAAATACCCAACAATACTTGCTGTAATCATCAATGATGTTACAATAGTAAGTAAATCCAGTGCAAGAAATAACAGGACAAGGTCCCCAAAGATCCATGTGCAACAATTGCAGTGGTTGTGTGGATTGAGAACTAGAAAGGGAAAAAGGAAGCTTACGAGCTCTTCCTAACTGACAATCTTTACAAAAGAAAGACTTAGACATAGAACTAATAGGAAAGAGATGACTGATTCTCTGCATTGACTGAAATGATAGATGTCCAAGCCTCATGTGAAGTAGATGTGGTGAAACTTGAACTGCAGAGAGAGCTGGAAAATGTTGAGATGAATCCACTGAAGATGAAGATGAATTGGTTGTGGATGTTAGGTGAATAGGATATAATCCATTACTACTCTGCCCTTGGAAAATATTCCTCCCAGATTTGAGATCCTTCACAAAGAAGTTATCACCCTCAAATGTTATACTGAAGTTATTATCCTTGGTAAACTTGTGAACTGACAATAGTTTGTGAGAAGCTGATGGAACATGAAATATAGTAGGTAATTTAACAGAATTAGAATGGAGAAATTTTGTAGAATTACCTATTTCTGAGATTGGCATGTTGTCACCATTAGCAGTGGTGATGTTTTCACTTCCTGTATAAGAATGAAAATCTTGCAGATCTGAAGCATCTGAAGTAATATGAGCAGTAGCTCCTGAGTCACAGTACCAGGGATTATCACCAAGAACATTTGCTGAAGCCATCATATCATGGATATTTGGTGGAATTGGCCTGCCTTGAAAGGAAAAATTCATGCGCTGGTTACATTCAATAGCAGAATGGCCAAATTTGAAGCAAATTTGGCAAGTTAGCCTAGTAGGTCGACCAGTAGAACCAGAAGTAGGTGGTAATGGTGGTGGATTGGGTGGGTTAGGTGGATGAGTGAAGGGATTGGTGGCATAGTTTCTCACAAGGAATTGAGATGCTGAAGAAGTAGAAGGATATGAGTAGTGGGATCTATATTGAGGTCTTGATGAGTAGGTAGGGCGTGAGGTGGAAGGAGAATAAGCTTTGTTTGCTCTAAAAGCTGCAAAAGCCTTTGCCTCTTCAGAGTTGATAATATTTTTAGATCTTTCAGATAAGACAATGTCTTCACTGAGTAAGAGATTATGTAGCTCTCCTAAAGATACTGGTGGATTTCGAACTCTAATTGATGTATAAAAAGAATCGAAAGAAGATCCAATACCATTAAGCACATTGACTATCATTTCAGATTCACAAATTGGTGAACCAGCAGCTGACAAAGAATCATAAATTTTCTTGATTTCATTAAGGTAATTGATCATAGTGTTGTTACCTTGTTTGATAGAAGATAGCTTTGTTTTAAGTTGAATGATGTGTGTAAAAGAGATTGCAGCAAATCTTTGTTCAATGGAGTGCCAAAGCTCATATGATGTTGTTGGACCAGCCACATAGGAAATCACACTTTCTGAAATTGTTGATTGAATCCACAAGATAAGAGTTTGATCTTCTTCGTTCCACTTGATCCACGCAGGATTAATAGTATCTTCAGGAGCAGCAATTCTTTGAGCGTAAACAAATTTGTTTGGACACTTTTTAGATCCACTAAGATTTATTCCTTTGTTTCCAAAACATCCTATCTCTTTTCTCTAGGGTGGCAATATTCTGACAGATAGCTTTCTCTTCTTCTCTGATGTCATTCAAGTGTGCAGTTTCTTGAAGATCAATCAGTTTCTTTTTTTCAGCATTTTTCTCTCTCTTAGTATCTCCAAACGTGTTCTTGCTCCATTTCTGCAGACCTTCTCCTAGCTGTTTAAGACGCGTTGTCAGATTTCAAGTAGAATTGTCCCAGCTGGTCTTCATGACTTCCTTGAATTGAGGATGATCCGTCCAGTAAAACTCGAATTTATAATTTGGTTTTCTTTTCGGAGGTCTTCTCATTGTGTTTAACAGAATTGGTGAATGATCGCTTTCTAATCTTGGGAGATGTAGAACAGCAGCTTCTGAGAAACAAATTCTCCATTATGTGTTACACAGAGCCCTATCTAATCTCTCGAAGATAGGAGTAGTTAGAGTTGCGTTGTTGGACCAAGTGAAAGCCGGACCAGCATAGCCCAAGTCCATAACATCTCTTTCCCTAACAAACTTCCGGAACTCATTACAGCTTATATCTGTTTCAGCCGAGCCACCATGTTTTTCGTATTGATGCATGAGTACATTGAGATCTCCAATGATGCACCATGTGACATTTATATTATTAACAGTGTGTGATATGTCCCTCCAGAAAACATCTCTATTATTGTGAGCTGGTGGTCCATAAATACACAATAAATCCCATCTAGGTATGCTCAAGTTAGGGCCTATAGTGCAATGAATCAGGTTCTGAGATTTAGAGATGACCTCCAGATCCACATTATCTTGCCATAACACCGCTACTCCTCCACTTCTTACTGTCTTTTCCAATATCTCATCTTCTTACTGTGATCCTGATCTCCCATTTGTTTTGCAGGGGGTACCACTTCTGTTTATTTTTGTTTTGGTACTAGGGTTTGATTGATAGCAGGTTTTTTTGTGGATGCATGGGTAGGTGATGGGTTGGCTAATGGCTGTGGTGATGGTTTTTGAGCGGGGGATGGGTTTGGTGTAGACTTTTCTGGATGGGTGTTTTGGGTTTTCGGGTTGGTGGATTTAGTAGGGGTATTCTGGGTTGTTGGTTGAGAAACAGACGAGATATTCCCTCCAATATTTCCGAAGTTTATTTTTAAAATTGGAATGGGAGAATTAAGGGAAATAAATGTAGACGATGATGTTGTAGGGTTGTTGTCTTGCGCCTCTTGGGTTACTAAGATTACGGCGGAGATTTCACCAGAAGCCGTTTCAGATTTTTTTTGGAAACTATCCAGATGTGAATGATTATGATGGGAGATATTATTGGGTGATGGAATGGGAAGGGACTGGTTTGGGTGAGTAAAAGACGCCAGATTTGGTGTTGCCGTTTTATTCTGTTCTTCAGTCAGTTGACCGTCATCGACTGTAGTTGGTTTTCTTCCTAAATATTGACCAGCCTGACCAATTCTTGGTTTGAAACTGGCGTTGATTTCCTCTGTAAATCTTGTTAACTTCATGTCTTGTATCTTTTCCATGAATGTTTCAGGGGAGAAGAAACCCATTTTTTCCCATTCTTTGGATAATTCTGGACATTTCTTCATGATATGACCAAATCTTCCACAAAAGAAACAAATACGGGGTAATCTTTCATACCTCAAAGTGGCTGTGCATTTCTTCTTATTGAACGGGAGTATGAAATTCAGGACTTGCTTCAGTGGGTAAGAGACATCAACTCTGACTCTGACTTTGGCGTAGATTCCCCATTTCGTTTGTTCATTTGGATGAATTGGATATGGTGTACCTACTTTAGAAGCTAGAAACTCCACCATTTTGATCTTTTGTGCACTCATGGGAAGGCCATGGATTTGGATGGTAAAATCTGAATACTTGAACTCATATTCATGAGGCAGTTTATCAGGATCGCATACCTCAAAAAGAAGTAGGTCTTCATTTATCGCCCATGGTGCTCTTGTGATAACCATGTTGTAATTGCAGCCCAGTTCGAAATTGACTAGGTATATAGCCTAACCAAAGTTGTTGATCTCCATATTGCCAGAAGGTGTCCAAGATCTTTGCATAAGATTATACATGATATTGAGACCGTATTCCCTCCTTGTTATTGTAGTGACAACCAAAGAGAAATTATGTTCCTGTTCATCTTCGGCTAACTCTTCAGGGATTTCAAAGTTTTGTTCATCACCTTTCAGAAGCGATACCATACGATTCACCAGTTCCTCGTACTCGGCTCCTGTGTTAATTGATGATGAGGCCATTGAGAAGAAGGTGAGAGAGCCACTTGTGAGATACCAAAAGAGAGTAGATGTAGAGAATCAGATATAGATTGACCTGCAAATCAAACAAACAAACTTAAAAGAAAGCATTAGAATCGTCCTTCGACGAGAAAATAAATCATCCTGAAAAATGAAAGAGAAAGTCATCCTAGGTGACGAAAAAAATAATCATTAATTTAATTTACCAACTTCATTTAGACAATTAAATTAGTAGTAACGTGTATAGTAAATACATTAATGAAGATAATTGAAGGCATTATTGGGTACCATCTTCTTTTCTTTTTTAATTAATTTTTTGTAAAACAATATTCATATTGTAATAAGTTTTCAGCAGTAGCTACTTCTTTATATTATCGTCTATGGAAGTTATTTAGTTAAATTTTCCATCAAAGATAATTGCAATATTTGATCTTCATGAATAGATATTCTATGTATTGTTTTCCGTAATATTTATATTCAATCATTTTTTTTCATGGTGGTTGATCTCATGAGAATCTTCAAAAGTTATGCTTATAACTTTCATGTTCTTCCTTGAATAAGTAAAGATCAAAACTTTTGACGATTGATCATTGTCTTATATCTTCTCGTGAGATTTGTTAAAATCCGAGAAAATCATTAGTCTAGTAAAAAGATTGCATTTGTTGTTCTATTTTGAGAATGACATCAAATGTAGGTGAGTTGTTAATTGAACTAGCGCTTAATTAATATATCTTTGGGTGGGGTGGGGTGGGGGGTGGGGGGAGTGTGTTTGTGGAATTTAGGAGAGAAAGTCCATCTAGTCTCTTTAAGGTGAAATAAACTAATTTGTGAAACTTAGTGGAATCATCATTGATGATATGATAGAATTCCTATCAATTGTTCTCCTAATGGCTTAATCATGTGGAACGCAATTTTCATCACCTTTGTCAACTTTGTAACAAAGAGGGTAAGAAAAAATAAGTGCCATATGGCTTTTCGAAGCATATCTTAAGGGTGAGTTAATTAATATTTGTGCTCATCGTCTTATCTACAAAAAATTTACATGTAAAGGCTAGGGAGGAGTACATATCAAAATAAGAAGTAGTATCACTATATGTTTGAAATATTATATTGTGCTTAAAAGTGAAAAACGATATTACTCATTAGGATAACAACTATACGCGAAATGAAAGTCATCCATGCAAATTCTGAAGGGTAAGAATATTAAAGTTTTAAGAAATCAAGAAAGCATCATGGCATTTGTACTGAAAGTCAAACTGGTAAAAGTTCATATGTATTTCAAAAGTTTTGTCACTAATATTGATAAAAGGGAGATATTTTTAGAGAGAATGCTCGGTTGAACCTCCACCCATTGATATAGAAAGTATATTGTCAAATTTAGATGCCAAAACTATTTCTCGATTTATAACCTACTAGGTTATCTTCGGTCTAGATTATATTAGGTAGTAAACTCTTAGGTTCATCCAAGTTACTCGAGAAAATTAATGATTGAAGATTACATGAAAAACTTCATCAAAGGTTAGTAAAAAAGATTGATTTTTCTTTCAGACTATTTTCCACTATATATATCTATCTATCTATCATAGCAAACTCAAATACTTTAGTAAATAATCGAATTGCAAAGATGGTTCTTGACATAGACTAGATGTTCGGCTGAATTTTAGTGAAGTTTCAATGTCAAGTTCATGTTTGTTGCTTTTTCGAAACTAACATCAAGTAAATATTCTCCGATGAGTTTTCACAAATCTATTTAAGAAATTTATTTGAAGTTTAAAATTTATACATATTAAATTGTGAACCTATGTTTTAAGTTCGCAAAGCTTGAAGAAAAATAAAATTCCCTAAACTCGGCTTGGGTTGAGTTCACGAACCTATGTTTTGAGTTCGGGAACCTAGTGGTGAGAGAAAGATTCATGAACCCAAACTTACTTAAGTTCGCAAACCTATTTTTTGAGTTTGTGAACCTTGATTAGAAAAGATTCTCCTGATTCTTTTCTAATTAAGTTTGTTAACCTAAAATCTTAGGTTCGTATATCTAAAGGTACAAACGTCCAAAACCTTCTTTCAACAATTTTTGTACTTGCTGTAATACTCTCACTTTTAGCATGGTGCATGCTCAAAGATACGTCATTTGAATGAGATGGAGCGTCATCTCAATACAATGATGCGTACTAAGAGGAATATTTGCCAAGGGCCAATATCGCACCATCATGGTGCATTACGCAGGTTACATTGGCCAAGAGCTAATATCGCATTATCATGATGCATCATGTCAGTGGTGGCTGCCCGAAGGAAATGTTGCACCATCATGTAGGCTTACTTCAGTGAGTGACTGGCCGAGAGCATTGTTGTGCCATGATAGCGCATCATTCAAGTTGGCCGTCGGGCCAACACTGGATTTTGCACCACCATGGCGCATTACTCAGGATGCATGGAAAAACAACCATGAATAGTGAAGCAAGCATGTCAACTGGTCCCCAATTTTTAATTGTAAAAATTTCAATAAGACATATACAGAAAGGGATAGTTGGTTGAAGGTGCATATACCATAAATGCACTAGTAAGATTCAAAGCTTAGCCTGTGAAGCTTATATGATGCGAAAGCATCATTATGGCGCCTTACTTACTCGAGAGAGCTTCTTGATGCTTAGGAATCATTGTTGAGGCGTTGAGAAACTAAGGGTGCACTACCATGGTGCAAAATAAAGGAAAGGTCAATGCAAATTCTTGCTAATCATTTGTAAAAGACCATTTGGCCTAAGCGGACTAGGCTATGCTTGGATTTTGGCCTTGCAATACAAGTTGTCTTTAGTTTCTTGTCTCGAAGACTTATGAATTACAATATGTGCTTCATCCCTTCTTCGTAGGGTATGTATGCAGCCACAATTAGTTGTAGCGTTAATGGTCCAACATTTCTATAGCTCATATCATCTAATTGGGGATATGATTGCGATATTTTGGTAACTCGTATCATCTTGCTCGGTATTGCGATGCAAGTGATGATTGTTGCCATACTTGATGGGGTGATAACATTCCTTGCATGCTCATGAGCCTGACTGATAAACCCTTGGCTCGAGCAAGACCAGTGCATGATTTTTGCTCAATGCCAAAGCGAAGTAAGGAAGCGTAAATAAGCTTGCAATGGTCCATGCACAAGTCTAAGGAATGCATTATGCCTGGAAAGTACTCATAAGCCAGTAATGCACTTAAGGAAACATGCTTGCAAAGGAAAATGGACATGCACTTTCCTGGTGCAAACCTCGAGTACGATGGTCTCCTCATAAAAAACAAGCCATAAATCTCTATTAAAATAACCGATTCATCCAATTCTTGATGTATTAATAATTATTTACTAAAAACTCGCTAATAGCATAAAGTTTATTGAAAATAAATCAGATAAACACAAAACCTGTATTTTTCTAGTTCCTCTTAATTGCTTTGATACTCATCACAAAGTACTTTTGATCTAAATGGATGTTGACCAAGTTCAATAATCTTTGTTCAGTTGCGGGAAATAGATCTTGATTTGAAATAATTGATACTTGATGTTTTGGTCTTTTCTAATTTTGGTAACTTTTGTTGTATATACTTTTTTTTTCTATTAATCGTAACATCATACTAAATAGTGATAATTTTATTAATCGTAACATCAAACTAATAGTGATAATTTTATACATGAATTTCTCAACTACCACGATCGTAGCAATGTCACAACCTCTGGGAATAACCATTATTTTAGTGACGATACATGGAGCATGCTTATGGTGGATAAAACAACAACATACAATAGATAAAAATCTGACTCACAAAACCTAGTCAATTTCATCACCAGAGTGATCAAGACACAATGGTGTTTGTGGCATATGATCAAAATGAGAGACCTACTACAATCTATTCAGCATCATACAATGCACCACATCTATAGAGAGGTCAATTATGCGATGAATGCACTAGCAAATCGGGCAGTAGACAGAAGTCATCGGGGATTCTTTGAAACCACCTTTAGGAAATATATATAAATACGTTTTTTTTAAGACAATATGTAATTGACGACTCCATGGGTGTGAGGGTAACGTACTCAAGCATTATTACTTTTTAGTTTAAATTGATATAATATGCTTCAGATAATAGTGGGATTTTGTTAAAATATGATCTTCTACCAATGATATTCATCATGTTTTAAATGGACTTATTGGGTCTGTCACGGAGGATATTTAAATTTGTTTAAAGAGAATTGCTCAATGCAGTGAATTCTAATATTCTTATATAAAAGTGTACGCACTAGTTATATAACAAACGGATTTAATAACCAGAAAGTATGACTATCAACAAAAATAATGGTAAACATTGTGTCACAACACTACTTACATGATAAAATAATAACAAAATCAAAAAATTAAAATGTTTGGGCCTTAGCAAATTGAGGCTCTAGGCAACAGCCTAGCTAGCCTAGTCCATAAGACGGCTCTGATGCTATGCATCTTCAGAAAGAGAACCCTAGGCACCATAATTACAGGCTTGATTCAAAATTCCAGATTTTACAATAGTGAAAACTACAGGGAGACCCATTCTACACCTTGAAACCCACGGGTGGAAAACTTCACGCGCGCACCCAATTTTCTTGAGAAAATTTCTCCCAAACCCACAATTTATAAAATTAGGTTTCTCCGTATCTTTTATTCTTCTTCTTCTTCACGGGAATTTCTTCTTCAATTATTTTTATTTTCTTCCTCCCAACTATGACTTACGATCAATAATATTGATAGACAGTATAATCACATGAAGATTGGAAACAATAGATGAATGAAATCGAAAGTTAGGGTTTGAGGTGATGTTCAGAGATGAATCGAGATCTTGCTGTTTGTTATTTCCGAAAGATGTATGAATGGGTTTTATTTTAATTAGGTATTATGATTGAGAAGATGGATCTGATATGTGTTCTGAGATGGAGATAGGGTTTTGTAATTGTTTCAATCAAGTAGAACAGGAAGAAAAGTTGATTTGAGATTTAGAAAATACAGAGAATAATAATAAAGCTTATTTGAGCTTGGATGATGAACAACGAAGAAGAAGAATATGATGATGCTGTTATGAGTGCATAACATGTCATGCAATCGAAAAAATGGATGCATAACACATTATCCGGCATCTTTGTTATTTTGTGTGAAATTGAAAATTGATGCATAATGCATCATGCGGTCGAGAAAATTGATGCATAACCTGATATGCATCCAAAATACGGCTGCATTATGCATCGAGAAAATTGTTGCATAGTCTTTTATGCATCGAGAAAATGGATGCATAACCTGATCTGCATCCTTAAAAATGGTTGCATAACCAATTATGCATCAATTTTTTATGTACGGACTAAAATCAACCAAAACAATAGCTACATAACTCGTTATAGATGCATAACTTTGTTATGCAGTCGAGAAGATAGTTGCATAATTCGTTATGCGTCTGCATAATGTGTTAAGCATCCTTTTTGGAGGCTGCATAATGAATATGTAGTCAGTTTTCGAAATTTTTCCCTAAAACGATGATCACCTCCGACTTTTCGTGAAAAACAAAAATTTGATATTGTTGTTTATAGTCGTTATGTAGCTCTCTTAAAAAGATTCCAATGATATAAAATTTGTAAAATTCCAAGGCGCGGATTTTTAGATATGTTATATCCAAGTTGCGTTGCCAATTATACCCCTGAAAAATTAGGTAGCATAACGAGTTATGCCTGAAAAAATAGTATGCATAACGAGTTATGTATTGATTCTTAGTAATTTTGGATAATTTTGGGTGTCACGGTATTTAAAATTAATTATGGGCCTAAAAATAAAAATATTATTTTTTTTGGGCCTGCGCCTGATTTTCCCAATACAATATCATCACCACAAACTTACACATCATAGTTACGTGAACAACATACCAAAAACTTGCATTGTGACTTTCGCGCATGCCTGCAACCGACCGCGCATTGTATCCTCTCTTATCTGCAGACAAGTTAAACCTTATTATACAATACCCAAAAAACTTTTACCTTTCAAATTCCTTAATCTCACGAGACCCATCAGCAGAACCCGAGTTTCTTCCACCCAATTGATTGATCAAGTGTCGCCGTCGAGTAATGTTCGGATTCTCTCTTGCATTAAACACTTGCGCTAACATAGCTTGACCCGTATCCGGTGAAGGAAATGACCTTACTTTAAGAACCAATGAGTAAGTCTCCAAATATTCAACATAAACAGGTACAACCAAATTCACTGTAACTTCTCTGAGTTGTTCTTTCAAATCTTTGTCAGGAATGTTATAATAGCCACTTCTATGTTTCTGCAAATTATCTTCAAAACCTTTCATAAAAGCTTCCATTTTGCCTCTTGCAAGAGCACTCACAGCTTCTTTCTTACTGTTATACACTTTCTTCGATTCTGATTCATTTTCTAGTAACTTCAAGATAGGTTCCCAAGCCCGTCTCTGATACATATATGCCGATTCTTCGGCTACAGTTTTGTAATTCTTCTTCAACAATTGTTCTCCTAGTATGTTTCCTAGTTCTGAATTTCTACTTCTCATGTAAATATATACCAGTAAGTGTTCATGGAGAATATGTGAGGCAGCACTGTCTTTGTAACGAGATTTCTTAAATTCTATATTCCTCTCTAGAGCTTCCATGACATTAGAAATTGCATCTTGTAGCAAGTTTTCATCAGAATCTGGTTTTGATAAGAAACCAGCTTTCCACATTTGTTCAATTCGCAAGACTTTTGCCATGGATGTTTGGTATTGATCAGCTGAAAGGTATTTCAGATTTACTGCATACCTGTGATAAGTTACAAAGTTAGTGTCATTTTTGCAAAACATTTCAGGATTGACCAGAATTGCTCTAGGGAGCGACTAACTAACCCTTGAACTTGAATTACAGTCTTCACTGGAAAATTATAAATCATCCATATAGGATCGTTTTTTCCGCAACACCATACATTGAGGCGGTGGTAACTGGTAAGGGTGATTTTTAGTGGGCAAATTCATGTGTTATTCTGCCCCCAAAGGAAAAGTTAAAAAACTTACTGGACTGTAAGATGGGGTCAAACTAGACCCGTCAGTAGGATGAACCTAATCTGGAATTGTTTCAACCTCATTTAGGGTAAGACTAGATGTCAGGAAATAAGCACTTGGCTTGAACATTGGTAATAACACTGCCACAATCATGGCCGACCTTGAAATCGTTTCTTGGTATCAATTGGACATGCATATCCATGTGACACTGAAACACTAAATACATAAACTAGATTCAGGTCGCCGGTGGATGGCCACTTTGTCATACAAGATAACCAAACAAATAGTACAATGACCCAACAATATATTCATACCTGACAAGCTTAGGAACAGATCCGTCCTGAGGAGGAGGAAATCCATCATGATTTCCTTCAATCTGCAGTCCAAATTCCCAAAAGACCTTAGTAGAAGCATGGACAAGAAGTTTCAGCAGTTCTCTAAACCTTGAACAAATATCATTCCCTGCATCTCCATCAAAAATTTCTGAGAATTCAACTTCAAGTTTCTCTAAATATTCAAACATGTCCAACAATTTGAACAGTTTCTGTGGTTCTTTACTACTCCTAGCTACTCCTTCACCAAATCTAAAGAAGACAGCCATGATTTTATCGGTGATTTTGACGAAACATTCAGCCCATATTAGTCCATCCATGATTTCAAGAAAAACTTGGTTGCATAGCTTCTTTTCCGACACAAAAACAGTTTTCACTGCTAACTGGAAGTGTTCAATCCACAAGGTAATTGATGTTTCTAGAGTTACCCATTCCATTTCATTGATCTCTTCAGGTGTGTATCTCCTCAGATAATCTGGATTCAATCTCATTAATGCTTTTGCAGCTCTTCTATACCTTGCCTGTTTGATAGCATGTATGATCACGAAATGGTGAGTCCGAAACAGCAAACTGCAAATGCGATTAGATAATCCTACTTATTCCGATGGAACACAAATTACATGCATTTGGATGTAAACGAGATGAGGAGTACATAGCTACACAAATGAAGGGTCTGACCGAATTCACGGCACCCACTATTTTGCAGTCATGTACTCGCATATTAATGGTAACAGAGAAAAATTGTGATTTTGCAATTACCTTGACGTAGATGTCGATACAAATATCCAAACAATCATTTCTAGTTAAAGTTTCTGAAATTCTTCTAAGCACCTGAACCTCCAACTCAGAACCCAGATCATGAATTACATCATCTCTACCAGTTATTGCTTGATCACTACCTTCAACGTCCTTATTTACCACCTCATGACCCAAAAATAATGCATGATTCAATTGCAACAAAATGTTCTCATATTCATCTTGCAAAGTTAGTAAAGCTTCATCCAGCAAGCCTTCATATCTCATAGCTTCAATTTCAGTTTCATAAAGTGCTTTAAGAGTAACAAGTGTTTCCCTCAATCTCTGTATTCTAAACTGATCAGTAGCTTTTGTTCTACTCAAGAACTCAACTGTTTCTTGAAGCTTCTGAATAGTGGGCTCACACTCTTGACATACAGAATCAATAGCTGAATTAAGCTGATCAACACAATCAACATATTTGATTAACTTATGCAATCTCTTCTCAGGGTCTATATGTTTCATCGATAATTTTGAACCAATGGATAGAAGTTTGTGCTGAAGAGATTCAGCTAATTTGAAGCTCTTTAGAAGTGTTAAAGCAGGTGACATGGCTCTGTTGATTCTAGTTTCTAAGGCTTTTGCTGTCATGGCATGGGTTTGCAATGGAGCTATTGATTTTGATGTTGCAGATAGAGTTTCTTGCAATAAATCAAAACTTGTATCCATCTTTGCTAAACTTATTTGCATGTTGACTGATGTTTGAAGTAATGTTTTTAAATTTGAGCATGAGATTTTGAGGTTGTTGATCTCTGGGTCTTCATATTTCCGCTCCATAATTTCGTCAGAGAGGAGATTAGAGACTTGTGGGTGTTGTTCAGTTTTCTAGTGACTTTGAATACAGAGTTATTGGGGATGGAACGATGGAAACAAAGTAATTGATGAGGTTTATGTATCAAAATAGGACAAGAGAAAAAGGGAAATACCAAAATATTGGACGTGGGTAAGGAGGACATATGGCGTTATTAAACAAACAAGGACAACAATGTAGAGGCCGGCCGGCTTGTTGGTGACCACCTGAAGTACAAGTTTTTCCAAGTTATTATAAAAAATCTCTTACTGCTTCCAATCAAGTTTTCCGGTCCTTTTCAGCATTATCTTGGTGCTCAGCAAGATATAGTTCTGCAATTGCTGTGTGTAGTGCCGCTCCAATTGGCAGAACATCTTCATCAACGAAGAAACGAGGGTTGTGAACAGAATAAACTGCACCCAAATCTTCATTTCTAATTCCAACCATGAACATTACACCAGGAATCACTTCTTGGTAAAATGCGAAGTCTTCACCTGCCATCACCTGTATTCCTGGTTTGACATTTTCGGAACCTAATAAAAGTTTGCCAACATTCTCTACATGCCGATGCAAGGCTTTATCGTTTATGACAGCTGGGTATGGAGGATGGCCTTCTACATTCATGTTTATAGAAACCTTACATCTATGAATAGCTGCAACTCCTTCTATAACCTCCTTCATTCTTTGCTGAAGTTGGTGCAAGCCATTTGTGGTAAGACTCCTCAAACTACCGCCAAACTCAACAGCGCCAGGCTCCGATTCCACCGTTGAATCACTTCGAACATAAGTAACAGACAGAACTTGGCTAAAGAGGGGATCAGTCGCCCTAGATATGAGCTGTTGTAGAGCCAAAATTGCAAAGGATGCAGCAAGTACAGGATCCACCCTCTCCACAGAATTTGTTCCTTTTGCTTCAAACCTGACTTGAAAGACATTCACTGCTGCTAATGCTGGTCCAGCAACAGCTACCATGCTTCCCGTAGGGTACCGGTATTCGACATGTATCCCAAAGATAGCTTGTGCATCACCAAGAGCACCATCCTTAATCATTTGAGCTGCACCTGCACTCCCCTCCTCTGCAGGTTGGAATAGTAATCTAACTGTTCCCTTAAGAAGATCTTTCCTTTGATTAAGCAGTTTTGCTGCTCCAAGCAGCATTGTAACATGAACATCATGTCCACAACCATGCATTATCCCATCAACTTTGCTCTTATGTTCCCACTCCACAAGTTCCTATTTTAAATGAAATCAAAATCAAAATCAAGCCCCCTTCAGTAAAATTTGCAGAAATTTCAGATGAAACTAAGAAATGGGTTTTGGTTTAAACTATTACCTGTAATGGAATTGCATCCATATCGGCTCTTAGAGCAACAATTGGTGAAGAACCAGACCCAATTTGAGCAACAACGCCAGTTTTAGCGAATGGGTATTCATAAGAAACACCTAATTTATCAAGTTCTCTTCTAATAACAGCACTGGTTTTGAATTCTTGGAATCCAAGTTCTGGGTATTCATGGATTTCTCTTCTTATTGATGTTAACCAATCTTTGTCTTCCTTAGCTAATTTCATCAGCTCTGCTGAGTAATTCTCATTATAATCAGTAAGAAGAGAAATAGAAAAAATGAGAGGTAAGATCGACAGAAATACTAGAAGAAGTATCAGGAGATTACCACCCCGATAACCCATGTATTGTAACAATTCAATCAAAAACAAAAACAAATTGATTCAAGTTGTATTATTTTTCAGCAACAGAAGAAAGGATGAATTTTCTCTTCTTCTGAAAAGACCTTTTTTTTGAGGTTTGGTGGACTAGTTAAAGTAATATATAAAAAGCCTTAGAAGTTCAGATTACATTATGTTGGTGGGTAGCCTGGCAACAAGCTGGGCACTAACACCCTTTTGGATTGCTAATCCTATTCTGTAAAAAAGAGTTCCTCCTATCTTATAATTTGCATCATGGTTGTTAAAGTAATAACCCACAATCGGGGATATGAGAATTAATTTGGGGATATAGCTACGGGACAAAATAGGTGTCCCAATAGCAATTCTAGGTGACCCCCTATGTAATTATTTTTTTAATTCCTAATCTAGCCCCCACTAATTAGGATTAGTAATTAAGTATAATTAGTAAAATATTAAGTATTTGGGGATAAATTAGTGTGTATTTTTATTTGTGTTTGGGTGAGAGTAGAAGGAGGGAAAAAAATATTTGAGAGAAATTTTTTTTTTTTGAAAATGAGAAGATGATTGTAATGAGAGAATTACTGATAATAAGAGGTTGAAAAATTGTTTTTTTTCTTCTTTGAATCCACCATTGTTGCAGCTGAAAAAGCTTGGTGCCGGCATGGTATTCAACCAAAAACTCATGCCGGCAATTATTGGAAATGTTCATAAATTGTTTGCCACTATCCGGGGGGTTTCGGGGGGGCGTAGAAATTTAAGCAAAATACTATTTCGGAACAGCTACGCCCTCTCGTTACGATTTTTTTCCTGGTTTTGATCTTCCGAATGTTGATTTTTTTCTGGTTTTGAACATGTACCGGCATGGTAATAGTTTTTTCGAACGTCGGTGTACATGCGTCCTGATAGTATTTTGCTTAAATACCTATCTTGGGAATATAATGAAAAGTATCTGAGAATGTTGATTTTTTTTTTCACTTGACTACCGGCATTGATAGGAAATTATCGGGCATGCATGTACCGTGTTCCGACATATGGTCTTCATCAATTCCGGCATGGTATTCATCACTTCTATTTTGAATTTTTCCTGGATTTAAAAAGCTTGGTGCCGGCATGGTCAGTTGATATGAAGACCATGCCGGTATTGTATTCCGGCATAGGAAATAAATATGAAGACTATGCCGGAAAACAATACCGGCATGGTCTTCATATCAACTGACCATGCCGACACCAAGATTTTTAAATCCAGGAAAAATTCAAAATGGAAGTGACGAAGACCATGCGGAATTGATGAAGACCATATCTCGGAACACGATGCCGGCATGGTCTTCATCAATTCCGGCATGGTCATCATCACTTTGAAGATGATCTTCATCACTTCCGAATAAATAAAAAAATCGTTTCCAAAGTGAGGTGAAGAGAATTTGATATAGAGTGGGGAGAGTTTAGAATTTGAAAGGGAATGGAGAATATTTGGGTTTCAAATCTCTACCCCTAAATAAGATTAATAAGAAGTGGAGATGGAAATGGGGGATATGATTTAGATTTTTGATTTTAAGTTTTTAATTTTTATTTTGAGGGAAGAAGTGGAGATGGAAATGGGGATATGATTATGTTTTTTGATTTTAAGTTTTTGATTTTTATTTTGAGGGAAGAAGTGGGATGGAAATGGGGGATATGATTTATTTTATTTTTGATTTTAAATTTTTTTATTTATTTTGAGGGAAGGGTATTTTAGTATATTCATAACCAAAAGTCACTCCTTAGCACACACCATGGGTTGGGGGAAGTAATTCATATCCCCCAATTAATTCTCATATCCCCAATTGTGGGTTCTAAAGTAAAAGAAGGCTATTATTGAGGCGTCACATTTCATTAAAGGGGCATCACCTAATATGACAAAAACGGGTCACCCATAAGTAATATCAAAAACACCTTATCTCAAATAATTTTGTAATGACCGAACAATCCTTTCGTTAAAAATCACCATTGATTTTTACGGTTAGATTCCAACCCAAACCTGGACGTAAAACTTGTATCTACGGTTGGAATCAATCCAAACCTGGACGTAAATTCAATTTTTACGGTTGGAATTAAAAGGAACCTGGACGTAAAACTACATTGTTGGAATTAATCCAAACCTGGCCGTAAAATCAATTTCTAAGGTTGGAATCAATCCAAACCTAGACGTAAAACCAATTTCTAAGGTTGGAATCAATCCAAACCTGGACGTAAAATCAATTTCTACGGTTGAAATTAATCCAAACCTGGCCTTAAGTACAGATTACGATTGGGAACGAAGCTTCAACCCAACCGTAACATGAGCAGTAAGTGGAAAAATCAACTTCTACGGTCGGAATTAATCCAAATCTGGACGTAAAACTACATGCAAATCAAAATTTACGGTTGGAATTAATCCAAACCTGGCCGTAAGTTCTTCATAAACTCAAATTACGGCTATAAAAGCAGTACCGAACCTAGACGTAACACTAGCAGAAAAGTACTGTAACACTAATTTTACTTCAATTTCATTCAATCTAACCTATTTAAGCACAAAAACGAGTAAACAAAGATGGGTTTGTTCGATTATTACCTAACATACACCATGGATTGTTGTTGAGGAGTTTGAAATTATGATTCTTCAGTTGCTTGAATCGGTTGTTGTTGAATTAGAATAGAAAAAATTAGGTTTTTAAGTTTTTATTTTAGTTAATGGGGTAATCTAGACATTTTGTATTTGTGTTGGGATATCCCATAACCACTTTTTTGGACACTAAGAATCCAAGTGAAGCCCCTCTATTGGAGTGTGACGCCCCAATAATAACCTTCAAGTAAAAACAGAATCCCGATAAACTCTGGATATGGTGGCTACGGATGTTTTGCCGATTTTTACAATCCACGTCAGCGAGGGTGTGGTAAATATGCCCGGAATTTATCCACAAATATTATTAGAGCATCTCCAATGCAAGGGGTGGAGGTCATAAAAAACCATGCCACCTAAGATTTAAGACATTTTGTACCAAAATTCCATCTCCAATGCAAGGGTTAAGGTCCTTGAAAATTGTGACATAATTAATTATGTGGGGGTGGAAGAGAAAGTTTAAATAAGACCTTCTCCATGACCTTGGGTCTAAGTCCACATTATCAATTTGTCCGTATATTAATTATGAAGTTGTTAGATAAAACCTTGAGGATTGGAGATGATTTTTTGGGGTGAAAGGTGTTATCTTTATTTGCTTTGTCCATATGTGAATGACCTCCATAGAAAATGTGATATTTAGACCTCCACATAGGATCACCTCCACCCTTAGCATTGGAAATGCTCTTACTGTGATAAATACTACTAAGAGCACTTCCTATGGAGTTTGTTCATTTTGCTCCCACTATGGAATGAACAAACATGAAAAATGGATGTTCAAATCAACAAATCTGATGCTTTTAACATTGAGTCGGAACATCCAGCGTGCGTCTGTGGTAAAGACGGGCGTCATTTCTACCAACGCTGGCGTTTTTCCTTTTGTCGCCAGCGTTCGTACACATAACGCGCGACATCAGTCAGGGCGCTAGAGTTTTTCCTTCTGTCGTCGCGTTCGTTCTGAAAGCGCCAACTTCTCTTCTCATCCCGGCACCTTCATTCCTTTCCTTCCCTATAAATTCACTTCGTCTATGGTCTTTAGACTTACACCTTCCTCAACATTACACAATTTTCATACCGGTCTCTAAATTTTCTTCTTCTTTTCAAACAAAACTATTAATATCAATGAAAAGGTGAGGGTACCCCAAATATACCTCAAGCTATAAATTTTCCTTCCTATAAGTCCTTTCCCCGAAAGTGATTGTCTATAGACTGAGTCGAGACAATACAACAAATTGGTTCACACTTTGTGGGATCGTCTATGGATACTAGATCGAGACAATACAACAACAAAGTGTGTTTACTTGATACAAAGGTTCGTACCTAACCAAACTCAATAGGATTCACGTATCAAGTAAATTTTTTTCTTCTTTTCAAACAAAATTATTAATATCAATGAAAAGGAGAGGGTACCCCAAATATACCTCAAGCTATAACTTTTCCTTCCTATAAGTCCTTTCCCCAAAAGTGATTGTCTATAGACTAAGTCGAGACAATACAACAAATTGGTTCACACTTTGTGTGATCGTCTATGGATACTAGATTGAGATAATACAACAACAAAGTGTGTTTACTTGATACAAAGGTTCGTACCTAACCAAACTCAATAGGATTCACGTATCAAGTAAATAGGAATTAACGTTTGTGCAATTTACTTTAATTATAATAAAACAATTATAGGAAATATAAAGTAAATGACACAACAAGATTTTGTTAAAGAGGAAACCGCAAATGCATAAAAACCCAGGGACCTAGTACAGAATTGAATACTCTTAGAATTAATCCGCTATACAAAATAAGACAACTTCGTATAGTTAAGACCAAGCAACTAAACCTATAGTTCACCTAGTTCCATTAGTATTCCTACGCCTCCAACCTGTAAACAAGTCACGTACTTGGACCAATTCCTTTGGATCGTAATCCAAACAGTAAAGGAACAACAAATCTGTTTGGTATAAACTCTCTTCAACCAAGTGATATGATTTGCGCAAAGGTTCCCTTGTTTATCTTAACATAAACTCCTTTGCCAGGTTCCAAGATCTATCTTACGTTAAATCACCCAAAGGCAATCACTAAGATTAAGCCAACAACACTCTTCAACCAAGTGATATGTGTTGATGACGATCTTCCTAAATTAATCAATCCAATCTACCACAAGGATAAACTGATTATTAATTGGATCCTCTTTTTCCCAAACAAGTAGTGTGCACACCAAAGATTATAAACACACCAAGTAAGAAATCTTCAATATTTTTTTTGTCTTCAAATCTACTTAGATCTTCAATAAACACCTGCACACAATCACTTGAATCTCTTGTGATCAATCACACACAGAACGAAGTCTGTTAACAATGGATTATCACAAGATCGTCTTTAGATCTTGTAGTTGCAGGAAATCCTACACTACACACTTGCTAAGATTTCACAATAATCAACTCATACTTAAAGATTAAAAACGACTCTTTATCATTTAATTCTCAGAAATATTTACAGAATTGGAAGAAATCAAGAATACAGTTAATCTCTCAATGTTTCTCTCTCCTCAAGACTTTCTCAATTCTAAAAATACATCATCCTCTCTCTGGACACACTGGGTCTCTATATATAGGGTAGATACATAATGGATGACAGCTAAGCTGTCCTTTACTTTCGGATTTGATTTGCGATCTTATCGCTATAGCTATGATATGAAATCTCGCTCTTCTCGTGTTTCATCAATCGTAAGCTATTACATAATTCTTTAACTTACTCCGTGACACTAGAAAAGTGTTGTTGAAGAACTCGCGGTATTCTCGCAGAAGTGTCGTTTATTTTGCGGGAATATCGTTGTAGCGATATTTTGATCCTACATCTTGCCTCTTCTCGTGTCTTCTTCACAAAGTGGAAAAGATATGAGAATCTCCAACTTTTTATTGCACTTGCAACTTCCTTACTTTCCATATTTTCTCCTCGACAAAACTCCGAAAATTCAGCTTAACCGCCTACACGTGTTATAAATTCTTCTTTTTACTGACACGTGTCTATTCAACGGGTCATCTCCTTTTTCCTATAAAAGGTAGAATTTAGTTACAGAGCTAATTTTCTTCTTCGTCTCTTTGTCTTTTCGTTTTTTCGTCTGCAACTTTTCTTCTTCTTCGTATTTACCTGCTACTGCTTTAATGGAGTCTTCCAGGTATGTGTTTTTCTAACATTACTAAATTCCACTTCGCTTATATGAATCATGTTTACTCATATTTTATTAGTCTTTTTCTATTTGATTCTTCATGATTTACATACTGTATTTTTCTCTTCAGTGAGATTAACGCCCAATCTGTAGTTCAAAACCCTAGCCTTCATAAGAGACTTGTTGAGAAGAAAAGGAATCCCGTGAGTCATAAGGTAGTAGGAAACATTTTACTTATTCTTAATAATATTGTTGCCTATGTTTCTTATCTAAGTTATTACTCGCAGGATGACGAGAATATCATTAGACCTCGCAAACGATCTCGCCAGGTTAAGACTCTTGAGGCTGATATTATTATTCCTAAATTGACATCTGTGAGAGTAATTCCCATAGTTTCGCAAGTGGAACCTCCTTCTTCTGTTTGCGAGAACATCACTGCTAGTATCCCTTTCTCCATTGACCCTTTTTTAAATGAAATTTCCAAAACCGATGTTAATGAAATTCCCCCCAGTCCTTTATTTCTTTCAACTGTTACCTTTCCAAACACTCCTCCTTCTGATGATGCAACTATTACAAATAATTCAAATCTTCAACTCGCCATCATTACCACTTCTCCTTCTACACCTCTTCCCTTACCCAAAGAAATACCAGTAGGGGTTGCTGCTGCTTTTGAAGTTTTATCTAATATTTTAGATGATGCTAGAAAATCATCTATTGATCCTTTCAAGCATGTTGTTTGCGATACCTTAATCAAATATTTTGGTCCTGACCGCACTGTCTCGCGGTCATCTTTAGAAGATGAGATTGAAGCTCTAAAGAGGGACCTTCAAGACAAAACTTCAAAATGTGATATTCTTAATCATAAGCTTCGCAACTCTTCACTTGATTGCGAGAATCTTCGCAGAAGGAATAACGAGCTGAAAGGTATAATTTCCTACCTCTGTTTTTTTATTTTTCTGTTCTAGCAAGTTTTCATCTTCTCTGTACTTAAGCTTCTTTCTTAAATTCTTGGCTTGTATATTTAGTTTTAAATTAGAATCGATTCATTGAAAGACTTAAATTTGAATCTATCGCTTAAGAAGCTCGTGCTGAAAAAGATTCTTGGAGGGATCAGTTTAATAGATTAGATAATCTCTACACGTATTCGGTTGATCAAATAGATAATCTCACTAATGAGAATAATCAATTATCACAAAGCCAACATTTTTTAGATAGCGAGATTACTCGCCTCTCATATTTGTTAATCAACTAATTTGGCGACGGAATCTTTGTCAGACGAAAATAGAACTTTATCTCAAGAAAAGCATAAATTTTCAAGATTGATGGCGATTTCCTCGCAATAATTGAGTAATCTTCAGAGAGTATGTGATGATCAAGAGAAATCTCTTCGTTCCCTTAAAAATGAGCTCAAGGAAATAACTGAATCATCTGCTGCTGAGAAGGATAAACTTATCAAAGGTAGATTAACTCTTAGTTTAAAGGCCAGCAAGCTTCAAGACCAGTATTCCCAACTAAAAGAATCTTATTCTTTACTCGCAAATAAAAACTCATATATCATTTCCAAAGATGAAAAATATAAAGTCTCGCCTGAAGGGTATAGTTGGGGATAAGTTTGACGATGCTATGAATCAATGGGAGAATTGTTGCTTATCATTAATTCAAAATTTAACTTCTCAAAAAGAAGGTAGTCATATTTTGACTATCTTGACTGTTAATTTTTCTATTTAATTTCTCAACTATACTTCATCTGAATATTTTCTTGTCATTTTTGTTTCTTCGCAGAATCTGAAAGAAGTCTTCACTCTACCATTTCTGATCTAACTGATAAGTTGGATAAAGTCCGTAAAGAAAACAGGATTCTCACTTCTGATCTTGTAACATCTCGCGACCAGGCAGAGCGAAGATATGATTATCTTGAATACTTCAAGAACATAGAAATTAGAAATCGTGACAGAGGTTTCCTTCGCAAGGTTCACCTTAGCGTTGAAGTCCTTGTGAATGATATTCTAATATCTCAGTCTCTTCCCCCTATATCCGTTCTTCCTCTAGAAGTAGATGATGATGAATTTCCTCTTCCTATGGATAAGGATCTAGAAAATGCAGGTGGAGAAGAAGATATTTCTCAAGAAGACCCAATAAAAGAAGAAGAAGAAGAATCTCATATTAATCGTAATGAAAAGAATGTTGGTGGAGCTGATAACACAAGCAAAGGGAATGAATCTGGCGAGACCAATGTTGAAGCTTGAATTTTATTTTTTTTCATGCGAGCAATATACCTTTATGCAACTTTAGACTTTAACCTTTATTTTGAATACTTCTTTTAAGGAAGATAATGATATTCTGTTTATTAACTCCCATACTTGCCCCTCATTATCTTTATTGAAACAATTAGTTACTTCCGATTACCTCCTTTTTGCGAGTTGATGAATAAGCTTGCGATTTGATGAACATTATTGCGATAATAATTTCTTCTAATAACCCTGTTGTGTGATTCTGAATGATGTTTTCTGGAAAAAAAATTCGAAAGGAATTTTGTTTCTCATAGCTTTTCCTGCAATGAACAAATCTTTCCTACATTCTTAAAAGAAAATAGTTAATGATTGAAATTATTCCGTTGGTCTTATGTTTCCTTCCTAGTTAAAGGTCTTATTATGCCAAATTTTTCTTTCTACGACAAAATTGCAGGACGCCTTTACATTTGCATGTATTGACCCATTGATCTTGTCTTATCTGTATTTTGTCAATTTCTCTGCGACAATATGACAAATCTAAGTTCCCTTGCGAGAACAAAGGCTTATGACATTGCCGTCTTGCGATGAAATCGCATGACGTCTTTACACTTTCATGTAAAGACCCATTGATCTCATCTTATCTTTTTTCTCTTATGGATTGTTGCCTCTATATAAATTTTGTCACGCGGCAATATGACAGGCCTAAATGTTCTTGCGATCATAAAGCCCCATGATATTGCCGTCTTAAGACACTCATCATCTCCCTAATGGAGGGTGTCGCCCTTATCTTCCCCCTGGTTGCCCCTTCAAGGAGGGCACATCGGCCATACAAGACTTGCTCCTCCCATCCGAATTTACCAACAACCAGTTGTTTTCGTAGTCTCTTGTCCTTTATGCCTATATGGCTTATAGTTACAAGACTGTACCCTAAGTGGGGCTTTCTTCAGGCCGAATGCATCATAGCCAAGACTTACCAAGAATGGCCAGGGTAGGTTCGTCCATCCTGGGCATCCTTGGCTCAACCGTGTACCTCGGTGCCTTAGGCATACTCTGCATTCCTTATAAGAGACCCTCGGTCGTCCAACCAGGGTATAACCTTATATAGTTGGAAATCCAAGGTGCCTCTCCCGGATAGGTTTTCTTTAACCCCAACATCTTCATGACTCAGGTTCCAGCAGTGGTATAACCTTATCCCTAAGTCATGCAAAGAGATACTCTCTAATATGACGCACTTTAGGTCTTACATTTGCCTCTTGAGAAATTGTATTCGTGAACTAGGGTGTAAGCCATAAAGGTTTGTCCCGTTCTTTGTTTCTTTTGCGTATATCGCAATCTTTCATTCTTTATATAATCTTGAATAATTTTGCGAATAAACTCACAGCTGTAGAAATTTGTTTTCCCATCTCTTCTTTGTTTCATTAAAATTTGTTATTGATAATATCTTTTTAAATATAACCTATTCCATGGCCTACCAAGTCTTTGACCAACATCTCTACCCTATGGGTCTACCAACCTGTATGCCCCTATTCCAACTATCTCCTTAATAACATAAGGTCCATCCCATTTTCTCGACAACTTTCCACCACGCTCTCTCTAGTACTCCGGTGTTTCTCGCAAAACTAAATTGCCTAGTTGAAACTCATGTTTCTTAACTCGTTTGTTATATTCGCGAGCCAACCTTCTCTGGTAATTTTCCATATGTTGTAATGCTTTTTCTCTATTCTCTTATACTTCATCAAGTTCTCTTAGAATCATACTAGTATTAAGATTCTTCTCCCAAACCTCTCTTTTTGTTGTAGGAATAACGACTTCTGTTGGTAATACAACTTCAACCCCATATGTCAAACAAAAAGGCGACATTCCAGTAGCTTCTCGTCTAGTTGTATTGTAAGCCCATAATGCGTTATGCACCTGCTCGCACCATACTCTGTGGTATCCTTCCAGCTTCTTTTTTAAGATGTCTGCGATTGTTTTATTAGTTTCCTCAGCCTGACCATTTGCTTGTGGGTATAAAGGTGTAGATTTTCCACATTTTATCTTAAATGCATTGAGTAGTAATTCTATATTCTTCCCTTCAAACTGTTTTCCATTATCATATACCAATTGTGCTGGAATTTCAAATATACAAATTATATTTTCAAATATGAATGTGAAGATGTCTTTATCGCGAATATGTTGTACTGCCTTCACTTCTCCCCATTTTGTGAAATAGTCTGTAGCAACAATTAAATATCTTCTTTGCCCTGAACCAGGTACAAATGATCCCACAATATCTAGACCCCACTTTCCAAAAGAACGCGTAATCGGGGGATATGGAAACTAATTGGGGGATATAGCTAAATGACAAAATAGGGATCCAAATATCCTAGATGGGTTACCCCTTATATAATTAAATTATTAATTCCTAATCTAACCCTCACTAATTAGGATTAGTAACTAATTATGATTAGTAAAATATTAATGATTTGGGGGATATAATTTGTGTATTTATGTTTATTTGAATTTGTGTGGGTTAGTTGAGAGTAGAAGGAGGGAAAAAAAATTGAATAGATTTATTTTTTTTTTGAAAATGGAAGATGATTGTGATGAGAGAATTGCAGCTGCTGAATCTTTAGCTCAATTACAACAACAATCTTCGATTAATGATAACAACTCACAATTGTTTTATGATGAACCAACACCTTTGAATCATGATTTTCGTGACAATGAAGGGTTTTGTGAAGAACCAACTCAACAAAGTAAACATGTTCAGCATTCAAGCAACCCCAACACACAGGTAATGCTTCAAAGAGGTCGAAAATTTGATTTTTTTTTTGAAACCGCCATTTCTGTCTGAAAACCTTAGTACCGGCATGCTCGTTGTATGAATACTACGCCGGAACCTCTATAACCGGCACTGTATTCATACAAATTTATATGCCGGGACAAAATTCCCCAACTGTTCAAGAACAAACCGGCGCGGTATTCAAACCAAGATTGCATGCCGGTGCACATTTATACTTTTTACCCACCACCGAATATTCGATGGAATATTCAAACCGGCAGTATGAGTACATGACATACAATTCCGGTACATGATACCGGCATGGAAACATAAATGTCGAGGATGCCGGTTGTACATTAAAAACATACAGAAGTTAATGATATTTTGAACTTAAAAACCGGCATTCCTTTCTTTGAACTTATTATGTCGGAACCTTATCCCGGAATGGAAACTGAAATTATTTGAATGCCGGTTTTAATACTGGCATAGAGAGTCAATTACTATGTATGTCGGTTATTAATTCCGGCAGTTTACTTAACTTATCGACAATGCCGGTTTTGAACTTATCCAATATTCTTTTCATTCATTCCTTAGATTGTGACATACAACGATCAACCAATCTCCAAACCGCTCCATCGGGATACGTCGGAATACTATAAAATGCCTCGGGTAACATACCAAACAATACTTTCACCTAGTTTTTACAATTTTATGTTGGGATTTTCTTGTAATCTCCCATTGTTGTCCTTATGTAGGGAATAAAATCTGAAAAGGAAGCAATTTCTTGGGAAAAGCGACGGCTCTTAAGAACATGTGTGTCTTAGTGAGGAATATCCAACGTTCAGATGTTCGTTTTGAGATGGTTTGCGAGAGAAGTGGAAAATACAATGAAAAAAATATCCATAAGAGAAAGGGTTATGTATATGAAAATAAGACTAAGAGGTTATACAATACAGTTACGAGGAAGGATGAGTGCCCCTTTAAGCTTGTATTCTACCTAAGAGGAGAAAAAGAAAAAGAAGAAGAAAAATAATAGGAATGTATACATCACTTACCGAATCAAATATGTTACGTCCGCCTCACCAGGAGACTCTTCAGGAATTTGTTGCGCATCAACAGGTATTTATGGATTGGGTTTATCACGAGATTAGCGACGATCCATTGCTTTGGTATAGAAGATGAAAAAAATAGGGAGAGATTGAATAGATCGAATATTTTTCTTTCCAAAACCGTCACTTATATAGCATGAGTAGTTTGAAACCGACGAGCCATTAAAGAAACCGACGATTTTGTAACCTTCCAATGACTCATTAAATATTTGGTAACCGTCAAATTAGCGGAATTAAATTGTAACCGTCAAACAAGTTGAATGAAATTGTAACCGTCATAATTCCGGCATTGACAATTACATACCGATTATGCCGGTATTATAAGTTCATGATTTTTTTAACTTCTTAGTGTGGTAAAACCGGCATAGAGTGTAAACATATCGATGATGCCGGTTTTACGAGACCGGCATTCAAATTAACTCATCGAGGTTGCCGGTATTTGAAAGAAACTTGACGAAATAAACATCATTAAGCACAAACATAAGATCTCAAGCAAATTCCAACTAACATCATTTAAGGGAATAAAATATAAACACATAAACAACGTTACACATAGAATGAAAGCTCTCAAGCCAAATACACCTAACATCATTTATTGGAACGAGATTCAACAAGCAAAGCATCTTCGAAATGCCTAAAAGGCTCTTTTCTCCACTTCGTATATGCATCCTGAGCTGCATACCTATCACCACTATATCTTACAAGAAATTCCTTGTATTTGAGACATGATTTGATGAGTGCAGTTGTTCGAGTGCGTACTATTTGATCAGCGTATTCAATTTTACGTTTCTTACCGTCAAACATGTTATGCTTGTAAGAACCAGTCCTTACAAGGACCCAAAAAACATCTGAAGGTCGTTGATCCTCCGGCAAATCCGATACTATGTAGTAATATCTAATCCACTCTGTTTCCTCCTCAACATCTGCTTCTATCTTACTTTTTGACGTTTAACCGCTTCCTCAGCTTCCGCTTTTATCTTATCTAATTTTTGACGATAATGTTCAAGCTTTGCTTGCTCTTTTTCTTCTCTTTTCCTCTTAATTATCTCTTCTTCCATTGCGGCAATTGACTTGGTGGTTTCTTCCTTCCTTCTTAGTTTATCTAGTATTGTGGCAACGGAGTTGCTCGTGGTTGATGATTGATTTCCTGTTGGAGTGGACAATATGTTCCTCATACGTTTTTCTTTTTCGAGGGAATTGATGAACTTGGCAGATGGTGATTGATAATCCATCAGAGATATATCTTTGAGGTATCAAGTGCAATGGGTGTATCCATTCCTTTAAATAGATGTGGACATAACGGCTCTTTTCCACTTTAGTGACGGCACTCTAAGTAACTTAGATCCCACGCCGGAACTAATATTTTCTAGTGTATGGTTTAAAAAACTAGCCGTTAGGCATTCAATTTATGGCACCGGCATATGTAGGAGGAAGTAACACTATGCCGGTATTATGTCTCGGCACTTAATGTTAATAAAACGATCATGCCGGTAATGCGGAATTTCTTTACAAGAAACGACCCAAATATGCCTACAATACCGACATATAATGTATAATAACCTTTATGCCGGAATGGGTAAAATTTGAAAAAAAAACGGCTAGTTTTTTGAAAAATATGACCGTTGGAGCTTCATTTCTATATAACATCCCCCATTCCTTTGGCAAAAACTACACAAACCAAGCACCAAATAACAAAAATCATTCTCTCAAGAAAGCAAGCACGGTTCAAAGAATTGGGGATTCGTCATCTACCTCTATTTGCAAAGTAAGTAGATTTACTAACAACATACTCTTCAATACTATGACGGATAACTAATATAATATTGTCTTACAGAGTCATCATTGCAAGTGTCAAATTTGCAAGTCACCTTCTCACCTAGCCCTGGACTATCCATTTATTTATTCAAAGTGTAGAAGCTGTGATGGGACACGCCGGTTTTGGATTGCAAAAAGCGATGATCTTTGAAAATGGAAGAATGTTTCTAAGGTGTTTGAATCACCCAAAGTGCGATGAGTTTCAATGGTTTGGAAAAGTTGTTGAACTAGCAGAGTCAAGAGAAAACCACAAGGGCCAATGCAAGCCTATCGATGGGTGTGATGGGTGTTATATGAAGGGAAAGGAATATGTTAAAAAAGAAGAATAGCCAATGAGGATGATCCTTGACACCCCCATCCCGGACGATGTCTTTGAACAGATTAGGGAAACGCTCAAAGGCTCCGCAATTGTTGAAAAGGGATGGAAATAAATTATCTCTAACTAAGTGCAATCCATTCACTGTTTTTTAAAGTTAGAGTTTCCAATCCAATGTAATCGATTACTTCGGATCGAAATAAAAGAGAATTTGAAATGAATTAAGCAGAGTGCCGGCATTGAGGAAATCAATACAACTATGCCGGTTTTATGTCAACTCTGTAATAGTATTTGGATACTTTGAATACCGGCATTCTCAAAATGAATCTTACTATGCCGGTTTTCTGTCACATATGTAAGAGTACTTGGAATTTTGATATACCGGCATGGACCTTAGAAAACAACACAATGCCGGTACATGTCAGTTTCTTTACAGGAACCAAATAATTTAAACTGATTGACCCGGCATAGAAATTTCTATGCCGGGACAAAGTACCGGAATTGTTTTGAGCATTCCGTATATGCCGGTATGTGCACCGGTACTTCTAAAACTGAGCTCTACTATACCGGAACATTTTAACTTTCAAACTATAAATCTAAACATGTTCAACATAAACCAAAGAACTAAAGATTTAACCCACAGTACAAACCAAAACAAGTTTGAAATTGTTTTTGACGTAACCAAAGAACTAAAGAGTTAACCATCACTAATTGTCATCAATTCTCTTCCACTAAATTAGTCTTTTGTTTCTTTTGGGTCGGCGCCTTCCTTGTTTCCCCAAACATATCTTTGACAGTAGGGTCGATTTCTTCAATTCTATGAAGCTTTTCCTCGAGTTCTTTGATTTCTTGAAGAGATAGCACCACTCCATCCTTGTGCTTGCAACTTAACATCTTCGTAACCTTGCCAAGCCGACGTCGCTAGTTTAATACATAAAACACATAATCAGTATATATGTTAATATATGATTATGTTTACATTTAATGAATATAAGCAATTAATAAAACTTACCACCATTCCGAAAGTCTTAAGAAGTTGGGCCATCGTAGGTTGTGGAGGTGGAGGAATTTCAACATGAGGGTTTTCTTGGTGTGGAGATTCGACAGAGGGAGGGTGCACGACATAAGGATGTGACCATTCCAGGTAATCCCTCATGTAGCTGTCATCAAATTCATAACCATTTTCCGCAATCTCCCACTTAATAATATCTACCAAACGACGTGGCTCTCTTTCCCTCCAATGTGTTGGTTCCGAATCTGGATCATACACTGCATGCAACTTGTTGGGAGTTGAATTGTACCGAGAAAAGTAAAGAAGATAATTATCATCAGAGGCCGACCAAAAACGGGATAATTGCTTAAATCCATGTTGGCGCATCACACGGCATGGATCGGCCATGATGTATCCTTTTGGGTGGTACAACGGCCCATTGTAAAATGCAACATCTCTTGGAATTTGACGGTATCCTCTAATCTCCTTATAAGTGTCGAACACAACGTCTTCCTTCCTCATAGCATCCAAAGCCAATATCATATCGATGACCCGACCTTTGTTACCGGGCTTCGGATTACTGTTAAACTCGAACCTCTGAGCTCTAGGGGTATCGGGTTCGGGAAGGTCTTTGATCTTCAAGAATTGGCAGTCCTTGAACAAGGTTGGGAAGTGTTCATAACACCTCACCTAATCCAATGTGAACAATATACATGTGAACATAAGTTAAAAAAATACATGTGAACATAGATTAAAGAAATTTGTACCTGGAGTAGAGTGAAATTCCCGACAAATTGGTTTGTTTTAGCCAATGAAGCCCTTCTCATCTCTGCCATGACCACGGTGCCACAAGAATAGCCATAGACACCTTCCAACGGGTCAAGGTACTGGAGAAAGTTTGCACTTACCCTGTTGCCATTAGTGTCAGGGAATGCCCTAGTGCCCAAGATGTATAACAGGTACGCGGCGGATGTATACCGAATTTGTGCATGGTCCCATTCATCCTCCAAGATTCTAGCCTTTGTATTTTTAAACATATTCTTAAGCATCATCACTTGAATGTCTTCGTCTTACTTCCGTTCGATGCTACATAAAAGCTATCCGAAGAAGTTTTGAAGTCCCAACCAAACAATGTTTTAGTCAAATCGTGCAACTTCAACCAATCTAGGTCCTGAGACTCAACTCCTTCTGAAATTGATTTGCCGATAACATTTAAGCATAGAATGTCATGAGCATCTCCAGGAATCAAGGTCATCTCTCCAAATGGGAAGTGCATTGTATCAGTTTCACCATGATACCTTTCGACAAAGCAATTGACGGTCACAATATCTGGATTCACGTAATTTTCAACCAAAGAATATAGACCAGAGTCCTTTACTAATGTTTGGACATCTTCATGCTCCAAAGATAATTTTCACTCAGCCGCGGCTTGGTTTCGGCAAACACACACATCCTTAGTATGATCCTACAAATAAGAGATAATACGATTAAGAGATGATGTAAAAGATAAAACAATGCACATGCACAAAATAATAAAAAATGCTTACATAGGTTTGGAAGATAATACGAGCCCAAGAGTGCTTGTACCCAAAAAGTACTTTCGGTTCCGGAGCTTGACCCCAAATTTTACCATCATCGCGGTCGGGTATCATGTCATCAATGTGAGGAAGGTGACAACCTTTAACTTTGTGTTTCCCCTTGCCCTTGCCTTGTGTTGGTTGTTGACTCGTCCCACCAACTTCACTTTGGCTTGCTAATTGACTTGGATGAACCTCATCATATTCCCCTTCATCATGCTCATCGTCCTAAACTATACCTTCACAGATTGCAAGTGCACTACGTTCACCACCACTCTCCCAAATTGACCCTCTTTCTTGACACCCCAAATGCTTCTTGCGGCCTGCGTCTTTCCCCCGTGGAGGCAGGGACTGAGGAGTATCAAGACCATCTTTCCTCCTTCTCTTAGTGAGAATAGGACCTTTATTTTTCTTTGCTTCTTTGGCTTTTGACCTATAACATAATCAAACAAAACAAACATAAGAAAAGTCATGGAAGTTTAGGAACCGGCATGCAAACTCTTAAACAAACCAATGCAGGTATCGTTGTACCGGTATCCTACAGAACCTAAATTGTGTGCCGGTATTGAGCACAATTTCAGTGATGTTCCTGTATGTTTTAAGTGTACTACCAGCATATGCGAACGGAAGTATTCCATGCCGGTTTTTAAGTACCGGCATTCAATAAACCTAGATACAATGTCGGTACAAGAAATGGTTCATGTGTGTTTTTAGTTGACTACCGGCATAGGCTTCAACCCAATTCGTATACCGGTTCTAGAAATTAAGTTTCAGGAATTCAAACCGATATGATATTCACCATAATTGTATTCCGGTAAAAAAAAATTAGTTTCAGGAAGTTAAACCGGTATGGTATTCGACCCAAATTCTATGCCGGTACCTAAACCGGCTTGGTATTCAAACCAAGATCCAATGCCGATACTCTATGTAACTGGATAGTTTCAGCTATTATTGGCGATTCTAACCTAAACCCATGGATACAAATCGATTAAAACAATCATAAATGAGTTCAAAAATCACTTACCTTCTCAGAGAAGCCATGAGTGATTGATTATCCGAGCTCGCTGCTGCGTCCTCTTCTAGTTGGTGAGCAATGTTCTCGATTCTTTGTTCATGTGTTTGTTGAGCAATCTATTTGTTTTTCCGTTTTGCTTTTGATTTCTTTCGTGGAGGCATGGTTATGGTAGGTTAATCGATGAAGAAATTTTTGATTCAACGATTAATCGTCGATGAAGAATGAACGAGGAGGAAGAAGATGAAGAATTTTTTTTTCAAAACCTAACCCTAACTGTGCCGGTACAAATGGGAATTGGGGGATATATGAATTTGGTTATTTTATTTTTATGTTTTAGGGGAAAGGGCATAACAGTCTTTTCATAATGTTTTTAATTAATATAAGGGTGTTTTAGTATTTTCGCACACAAAAAAAAGCCCTTAACAACCACCTTTGGTTGGGGGAAGTAATTTATATCCCCAATTACGCGTTCTTTCCAAAAGGCCATACACTTGTGGAAGATGATAATGGTGCTCCTGGTGCATGTATTCTTTTTCCATATCGCTGACAGTCTTCACAACGCCTTGAAAGTTGCTTTGCATCTTCATGCATATATGGCCAGTAATAGCCTTGCATTTTTGTTCTATATGCCAAAGATCTTCCCCCACTGTGATTATCGGCATCGCCACTGTGCAGCATTTTTAACACCTTTTGTCCTTCTTCCCTCGTTAAGCATCTTAGCGATGGTCCATTAAAAGATCTACGATACAATATTCCAACTCTTAGCTCATAATTGGTTGCCCTACTTTTTAATTTATGTGTTTCTAATCTATTTCGTGGAGTTTCTCCTCTCGCCAAGTACGCATGTAAATCTTCTCGCCAATCTATAACATTGATTTTTGGATCTTCCTCGCCAGTATCTACCATCATCACATCTGTTTCTTTTTCCTCCTTGTTTATCGAAGGTAACAAGAGTGTTTGAATTTTTATGCATCTCGCAGCTAGATTTGTCATCATGCTTGATATAAAGGCAAAAGCATCTGCAAGTCTATTGTCCTTTCTTGATATATTTCTCCATGTTATTTTTGGGATTCTCGCAGACAATTCTTCAACAAAGTTTTTGTATTTCTTCAAGGATGGTTCATTTTTTGTGTATTCTCCCTTTATCTGGAGAATAACCAATTGCGAATCGCTAGTAATTCTTGCATTTTCTAACTTCATTTCTATTGCAAATTTTAGAGAATGAATCACAACTTCATATTATTAGTAGATGCGAACTCCAATCTAAATGAAAAAGCCATTTTTTCCCCTTCTGGCGAGATAAAAACAACTCCAACTCCATTACCTTCTCCATTTGATGATCCATCCACTAATACCTCCCACCTATTGGGTTCTGTTAATATTTATCTTGGGTGTCCATGTTCTTCTTCTATTTTCATCATTTCTTCTACTGCTTCATCATCTTCTAAAGGAAACTCAGCTAAGAAATCTGATATAAATTGTGACTTTGGCGAAGATAAAATGTCATATTTAATATCAAAGTGCCCTACTTGTGCATTCCATCTTTCAACTCTGCCTGATATTTTTGAATTCTTCATCACTGACTCAATTGGCACTCTTGTTAATACTATTACCTTATGTGCTTGAAAGTAAATGCGAAGTTTAAAAGGTGCATGAACCAATGCTAGAATTAAATTTTCAATCTTTGAATAATTTCTCTCTGCAGAATTAAATGTCTTGCTGATATAATAAATTGGTTTTTCAACCCCTGCATCTACTCGCAGCAATACTGCACTTAGCGCGTGCGTGGTTGTTGCGAGATAAATCAATAGTTCTTCTCGGCTCACGCTACGTAAGATAGTTATGTTCATTGAATGTTCTTTAATTCCTTGAAAAGCCTTTTCACACTCATCCGTCCACTTGAATTTTGTTCCCTTCTTGAGTATATCGAAAAAATGTTTGCACTTGTCTGAGGATCGCGAGATGAATCCTCCTAGCGAGGCTAAGAGTCAATTTAATTTTTGCACATCTTTTAATGTTGCAGGCGTTGTCATGTCACGAATTGCTTGTACCTTTTCTGGATCAAATTGTATTCCTTCTTTCAACACAATATACCCCAAAAAATTTCCTGAAGTTACTCCAAAAGTACACTTGTCAGGATTCACTTTGATGTTAAAATGCCGCATTTGATCGAAAATCTCCTTCAAATCCTGTACATGGTCTTTAGCTTCTTTGCTTTTGATCAAAATATCATCCACATATACCTCTAATGTTTTGTGTATCCATTTTGCAAATACCTTCTCCACCATTCTTTGATATGTTGCACCAGCATTTCGTAAACCAAAGGGCATTTTCATATAACAGTATAACCCTCTTGGAGCAAAAAATGCGGTGTGCTCTTGATCTTCTTCAGCGAGGGGAATTTGATTATATCCGTCTAATGAAGATATTCTAGCATTTCCCGCTACTGACTCGACCATTTGTGGAATATCTGGTAATGGAAAACTATCTTTAGGACAAGCCTTGTTTAAATCAGTAAAGTCTATGCAAATTCGTATTCCCTTATTCTTCTTTAGGACCACCACCATATTTGCGATCCATTCTGGATATTTTGCTTGCATTATAATTTCTGCGTCAAGCATTTTCTGTAACACTTCTTCTATTTGGGAATGGTATGTTGTTGCAATCTTCCTTATTCTTTGTTTATATGGTCTTGCATTTTTATTAATTTCTAGTTTATGACACGCTACCGATGGATCTATGCCTAGCATCTCATCCATGTTCCATGCAAAGATGTCTCTATATTCTCGCAAAATATTTATGGTTTTCTCTTCTTCATCTGTATCCATTTTAGTTCCAATTTTCAGCAACTTAGGTTCTTCTTCACTCCCAACATTTACTTCCTTAGTTGGTTATGCTGCGATGTAGCTGGCCTCAGGTTCTCCCATTGGTGTTGGTGTCTTCATTGTTCTCGCAGGTTCGTCTCCTTCTTGCGAGATTTCACTGGGTATTCCTTTTCCTTCTTTTGCTCTTATCGAATAAACTTTAAATTCTTCTTCTTTCTTTGTTTTCTAGCCATTTTTTTGCGAGCTTTTTGCAGCTTTGGACGCTCTTCATAATTTTTTACTTCAATTTGATAGCACATATTCGCAAGATATGTGTCTCCTCTAATTTCTCCAACTCCACTGGGCATAGGAAATTTGATGCATTGATGCAATGTTGATTCTACAGCCTTGATTGCGTGTATCCATGGTCTTCCTAATATCATGTTGTATGGTGATTCCACGTCTACCACACATAATGTTACTTGTGTTTCAATTTCTCCTGGCGAAATTCGTACCACTATTTCGCCTTTTGGTTTTGTTGAAGATTTTCCAAAGCCATGAATATGATATGTTGGACAGGACATTTCTTCATCTTTGTATCCCATTTTATTAAAAACATGATAAAATATTATATCCACAGAACTTCCTGCGTCCACAAAAATTCTATTTACAGCCCATTCTTCGCAGATTTTGTTGATTTTCCTCTTCCCATTGGTATAGTGGATACCGTGATTATCAAAAGAGATGTGTGATTTAAATTTTCTTCTGGTATTTCTGTTGTTGTAAACGTAACCTCCTGTTTTTCCCAATCCTTTAATGATGATATTTTTTCTACCGTCATAATTTTCCTTCCTTCAAAATCCCGTTTATGTATCTTCTCCTTAATGTTTTCATGGAATTTATCAATCATTGCTCTCGTTATCATATCACACTCTAATTTCCTACAATTCTCTTTTGTTCTAATCATTCTTCCTTCAACTATTTTACCAATTTGCTTAATTATCTTCTTGATTTTGAATAACTCTCAACTTTTACTTCATCTTTCCTATGATTTTCGTTAATTCAGTCCCTGTTTCTAGCGCCAAAATATAGTTGTAGGAAATCCTACACTACACCCTTGCTAAGATTTCACAATAATCAACTCATACTTAAGATTAAAAATGACTCTTTATCATTTAATTCTCAGAAATGTTTACAGAATTGGAAGAAATCAAGAATACAGTTAATCTCTCAATGTTTCTCTCTCCTCAAGACTTTCTCAATTCTGAAAATACATCATCCTCTATCTGGATACAATGGGTCTCTATATATATAGGGTAGATACATAATGGATGACATCTAAGCTGTCCTTTACTTTCGGATTTGATTTGCGATCTTATCGTTATAGCTATGATATGAAATCTCGCAAGCATTGTAACCATCGCAAATAAATCATGTTCTTCTCGTGTTTCATCAATCGTCAGCTATTACATCATTCTTTAACTTACTCTGTGACACTAGCAAAGTGTTGTTGCAGAACTCGCGGTATTCTCGCAGAAGTGTTGTTTATTTCGCGGGAATTCGTTGTAGCGATATTTTGATCCTACAGATCTAACAACAGTCTAAAGATCCCTATCGAAACTTTGAACTAGTTTGAGTGAATCTTATATCAGAAGAGAAGATTCTCAAGCATAAACAAACTAGGTGCAATCAAGATTCAACCTCCGTTAGTCAATCAAATCAATAAGAAAACTAAAGATAAACCACAATATCTAGTCTCCCACCAATGGGTCGCGCTAGAGATTCTCAATCCCAAAGAAGACTTTAAACTGAGTGGCCGTAAGAGATTTCACCTAATTAGATTACTCTCCTCTCCAATAGGCGCCTCACCAGTAACAAAGAAAAGAGAAGAAGTCTAGGTTACGCAGGATTAGTTTGCTAGAAATGCAAACTCAAAGTATTTATAGACAAGAAAGTTTGGACACCAAGGAATTTCCAAAACCGAAAATATTCTCAAGATATTTTCATTACTCCACCAGATTCGGTTTTCATAATTCCTGTGAATGCACTGTCCAAAAATAATGATCGAAATATCCTTGGAAAATCTAATTCTTATTTTCCAAATATAATTAAAAACCCTTAATTAAAAAGATTCTTAACTTATTTAAATTCAATATTGGGATTTACTTCCTTCTTAGCATTTAAGGAATATCTTTGAACAAAATGAAATAAGCATTAATGCACCGTGTTCAAAGAGTGTCGACATTTTACTCTTGCAAGTCTTTACCATGCTTGCTCCTTGAAACTGATTTACCACACTTACAAACAAGTTTAGAATTGGTTCATCTGACTTTCAAGAACTATGTGATTGATCAAGTTCCACTCAATCACATCTCATGGGTTTCCATGTGAGTACTGTGCATAGTTACACTAGCTTACCAAAGCAACGGCTGACTAGGTACTAGGATCGGTTCCCTACATATATATGGTATCTAACTTGTATGCACTGCACATGTCCATAGGATTGGTCCCCCCTTCCCAAAACTTTATTGCACATGTTCATAGGATCGGTTCCCCCTTTCCAAAACTTTGCTGCACATGTTCATAGGATCGGTTCCCCTTTCTTCCATAAACCTTGTTGCACCTCATACAAGTATCGATTCCCCCTTGTGATGCACTTCACCTCTTACTAGGATTGGTTCCCCTCTTCCCAGTAATAAGTTCAGACATACACAACCCGATCATACCTCAGGTGATTACTTAAGATTGGTTTTACTAATAAAAGTTATACCAATACAAAAGTCAGGCCTTGTGTGAATAATTTTACCAAGAAAACACACAAGTTGTGAACGGTTATACACATTACACATATTGGTCGTTCATAAGATATGCAATGAAGAACAACCCCAATAACGCCTGGCGATTTCCCTTTCGGTTCACAACACGTATCATGAACTTACTTCCTTAGAATACATATAAACATTGTTCCCTAGGATGAAATCCTCACCTCATACCCATACATAATCACAATAGCATTCATACGATTATGTTGATGTCTTATATACAAATTTTATTGGTTAAGCAAGAAACTTCATATTGTATTCCTTAATACTATGTCTATCTAGAGTGTTCATAATTCACAGTTTTATGTTTTCAATATGCACGACTTGAAAGATACGTTAGGGAATGAAACAGTTCAAGTCAAATATCACTAACCTCAAGTGGAAGGATTATGTTGTTGTTGTAGCTCTGTCTTCTTCTTCACATCTTCAAGTCTTCGCAATACTTGTAATGTCTCATCCTAATACATTCAAGCTAACCTATACGAAGTTGACTCTAGTATATATAAATCAAGTGACTCTTAAATAAGTTTTGCTTCACTAAAATATGACAACCAAACTTGACATACCAATGCTTGGTGGGTTCAACCGAGCAATTTTTTAACAATCAATTCAATCTTTCAGAAAAAAAATTCATCTTTAACAAATATGGCATCCTCACAACAACGATCACAACAACAAACACCACAACAAACACCACAATAATCACAACAAAGGAACACAAGAATTCGTGGTCCCAAGTATACGATGGATGAAGACGAGTCATTTTGCAAAAATTATGTATTATATACATTAGATGATATCAATGGTATTTCTCAATAGAAAAAAACTTTTTATGGTAAGATTTTACAAAAAATTTGTGAAGAAACCGGTAATATTCATGGTCGTGATGTTGAAGGGTTGAGTCATCGTTTTTGCACAATTTCAGGAGCCGTTAGTGAATATGTATCTTTGATCACTCAAATGTGGAACAACAAAATAAGTGGTGAAGGCAAACCGGATGTGGAACGAAGATTTCGGGAAGAGTGGCAGAGAACCCACAAAGTTTCAAGCTTCCAAAATGAAACTTGTTTCACCATTTTGAGGATGCTTAACAAGTTTAATCCATACTTGCTGGAAGGTCATCAAGTGCCTGTAAGATCACCACATGGTCCAATCTCATAGGATTTTAAGAATGGAGGGCCTTCTTCCTCACCTGATGGAACTCCAGGTAGTCAAGATCAACAAAATAGTAATCTAGACGTTAACACCAACTGCAAGATAAGAAGGGGAGGTGGTGTGAAAGCTGCAAAAGCAGCGAGAGACGCGGCCCAAAGAGCAGAAGAAGGAGGTTCAAGCGAGTTCAACTATACTGATCACAAGGCAATGGAGATGCAAATGGAGGAGGATAGAGTCATGGACCGTGCCATTTATTTAAATAATCAACAACAAAGTCGTCTTTCGCGAGAACAATATTACAGGGATTGTAAGATAAACAAGTTACTGATCGCTGTCGTAAGCGTCAAAAATAATTTCACTTTCTTAGTCAACAAAATATAAATGAAGTATAAAGTAAGGAAGAGTTCGTATCCACAGAGAGGCGATTGTTGTTATCAAATTCTATAGTTTCTTAGTAACCAAGTTGGGGGGATTTCTGATTTTTATGAAAATAAAAATAAATTAAAAGCAAAGTAAATAGTTGGAAGTAATCAATGAGAGAAAGATATTGGTCAAGGAATTCATCTTCAATCTTAAACATGTGCTTGCATATATGATTGTAATTACGATTTAATCTCTTTTATTATCAAAAGCCTAGAATATCAAGAGAGCAAGATAATCTAATAATTTCCTAAGTTCACCAACACACACATTAGAGTTGCATATGTGAATTATACCTAAAGAATAACCTAACGCCTTGCGCTAATTAAGTTCAATTCCTAGGAGCATTAAGTTTGGGAAATAGGCTAATCAATGCAATTGTCATACATTACGCATGACAATTCGGACAACGGTCAAACTCTACATATGATTATAAGAGTGTATCACTACAAACTATAATCATATCATGCTACTTGTATTTGGGTTATCGCTTGATGAAAAACCCTAAAATAGCTATGGACAAGATGCAAGTTCAATTAATTGGCCACTTAACTAACTAAACATCTAAATCCTATCACAATACATCAATCATGTGATTATTAAAAGCAGTAGAGATTTGAACGAAAACAAAGAGAGAAAACTAATACATAACTAAAGCACAAGTTTTAGAAATAGGACTACATCCTTAACCAATAAAATAAGATTTAGCTACTCATAGATATGGAGTTCATCATAATCAATAATAATGAATTAAAGAAGATGAAAAATTAAATACGAAAGCAAACCCTAGTTTTCTGCTCTCCTCCAAAGCTCCAAGTAGAATACCTCATATCAAAGTTGTAGAAGTTTCCCTTTTGTAGCGTTTCTTCTTTCCAAAACTAGGTCTTCAAAGCCCAAAGTCCAATACAAAGATGTCCACCAAGCCCATATGTGAGAAACATCCATGTGAAAATACGTCCCAAAATAAGTCACCGGAAAACTGGTGCTAGTGGCGGAAATTTGACCGGAATCCGGTCACCAGTTACCGGAATTTGTCACCGAAAAATTGTCTCCGGCCACTGGGCCATCGGAAAATGTCAATAGCAAGTGCATACTCCCAGCAGCTCAACTCTACTTCTCTGCAGTTCATAGATTCACAAAAACCATCTAACCCAACTTCTTAGTTGTTGCGAAAACATACCCAAAAGTGTGACTCCAAACTCATACATGCCGCGACCGACTCTTGCATCCGACTCGCACCCCCTTCATGATTCACTGAAATATTATGATTCATGCTTCGAGTTCCAAAATCCGGCAATCGGAACTAGTTCCACCGGTTCACCATTCTCGCTGTGTTTCTGCACTCTTGGTTGCGGCATCTATTTCACAGCTCAAGCCATACTTCATTGGCTTGACAATTTGGGCCAATTCTCGTTGTTCAGATGCACTACCATCTCCTATCCAATGCACCATTCCAATAGCAGCATTAACCATACTCCAGTTTCAGTTCAATTCCATTCCTAGTTGTAACTACACAACCTTCTCTTGACCAGCTTCATACCCTGCTACAATCTCTTCTGAGCACCCATTCAATCTCCAATTGTAATCTTGCACAACTCCACTGCAATATCACCAGCTAAACCAATATTACATTTTCATTGCCACCAGACCAACTTCCCTTTTTGGTAGAGTGTAAGCACATAAATCACTTGCAACTTCTCAAGAACCCCAGATTTGCACTTCAACAACCTGTTCAACCACCAGTTAAACCAACTCCAACCCAGCTACACCACTGCAATTATCTCAAGCCTAACCCACTGTAATATATCTCAGGTGCACAGCAACACATGCAATAGCTCTAGCACCTAAATTTCAAAACTTCTTGCTTGCCTGAACTGCCCTCATAGGTCACCGCAAATCAGTTTCTCAGTGAATTTCTTTCACTGATATTCGCGGCTAAATCCAACACCAAAACAATCAAAATTACACATTTTCTGAACATCTATCTACCCATCTCTTCCCTTATTGCCGACTGCTACAAATCATCTCAATCTACCTCAAACCCGTTTGAGTCACTTGCACACATATATCTTCTCATTCATAGCAGCAGCTACAGCTCCTACCAACTGCTCTGCTGGCTTCATTGATCATCATCATTTTCAATCACTTTTGCATCCATCACAACCTATCAATCTCTGCAATTCAAACACTGACCCTGAAATATTGCAATTTCAATTCCACCATTTCCAGTACCACAAACACACTGCATTTCACATCAGCTTCAATTCTTATTCTGGAACTTCACCTGCAATGAATTTGTCCTAACATACATCTACGCCATTCCTGCAAATGTTCTTCGCTCCCTTGCTCTACCAACACCACAGAAGATGCAACTCATTCTTCCATCAGCTCCCTTGTAATTTAGATCTACAATTCATACAATTCATTGACTTGCACCACCAGTTCCTTTCTACAATCCAGATATGCAACTTATCATCACTCCCAGAGACTCACGACTCACACCCTTTTTCTCTATAAATTCATCAAATCCGTTTCATTAAAACTGCAAGAGAACCATGATTTAGTATCACCATAAACTACACTTCAAACCCTAATTTCTGTCAATCTTAAGCTCAAATCAATTCCTAGCTTCTTTAATCATCACAGAACGTCACAGATTCACTAAAATCCAGTACCCATTCATCTGATTCTTCAAAAACTCAATCATCTCACTGTGCTCTCCATTTCGATCTCAAATTCTCATTCAATCAAACCCTAATTCATCTCAGATGCCTTCTCTCAACCTCATAATACCAGCAAAAAACAGCTTGTTTCACCACCACCAATTTTATCTCTGAATTTCTGTGCCGCCATCTTGGTTCTTAGTTTCAGACAGTGTAAGAAAGAAAAATCAATGATAAGAGAAAATGACTTTTCTCTAATTCTTAGGTTTTCTGTAGTACTTAAACTGGGTTCAGTGCCCCAACATAGGATAAGGGACACCCAGTTAACTTTGGGAACCTTATAATAGATACAGGCCACCAAGGTGATAGCCCTTTATCCTCTGCTGCACTCAAGATAGTGCTTGCCTGCGCAGTGACAACTCTGTCCTTTTTGCTCCATATGAACGCTTTCCTTTTCTTAGAATTCTCCACCAATAACAACCGTCTTTTACTTCTCAAATCCACTTCATCTCTTCAATTTCTTTTCATCACTAAAGTTGTCGTGCTTTTCAGACAATATTTGCATCACTAAAGCTGACATGCTTTTCAAAAAGAGATGAAGAAATAAAAGCAAATAATGAGAAATAATCTTCCTCCAACAACCATTGCACATGAGATGACGCTTTCGTGATGTTTCTTCTTCTTTTGTTCCAAAAGACTTCAAAGTACCTAAATACTCAAAAACAAACATAAGATACATAATTTACAAGAAAACTTAGCAAATAAAGCATAAACAATAGATAAATATTGAGGTGTTTTAGATACCTATCAGTTACTCTCCTTGGAAACCGGCAAAATGAATGAACGACAACTTGCTATATGGACTAAGCAAATGGATGCGGCCGAACAACAACAAGTCCAGGCCGAACAAGTCCCCCACCAACAAACTGAAGTCACCCCTCAACAAACTAGCCAGTATGTGAATGTAGAAGACGAAGATGATTCCTCAAAAGAAAACGAAGAGGAATTCAGTCTTTCTAATGAATGAACACGTTTAGTTTAATTCAGTGTAGTCATTTTAATTTAATTCAGTTAATTTTAGTTTAATTGTACACGTTTATTTAAAATTACTTTTAATATAATTGCCTCAATTTTAACAAACAACTTTTAAATTAAAAAACATATAAATTAAAATAAATAACAACTTTTAATATAATTGTCTCAATTGTACACGTTTATCTCCCTATCCCCCCCTACCCACCCCCACCCCCCCCACACACACACCGTATGTTGCTCTTTTTAAATCCCAAAGGTGCATAGATTCCCCGTTTGTGGAGTCTGTCAGTGGAAAGTCTATATTCTCTTGTCGGATGCCCACGCTCTACCATAAGATCCTTGGTTAAATCTTTATCTGGAAAACTATTCCAGGTTGGGTCACACCTGGTTTCTTCAATGAACATGTTATGCACAATAATACAAGTCAGCATAATTTCTTTCATTTCTTGAATATCAAAAAACGTGTCGGCCCAACTATGATGGCAAACTTCCTTTTCAATATGCCAAAAGCGCGTTCAACATCCTTTCTGCATGTCATTTGTTGGGTGTTAAAGTAATGCATATCCTTCGAAGACGTCGGAACAAATCCTACCTGTTTATAAGCTTGAACTATAGTTGACCATTCTGGATAGATTCCGTCTGCTAGATAATAACCCTGAGTGTAGTGATGATCATTGATGGTGAAATTACAGTGCAGGGCGACCCCATTCTTAAGATCTTCAAATAATGGTGACTTATATAAAATGTTGAGATCGTTATTTGAACCCGGGAGTCCAAAAAAGGCATGCCAAAACCAACAATCATAAGTAGCTGAAGCTTCCAAAATTACAGTTGGTTTTGGATAATGACCCTTATATTGGCTTGCCAATTCTACCGGACATGCATGCCACATCCAGTGCATGCAATCAAGACTACCTAGCATTCCTGGAAAACCCCTCTCGGTGTTTTCTGCAGTTATTCTTTGAACATCTTCCTGAGTAGGCTTTCTTTAAAAGGTTGGACCAAAATGCTCGACTATTGTTTCGAAAAACAGTTTGAGATACCTAAATGAGGTTGTTTTCCCAATACGGATGTAATCGTCAGTGAAATCCGCTGGTACCCCGTAATATAGTATATGGAGGGACGCAATGACCTTTTTTCGGGATTAAATCCTCGTATATGTCGTGCATCATATTGATAATTAAATAAAGTTTATACCTGTCAAAGCTCGGCAATAATCCTTTGCGTCAAGTTGCGACCCAAGCGGAATCGACGCTGAAAATCCTCATTGGAATACACACAGTCATGATTAAAATAATCATGTATTAGATTTCGTGGTAAAAATATCGATTCCGCCACGTCCATCTTCTAGTCGCAGCTTCATATGGCTCTAACGGCTTTGGTATGATCCCGGTTTGTAATTGCAACATAAAATTTCTTCTTCTTCTATCTTGATCCTATATCTTCATCCATTTGATGCAAAAACTCCATACACATTTATTCATCTTCATCGTACAACATGTCATCCATCTCCATACCCTCCACAGAAGAATCAAAATCAGAATTCATGATTGAAAATTGAGAGTAATCGAAATTAAGAAAAGATTAATCGGATGAAAGATTGTTGTGTATTTCTGAGATAAAATTCGAGCCATATTTATAGAGGTGGAAACTAGCCGTTCCGGTGACCGTTACAAAAGTTGTCATTGCCATTGGCGGTCGTGCCTCAAACTTTGGCGTTCGTAGCTCAGTCGCTGGCGTCATCCACAAAAGCGCCAGAGATTCTACTTCGGGCGCCATCATCAGAGTTTATGTCGCACGTTTAAGTATCAATCACTCACTTCTTTTCCATAGTGGAGAATCTTGTTTGACCATCCATGTGGCTGAACAAACAAATACATTTGAACATTTCCATAGGAATTGCTCTAACGACAAGGGAAATATAAATGAACTCAAAAGTGTCTCTTCGGAAATGAGAGACATCTACATTTGAGTGTTTCCATTGTCTTGGCATTAGTAGTAATTACCACAATAGTTACCAAGCAAAATGTTTTATTTTGGTTTGGGGTTCATGTTTCTCAATTTATAACTATCCATCGGTTGAGCATTTACCCTGGCAAGTAAGAGTATTTATAACAAGAGGATTACTCATTTCTAAACGAAAGGTTCTAGATAAAAGAATCACGGGTATAGAAAGACTTACCTAAAACTAGCTTAACTTGTGGGTTGTTGAACCTGTATCCTTAACAAAAACCTCATCATGAGCAACCATCTGAAATCGTCTCTCCTCTTGAACTCTGCTCTGTCACGGTGACGTAAGAAAGTCTGGTTCTCCAAATACACATCAGTGTTCATCTTAGAAAGTTTAGTTCTATCAATCCCTTCTACCTTTACTCAATTATCTTGGTTTACTAATTTCCTCCATCAAGATTATCATCACCTTGTTCACCCATTCTACAAATTACATTGTTACTGAAATCACAAGAAAAGAGAAAACCAACAATTTCATTCAAAAACATCAAAACAATACAAATCATATTTTTAACACCACTGTTCTCCAAAACATCTGGAAAATCACCTCTTGTTCTATTACATTTCAAGGAAAGAAAACACAAATAAACCATCACTACTACTATTCCGATAATTCACTATTGTCATTACAACTTTCCTTTATACACAAATCAAAATCAAAATCAAAGATATAATTTCAAAAGACTCCCTGCAACTAAACTCTAGCCAACTTAACATTTGTGCGTTATCTTACCAAGCCCAGTCTAACCCTGCATATGATGCAATCTAAACCCCAAAATCATATATATATATATATATCATAATCTTGCTTCAACTATCACAATTCATCCACATAAAATCAACAAAGAACTTACCACAAAATGTCAGAAACTGAAACACCATTCTCCTTACACTTATTTAGAGACTCTAAGTACCATCAATATCCCCAAATTTTTTCAAGAAGATGCTTAAGATATCTAGTAATTAACAAATTATTACTCTAGTACTAAGGGGTTTGATAATACTTACATGGCAATCACCAAGAATCACTATCACTGTCGATGTTACTACCAAATTAATCCTCCATATAGTAGCAACCTTGACCATCATCATCACTGCCGAAGAAAGTATTTGGCCCATAAAGTTCCCATCTTCAGAATCCGCTTCTTCCTCCTCACTACAATCCTCCATCGCACCAGCAATCACAGGCTCTCCATCAATGTTCAACCCAGGAATCTCATCACCATCAGAATCTACGTTTAAGGGCTCTGACATGGTTCGAGAAAACTTGGGAGGGTTATTGTAATTCTTCTCATCCAGATAACATATGTACATTACTTTTTCAAGCTGTTGTTACCGCTGCCTCTTTCACTCTTCAGATTTTCCTTCTCTGCTCTCTTCTTCGAATCATCACTGCTTTTTTCTTCTTCTTCTTATTCCTCAACATCATTACCCTCATCTTCATCTTCACTGTCACTCTCAGTTGCACTACGAGTTTTTCCCCATGGGCATTTCCATTTGCCTCTCCGCTGAAGTCTTTTCCGAATTCGTCGTGCATCAACAACATATACTTTTCTCATACACGGTCGAAACTTATCATCATTCTCAATCCTTAACCTTTGAAATTCCTCTTTCTCTTCTTGTTATTTCTTCTTGGTTCAGAAAAGGAATTAACTTTTCCATCTCATAACTTGATAAAGCTTCAATTGCACTCTTTGCATGTCGTATTTCCACTGAATCAGGTGGTAACTCGGGATGATTCTCAGTTGTTGAACTGCTTCCAGTATCGACCGTTTCTCTCTTGCTTAATCTCTCTTAATTTTCTTTATCCTTTTGGTTTAATTTGGTATAATAAACTGCATATTCCCTCCTACTTCTTAAATAATGGTGGTAGATTAGCTATAAATGTCCTTTTATGGCGCTTGGATATTCACGTCACTTAAATGCCATGCACACCTTATTCTAAGCCATCATTACTCTACTAAACCCTATTTTCAAAGTCTAATTTTAGAAGCTTCATTTGCCTTTACCCTTGTTAGAACTATTACTAAGAGGTGCATCTACTTTTGAAGAGTTTATTTGGGTTTTAATTATAATGTTTGGTTTTATGCAGATTCAGAGAAAACAACACCTGTTCAGAGGCACCATTGCTAATTAGGGAGCGTCTAGTAGTTGGGTTATTTTTGCTGCTATTCTGGCAAACAACGTTTTTCACCATACAAAAAAGACCTCCACATTCAATACCCATGAACCAAAAAATAAGCATCACCACCATCATTTATATTATCACCATCAACAATTTTTACCATATCAAACTACTTGATGACATTTGGCAGGTTGTGTAATAGCATTCTTGTATACCATCTTACTCAAGACAAACCTCTTAAATATTCACCAACCTCTATTCTTATCATGCTTACGTATAGGGTATATGTGAAGAGAAAAATCTTAAGTTGGTTGTTTGGACAAATTTTTAGCCTATATCTTTGGTATCAGTCCCATGTGAGTTTTAAGCCACAGCCCCTTTCATCCGCTCTAAAAAATGGCCTTGAAACAGATAGAACCCCTGATAAGGGCACTTTTTAAAAACAAAATTATTTTTTGGGAATCTTACATAAGTTTGCACCATTCCTCATCTACTTACTTTTTTAGACTACTTTCAACTCTCTCATATTTCTTATTTTAAGGTTCAGTACACCTCATATTACAATTTTTGTTTGCATTTTCACCTATGCCTAATAGGTCTATATCACCATTCTAATACCAAACCCAGAATCTTTGTATTCAAATTCATATTTTAATCTCTAAACTAGCTCCTTTCTCTGATAAAAATCTTCTTATCACCATCACTCTTATACGCTACATGGAACCCTCTTCCTCTCAAGATAATACTAAACCTGAAAGTCTTGATATTCATAATCTCACTACCCAAATGGCTGAGAAATTAACTCTACCATCCTCCCTTACTGATCCAGTTTTCATCGAAAAACAGTTATCTTAGCTGAGAATGATAATAATTGGAAATGGTATTTGGTTGGCTATATTTGTTGTGAAACTCTTATTCATACATCTTCCATTCGTTAGTACATATGTAATCAATGGCCTTTAGCTTAAACCCCCACTGTTACTACTTTTAATGGGTTGAGAAACAAAGTTCTCAATTCTGGAAGAGAGTGATTTCAACAGAGTAAATGAACAACATCCTTGGTATGCTTGTGGTTATTTAATGGTTCTTAGAGTTGTTGCCCCCTACTGGATGGCCAAAAAATTATCAAGTATCTTTTGCAGAAGACTTTTTCTGGCTGATTTTATGCAACATCCCAAAGGAATGCATTGAATTTGAGGATCTTCAAAATCTCACTCTCAAACTTGGAGAACTAATTGAAACTCAAACACCTTTTGGAAATCATCCTTTGAAGAAGAATGTCAAAGTTTGTGTCATAGTTTTTGTTTAAAAGGCTTTACCCAATGGAATCCCTCTCTTTCTTTCAGGAAGAGCTCAACATTTTCTCATTGAATGCAGATATTACAAGGTTCCGCGTTACTTCTGTACTTCCTATCGATTGTTAGATCATAAAGACGTTAACTGTCCAGCTTGGAAATCTAAACATAAGCTATTGCAAGAAGCATCTTCACCTAACTCAAAATATGTTCTACCAGCTATCTTAAGGCTCATGATGCAATAAAAACCAGAGGCTCGGCATACTTCGTCTACTCCTAACATAGTGGTAAATGACACTATCATGTGTCCAAGTGAAATAGTGCCAGAAACTCAAATTGGTACTATTGATTCTCATGAAAATGCCAGAGGAAAAGCCAAGGATTCTACCCAAAATACTGATACCATTGTTCAAAAAGGCTTAGAAAGTAATTTCCATATGGGCCCTTTTATTTATCGATCTACTGCTCTAAAGATTCTCGATGTTGGGCCAATCCAGCAATGTTCTCAGTTGAATAATGGTCTACCGGTTATTTTCAAGCAAGTTACCACTCAGAACATTACAGTTGAAGCATCTAATGCTATCCCAAGTCATCAAATCGGGGTTCGATTCTAACCACTAATTCTTCTAGAATATTTAAAACTGCTGTTATTCTGACACAACATCCTACTATTACTAGAGAAGAAGTTATCTCATCAGCTTCTGAACATGCTTTATCTAATCTCAAGAGAAAGATTAATCCCAGAGAGGATTTAAGAAAACAAACTAGAGCCATCACTTCTACCCTAGCCAGTATTGTGGTCATCCAAAATCAAAATGATACCTCTGAACCTGATATAGCAAAAGTTTTTAAACATACTAATATTGCTCATACTAATATTTCTCTCATCCCTAAAGTTCCTCTTGCTGAGCTAATTTCCCAGTATAGACCTATAAGGCTTTGTAATTTTAACTATAAAATTATTTCCAAAAATCTTGCTAATAGACTGAAGCCTTACATGAATAATATAATTTCCCAAAATCAAAGTGCCTTTGTTCCTAAGAAGAGTATTTTTTATAATATTCTTCTAGCTAACGAGACTATATTTGATGTTAATCTTAATGACAAAACAGATGGCATTGCTGCCATTAAACTTGATATGTCCAAAGTTTATGATAAGCTTGAATGGTCCTTTCTTGAAAATGTTTTAACTAAAATGTGGCTTTCTGACCACTGGATTAAGTTAAAAAATCAGTGTGTCTCTTATGTGTCATACTCTATCCTCCTCAATGGTAGCCCTACTGGTTTTTTCAAATCAAAGAGAGAATTGAGACAAGGAGATCTTCTATCCCCTTACCTTTATTTTACTTGTTCCGAGGCTCTATCTTCCTATATAGATGCCATCTCCATGAAAGGTTTGGTTGAAGGCATAAAAGTGTGTAAAGATGCTCCTTCTATGACACATCTTTTGTTTGCTGATGATTCCTTCCTTTTTTCTCTAAAGCTACTGTAAAGGATTTTCAGACTATTAAGGAGTACCTTTAAAAGTACTGCTTGGCCTCTGGTCAAGAGATCAATTTTGATAAGTCTGGCATTCTCTTTAGTAGGAAAATTCATAAGCATAGGAAAAATCAACTTGCTAACATTTTTGAGATTCAGAACAGGGATTTAGGAGAAAAATATCTTGGAACTCCTAGTGTGTTTCAAGCTTCTAAAATTCAAACCCATATGCGTATTCTCCAAGCTATTGATGCCAGAATTTCAGTCTGGCTCCATAAGCTCTTGTCTCAAGATGCTAGAACTACTTTAATTAAACATACTGGTCAAGCCATTCCCCTCTTTCAAATGAGAGTTTTTCTTATTCCCAAATATCTTTGTAAAAAAAATGGATTCTCACCTATGCAAATTTTGGTGGGGAGAAACTCTTGACCCCAAAGATAGGAAGCTCCACCTTCTGGGTTGGGATATCTTATGTTCCCCTAAATCAAAAGGTGTTCATGGATATAGGAAAGATGAGTTAAATAATCTGGCTATACTAGCCAAAAATTCTTGGAGGATCATTGAAAATCCTAATTGCATGCTTGACACTATCCTTAAAGCTAAATAATTCCCCAGAACTGATTTCTTAAATGCTAAGTGTTTAAACAAGTGATCTTGGACTTGGAAGTGTTTGCATGCTATAAAGGAGTCAATCAAGCCTTTTATTTCCTGGATTGTGGGTAATGGTCAATTTATTGATCCTTGGTGTGTTAAATGGATTCCATCTATGGGATCTGCCACACCTAACCCCCTTGTTCCTCCTGATCCTAATATCAAAGTTTCTTATTTTATTAATGATACTACTAGATCTTGGGATGTTACTAGACCAAACATCCATTTTGATGTTGCTTCTGTTAAGAATATTATCACTATTCCCTTAACCCAGTTATGCACTCCTGATAGGAGGGATTGGGAACTTCCAAAGAATGGCAGATTTACCTCTAAATATGCTTACTTGGGACTTAAAGGACTTAGACCCTCCCATTGTATCAATCTTTGGAAGCGCATTTAGAAAATCATGGTTCCTTATAGAATCCAAGTTTTTACCTGGAAAGCTGTTAGAAATGCTATACATGCTAGAACTATTTTACACACCAGTATGCCAATGCATAATGTTGAGTGCCCTAGATGTAATGATCCTCATTAGTATATTATGCATGCCTTGGTTCTGTGTCTGGTTTATATCCTCTCTTTGTGTTAACACTCAGGCCATTTAGAACAAGTTGTTTCTTGACTAGATGATGTTTTCTCTTATTGATCCTGTCTTCAAACTCCTTGATGAGGCTCAATGCCTCTTTGTTGTTGTTCTTTGGTCTCTTTGGAGGAGTAGAAATAATTTGGTTTTCCAAAATCTTAAAGAAACCCATTTGAATATTATAGGCAGGGCCAGAGCTATGCTCTTAACTAGGAAGCCTACTTTAAATATCTCCCCCTCTATTCCTGTTGGCATATGTGACAAGTGGATGCCCCCTTCCTTTGGCCGGATAAAATGTGACACTGATGGTGCTTTTGATGACATCTCTGGAGATAATGGTATATGCTATGTAATGAGGGACTTCTCAAGCAAAGATTCCTTTTGTGCATCCTTAGTTTTTGAAGTAAACTCTGCTGAAGAAGCTGAAGCCATAGCTATTTGGATAGTCTTGAAGAAAGCAATGGAGCAGAAATTCACTCACATTATCATTGAGAGTGATGCTAAGGATTTCATTGACCAATTTTCAATTGGCGTCTTCGATGGAGATTCTAGAAAGGATGTTATTTTTAAGGATTTTCAGTTTTTCTCTTCTAGTTTAGTGGCTTGTGTTTTTTATTTTCAACCTCTTATTTGTAATTCTGTTGCCCATGAGATAGCTCAATGGGCAAAATCAAACAATTCCTTTATGTACTGGTCTGTTCATCCAATTTTGGCTTTTGTCAATTTTTGAGAGGGATCATTAGCCTTTCTGAAGGCCGTTGATTTAAAAAAAAAAAAACTGATCATCATCCCAATCTTTGTGTGGGGGAAAATATAATGTTCAAAAAAATGAAAATTTTGACACCTGTTTGCTCAGATTGTCCGAAGTAACAAATGCAGGTTCCCATCACGTAGAATTAAGTAAACAAAATATTATGAGGGATTCATTGTAGTTGACCATCTTGACAGATTCGACTTGGATAGTACATTACATATCTGGTTGGGACTAGCTCTACTTACGACCATTAGAGGAAAGTCTGGTGGCAATATATCTTCATTTTTATATTTACTAAATTATAAATATGAATAACGTAGTATTACTGCAGTTCATAATTGTAAACATTTCATTCTCTTGAATTAAAATATGTACATGTCATAATAGGTGGATGATTAAAACGCTAAAATCAAAACCAAATTTAATACTAAAAATTATGTTATGAGTCGATGAAGAGAATACCTTGCATGTTTCTTTGAGCACCAAAATCACCATGAGATATGCATGTTTCTCTACACCCATTAGATATCGAACTATCAGTGACAATGCAACTTAGTTTAGCTTAACAAGTTAAAAAATCAAAATTCCGGTTACTTTTTTTTTAATAGCAAAGATGATGTAGATTAATCAATAAACTTATTGTACCTAGAGTTTCTAGCCACATAAGGGCTTCATTTAACCAAGAAGAAATAAACACCATACTGACTGCATCTTTTGTAAGCAAATCTGCAGCATAATTTGTTTCTCTGGGTACATATGTTATCACTTATTTATTAAAAAACTTCAATAACTCAGCGCAATCCCTAATAATTGCATTATTTTTCCATTGGACAGCTCCAACATTTCCACACAGGACATTGATAACATTGATGCAGTCTCCTTCCATATGAACTTCTGTGATTCCACTTCTTCTTGCTAAATTTATTGCATCCAGAAGTGCCAATGCTTCTTCCTTCTCTCCATCCTCTGCTACTACTGGGATACACCATGCCCCTTTAAAGCAACCTGTAGCATTAATAATAATTAGTCCAGATCCCATTTTTTTATTTTATTTACAAAAAGGGGCCTCAAAATTGATTTTATGGAAGCCCTCAGATGGAGCTTTCCACTGCACTGCAAGTCTTTGTCTTAAGGCTTGAGCCTGCCTAATAAACATTTTAGTTATATTCTCATTCCATTCATTTATAGATTTCTTGATCTGTTGACCTATACTATTCACCCGAACCTGTAAGTTATCAAAAACTACATCACACCTCATTTTCCAAATGTGCCATAAAACATGAGTGATACTTACTATTGATGGTAAGCCAGCTACTTATGCAATCCAACATGTTGTGACCTAAATTGATATGCCTACTTTCTAATACCATAGAATCCCAAATTTGCTTAGATATAGAGCATTCCAAGAACAGGTGCTCCATAGTCTCAGTTCCCATGTTACATAAAGGGCAGTTAGAATCAACACTTTGCATATGTCTAGTTAATATTTCCCTTACTGGTAAACAACCATGCACACATTTCCAAAGGAAGTGTAAAATCCTTTGTGGAATATTCAATTTCCAGAACTTTTTTCAAGGGAAATTTAAGGGACCATCAGATGGAGAATGTGTAGTACTTGTAGCATCAATGACCTTGTAAGCACTTTTCACTGAAAAAATACCATTATCAGCAGGTTTCCAGATCATTCTATCTTCACCACACAGAGGAATTCTAATTTTACATATCTCAAAAACAGTGTAATCATCAAATAGAGCATTCAAGATATCTACATTCCACCTGTTGCTATTAGGAATCATTAATTAATCAACAATTTCCATATTACTAGACATAAACCTAGAAGATAAACAACCAAATATGGAAGGAACCCAAATATCTTTCCAGATTGATATATTTTTACCATTCCCAACTTCCCAGCAGTAATTTTCTTAATAATATCAAGGCCTCTATAAATACCTTTCCAAACCCAACTTCCACTGTCACTACTAACATGAAGAGGATTGCTATTAGGAAAGTATTTTGAGCTCAAAATTTTAACCCATTCGGCATCAGTTTCAGTGAGCATTCTCCATGCAAGTTTTTCTAGGAGGGAATTGTTAAGCTCAGCAGTTTTTTTTTATATTAAGACCTCCTAAGTTTTTAGATTTAGCTACAGACTCCCATTTTTTAACAAAAAGACCTTTACCACCTTGTTTCTTGTTCCACCAAAAGTTTCTTTGGATTTCATCTAGTTTATCAGTAAGTTTTTTTGGCATGGGAAAAACAGCTAGGTGATGAGATGCCAAAGTACCTAGAACAGACTGCACCATCACAACCTGGTTGGTTGATTCATGTTCTTTCCCTTCCATCCAGCAAGTCTATCCATAAAACTATCAGGTAGATGACCAAAAGTTCCCATTTTGTTTTGTTAGATAAGAACGGGAACTCCTAAGTATATATCTTTAAGGCCAAGGGTCTTAATGATAAGAATTCTACCAATTTAACTCTTAATATGACTATCCATCTTAGGGGAGAAATCCATACCTGATTTCTCATAATTTATTGACTTCCCACTATACTTATTGAAATCTTTTATGATCTTATCCAACTACCTTGCACCTTGGATGTTAGCTTTTGCAAAGATGAGACAATCATTTGCAAAAAACAGATGACTAACAGATGGGATGGTAGTGGAAACCTTTATACCCTGTATCTTTCCTTCATTTTCAGATTTAATCAACAATATATGATAAAAAGATAAGGAGACAAGGGGTCTCCCCATCTAAGATCCCTTGTGGGATAGAACACTTCACCTGGTGATCCATTTAACAGAGCAGAGGTAGAAACTGTTGAGATACATTCCATGATCATAGTACACCAATCATCATGAAAACCAAGTTTTCTAAGAATATATATCAAAAATTTCCACTCAATTCTATCAAAGGCTTTGGACATATCCAATTTTACATCCATCAGACCTTTAGTTGCTTTACATTTTCTCATAGTATCTACCAACTCATGAGCAATGACAATATTGTCAGTAATCTACTTAGAGGTGAGGATTGCAGCTTGATAGGGGCTTATGAATTTATCCATAACTTTTTTAAGTCTACTAGCTAATAACTTACTAATAAGTTTATAAGATACATTTCTTAAACTAATGGGCCTAAAATCCTTGGCATGCGTGGGTGCATTAGTTTTAGGAATTAGACTAATAAAGCTATGGTTAAGATGTTTTAAAATATGTTTAGAATGGAAGAAGGCTTGAACCATCTTCACAGTATCATCCCCTACCACAAACCACATTTTTTGATAAAACCCTGGAGGGTACTAACCATGAAGATCAGGAGAGGTCCATGGTTGCATTTGAAACAAGACATTTCTAACTTCCTCACTAGTAGGAACTCTAGTAAGCATATCATTTTCATCCTGAGTAATACAAGGCATAATATCACAAAGAAAATCATCACAATCAGAAGGATTAGTAGATTTACTGATATTGGAAAAATGCATCCTAAGATCATTAGCAATACACTTCCTATCAGTAATCCAAACACCAGTATCAGATTGTAGAATCTCAATTTGAGTTCTTCTTTTCCTATATTTGACCTTATCATGCAAGTATTTGGTATTCCTACCATCAAAGGTGAGAATGTGTTCCTTAGATCTTTGCAAATAGTAATCATGTTCGACTTGATACCAATAATCTAGTTTATCCTCAAGTTCTTTAAGTTCAAAACTACTATCCCCATTATTACTATTTTGAGTCAAATTACCTATTTGGGTATGCACATCTCTAATATGAGTATGGAAGTTCCCAAATTTATAATGATTCCAGTCACTTAAAATATACTTGACATTTTTAAGAGATCTAGTAAGTTTAAAAGCATATATAGGAACCATTTTCATTCACATTCCAATTATCTTTGATAAGATCAGCACATGAGTTATCAGAAAAACCAACATTTATTAAACCTATAAGGTTTACTAGTATTATTAGACTCTCTATCACAAACCAACAGAATAGGACAATGGTCACTAGCATGAGGGATGAGGTGATAAACAACACAATTAGGAAAGAAATGCAACCAATCACCATTACAAAGGGCCCTATCCAATCTTTCTAGAATCAGATTATGATTACTTCTTTTGTTAGGCCATGTATAAGGATTACCTATGAAAGGAATATCACTCATATTCAAGTTATCTAAGTGCTCATTCACATAGTCTAGATTAGATTGACTAGGTATGTTACCTCCTAACTTATCATCTTTATGAGTTATAAAGTTTAGATCCCCAACTATCACCCAAGGACAAGTATAGGTACTTGCTAACCTGTAAAGAAAATCCCATTGTTCTGTAATTGCTTCATTGATCAAGGCACCATACATAAGAATGACTAAAGATTTATCACTCCTAGCATCAATCTGCATATGACAGACAATAAAGTTACTAGTGGCATCTATAATATCTAAGATAACACCATCTTTCCACAACAGAAATAACCCACCAGTTGAGCCTACTGGATTAACAAAACAGTAGTTCATGTAACCTAACTTTTGAGTAAATCTAACCATTTTCTTGTCATTATTTTTAGTCTCATCTAGGAAGATCAAATCAGGATCAATAGATTAAGTAAATCTAACCATTTTCTTGTCATTATTTTTAGTCTCAACTAGGAAGATCAAATCAGGATCAATAGATTTAACTAAGTCACTAAGATAAAATCTAGTGTACTTATTCCCAAACCTTGGACATTCCAAGATAGCACTTTCATTTTGTGACTACACTTAATCCCAATACAATACAATTGATGGATACAACCATAAGAGAATAAAGTAAATTCGACTAATTTATCTATTAACACAGTTTGAGAATTTATAGGATCTATCACTCTGCCAACAAAATTATAAGAAAACCTAAAAATTATAATAGACACAAAACATAAAAAATTACCCAAATTAAATTAAATTTTAATGCTAAGATAAAAACTAGGGTTGAAGATAAAAACCTGATGAGTATTTGCAGGATTCCCATAATGATTCTGTGTATTCATACCAGTGAGATCAGTTGCTGAGCTATCAATTGTTGTTGAGTGATTCTCCTCACCATGACTGTTTTGGTATTCCATCATATGCTCTATAGGTATATCACTTTGTTCTACATGTTTCTTAGCTTGAAATATGGGATTATTATATGTATTGGTAGAGATGGAATTATGAGAATTAGGTTTATCAGATAGAATTTGTTCCCTATTTCTTTTGTTTTTTCTCTGATATGTATCCTCAATCCCTAAAGTAGAATTCGATACAATATGTGCATCAGTTGAAGAGGTATTAGGAATAAAATTACTTATAGCACCCACTCCATGTTCAACACCATCCTCCATTATATTAACATCCGTACTTGTGATGTATGTAGCCAAGAAAGCCTTTCCTTCCTCTGTCTGGCTCCATATCGCATATTCTTGGTCTGTCATTGCTTCCACCTTTTGTTCTTGTACTAACCTTTTACAAGACTTCTCATCATGATCAACTACCCATCAATTCTTATAAATTTTATAAGGTTGCATTTCATAGTGATAAATAACCCATTTCCTCTGGCCATTTGGTGTATCCACCCATTCTCCTCGCCTCAAAGGTTCCTTAAGTTGAACTTCAACATACATTGTACTTGTCACACTGCCTCTCGGTTGCCTTCTCTTTCCTTATGGTACAGCTTTCTTTCCAATATCTTTGCATATTCCTTGAATCAGAGTTTCATTCATGATGATATTTCCTAAATTCCTTAGCTTGATACACCAGATATGTTTATCGAAAACATGTTGGTATGTTAGAATGATAAGGGATTAAAGCCAACAAATGGCCCAAGATATCCCACGTCTTAGCTATAACTCCATTTTTCGAGTCTTCCATTTGGAAACGAAAGAGAAAGAGGTTCGTGCCTTTAGTAATGATGTCATATCGCCTGTAACTCCTCCAAGGATCATTAATTTCTTTCTTCACCTCTTCATGATCCAATGGTTTCTTGAACATGATCTTTCCAAGCAAACAGAATAAAAACTCTTCAGCTGGATCATTAGAAACTGGAGCTGAAGCGAAAATTCTTCTTAGAGGTCTTGGTGCAATGGAACCAATAGTTTCATTTTTCATTCTGGTGTTGAGATTTTCTACCTGTCGGCTACCTTGAGAAGACATAATACCTAACAGTGTTGTGAGAATAAAAGTTTGCTTCACAAGGTTTCTATGAGATTTAGGGTTTATGGTGTATGCAGGATACCTAATGGGTTATAAAACCTTTGAAAAATACGAGAATCTCTCTGCTTCCATATTTGGTTATTATACTGCTGATTTTTCGGTTTGACTAAGTTGACAGTATTTTTGAATTTGAAAATACTTGAAACTTTCCCACTTTTGTAGCTACAATCAAGACACTGACTGCTGGCTGATTCATAGAGCTTAGTTTCCTGGATTAACATATTGAGTCGAGATCTAATGGATATCATGATGAAAAAGATGGAAAACTACGGGATGGAAAGCTAGATAGGGTGATCAAGAATATAATGGAATACCAGTGATAATTAAACAACTTTTAACTCACAGTTATAATGAGGAGAATCGAAAGGACACCATTGTTCTTATAAGCAAACACTATTGTGACAATCTTTAGAAACAACCTGATCTCAAGTGTTAAACACTACTGATTTACCACCACTAGGAACTACACAGAAACAACTATGGAAAACCTGCGAAACATATTAAAACCACATTAGACAACTTATATATATTAATCTATCTAATATATTCAACTCACAAAACATGAGACTAAAAAAACTAAAATCTTCTACAAGAGTTTTAGAGGAACAAAATCAGCTAGATAAAAGCGTAAGGATCACTAATATGAAACATGAAAGGACAAAAAGATCAAAAAACTAAAGAACGATAAAAGAATTCCATGAAAGATGTAATATTTTGAGTAATTTTTTTTTACTGAGTTAACTCAATTTCCCCCCGATCCCTAGCTACTAACGTCAGCATGAACTACTGTCAACGGCTGACGCTTTGCCACCTCAGTACCATAGAGATAGGTGAAGTGAATAGATTCGTACATAAAATGCTTATTTTTTTATCGAAAATGATGGAGGCACCGAAAAATTTAACCGAGCTGGGCACTGTGTGAGAGGAAGGATGGGACCCACTCCTGTCCCACTCCCTATCCCAATGTTGAGAGTCACACCAGGACTATCTGATCCCCTCTCGGTGCCCAACTCGGTGCTGCTGTTCGGTGGGTCTAGCAACATTCTTTTTTTTTTATCATGTATCCTTTGAACATTCATACAGTGACACCATCTTTTTAGTAGTGTTATTAAAATGAAAACTAAAACAAATCCCATACATTCAGCTTTAAAATCCCATGTCTTGTGAGCCTTGACTTACTGAAATTTGTAAATTGTAGTCCCACCTCTAACAAATTATCTAGAGCAGTTGCCAATTTTTAAACTTTTTAGAGACGCTATTCCAATTCAAAAATGTAGCAGTGGTAAGTGGGTAGACAGGTATTGTGCCGTATTGGGAATAATGCAATATTAGTTTAACATATCTGTCAGATCAGATGACCTTTGAAAGTCAAGGTTGCACTTGCAAGTTGCCACTGGTAAGAGAGTTTCAAAGTCAAATCTTAGAGTTTCCTCACTCTCTCACTAATTCTATGCTAACCTTCTTCTGCAACACCATCCTCATCTGATATCCCCAAACCAAGAAACAGAATAGTACATATTGCATTATGTTCCTGCAACTCTTGTATTTGTTTCAGCTGCTCTTCTTAATCTCGGCATCATCATCATCAGTTGCACCATTCTTCAAGGCAAAAGCAGGTTGTGATGCAAAATGTGGAAACATTTCAATTCCCTACCCTTTCGGGATAATAAAGCCGAATGGGGATGAGTGCTCTATTGATGGAGTTGGGTATGGTTACGGAATTACCTGCAACACTTCATTTCAGCCTCCCAAACCTTTTATACAGAGGTAATGTGGAAATCAAAGAGATATCAGAAACTGAAATTCGCATTAAAAACACGCTAGCTACCTTATGTTACAACAAATTCGGTAATATAACGCTCGATCTAGGTCTGGCCAGCATTGATGTCAGTCCGACTCCTTTTACATTATCTAATACCAAAAACATGTTCTTTGGAATTGGGTGCAAGACTTCTGCATTTTTAGATGGGCCTGACTTAAATAACTACTCAAGCGTGTGTTCATCATCTTGTCAGAGTAAGGAAAGTGTGATATCTGGGTCTTGCTTTGGCAACGGGTGTTGCCAGAGTACAATCCCAAAGGGGCTAAAGAGGTTACGAGTTTCACTCTTGGCAAGACAGCCAGAGAACATTTCTGATATCTCATCTTTTAATCCTTGTAGTTATGCTTTTATTGGTGAGCAAGATCGGTACACATTCAATGCATCGGATATTTTGGATGGGAATATGTTCACAAGCAAAGGAAAAGATGTACCTATAGTGCTAGATTGGGCCATAGGATATGAGAATTGTGAAGAAGCACAAAAAAACTTGACCAATTTTGCATGCCAAGTGAATACTTACTGCACAAATTCCAACAACAATCTTGGATATCGCTGCACTTGATGGATACCTGGGGAACCCTTATCTCAGTCCTGGATGCCAAGGTATGTGACTTTAAGAAATTCCTGCATCACTGGCCTACAAAATAATTGGCAAAGCTAAATATTGAATACTCTTTTGTTGCATTTATATAAAATAAAGAAAGCATAATTAGTTGCATCAACAAGATACAAAAAAACAAAGAAACTGATAGTGTGCTTTGATAACATCTCCCATACTGTAATTTTATCGATTGGACATTTCAATATGTAGTCACTGTACTATTATTACCTTTTAGTGACAGTGTTGCCTGAAATGAACGCTGATGAACTAATTTGCGTAAGATGACACTGAACACAAAGTTTGACTAGTGATATAGGTATAACAACAACTATAATACAAATGCAATCCATTTCCTTCCAATGCAACTGCGGAATTGAAAGTGTTCCAATACTTTTGAAACAGACATAAACGAGTGCGAGGATCAATACAATAGTCCCTGTGTAGGAACTTGCACAAATACCATGGGAAGTTACAAATGTTCTTGTCCTAAAGGGAGCCATGGAGATGGGAGGAGAGGCGGAAGTGGTTGCTTTCACAACAATCAAGCATTTCCAGTATTTAAGATATCTCTCGGTAAAATCTACCCCCCCTACTAAAATCCAATCATTAACAATTCTTCACCCTCGGTTTATAATATATGACCAACATGATTCAATTTAACAAAAAATTAAACTGAACATGTGTTGATGCAGGCGTCGGTATAGGGTTCTTATTTTTAGCTATTGGTAGTTCTTGGTTATACTTCAGTCTGAGGAAGAGAAACGAAATCCTGCTCAAGGCTAAATTTTTTCATAAGAATGGAGGTTTATTTTTAAAACAACAAATATCTTCACAGGAAAGTAGTGGAGAGTCATCAGCAAAGATCTTCACAGCAGAAGAGCTAAAACTGGCAACCGAAAATTACGATGAGAAACTGATCCTTGGCCGTGGAGGTCATGGTTTAGTTTTCAAAGGAACTTTATCTGATAACCGTGTTGTGGCCATTAAGAAATCAAAAATGGCTAATGAAAATCAAATTGAAGAATTCATCAACGAGCTTGTTATCTTAACTCAGGTTAACCATCGAAATGTTGTAAAGATCTTAGGATGTTGTTTAGAGACTGAAGTGCCTTTACTTGTCTATGAGTACGTTTCTAATGGAACCCTCTCCCAACACATCCATACAAGAAAGGATGGTATGTCCTCATCTATATCTTGGGAGAGTCGATTGAGGATTGCAGCCGAAACTGCAGGTGCAGTTGCATACCTACACTCTGCAGCTTGTGTACCAATTATTCATAGAGATATAAAATCTGCAAATGTATTGTTGGATGAAAGCTACACTGCAAAAGTAGCTGATTTCCGAGCATCAAGGTTAAATCCGTTGGATCTAAATGAAATATACACAATTGTTCAAGGGACCTTTGGATATCTGGATCCTGAATACTATCACTCTGGCCAGTTGACGGGTAAAAGCGATGTTTATAGTTTTGGTGTTGTTCTAGTAGAACTTTTAACAGGAGAAAGACCCATTTCTTTGGCTAGGCCAGAAGAAAAACACAACTTTGCTATATATTTTCATTCTTTGGTTACAGAGAATGATATGTTTGAAATTCTTGAGGCTCGAGTGGCAACTGAAGGAAAACGGGAACAAGTTCTTGCAGTTGCTATGCTTGCAAAGAGATGCCTTAATTTGAGAGGTGAAGATAGGCCTACAATGAAACAAGTCGCTATGGAGCTAGAAAGTTTGAGAAAGTCGTCATCAACACGCCCATCAATGCAGGATCATTATCTTAGGCACAATGCAGAGACAAGCACGGTGCCAGAGTCAACAGACCTATATACTGTACCTAGCTCTTATTCTATTATCAACTCTGAACAGTATAGTATAGAGAGGGATACGGCAATGTCGTCAAACCCGCGATGAATGTATAATTTCTTAAGCATAAGAATGGGATGTGGCAGTAGCTATATGCATCCAAAATAACATGTTTGGATATCTATTGCAGTTGTATGGGTTTGTGTTAAGCCAAACTACAATCAACTGAACACCAAACAAACAAAATTTGACCCAACAGACCCTTATACTTTGCTAATGTTCAAACACTAAACCCCTGTTAGACAAGGAAGAGGGTCTAAAACATCATCAAAAATTTGGGTGTTGGATCAATTTTGGTACTGGGTTCATAGGAGTAACTGCTTTAAACTTTGGGCTTATCAATTGGAAATTTGGAATAAAGATTATCCAAGTCAACCTAACAAAGTAAACATAATAGTAGAAACCAGCCATATTAATGGGTAAGTTAAATGTTAGGCAATTGTTTTAATTCCTAATTCTGGTGATGCGCTATGAACAGTTTAGATGATAAGGTTGAATCTGGATCCTGGTTCGTGAAAATTAAACATTTCATCATGGTTTCCTATAAACTAAAAAGTATGTATCTGAAAATTGTAGTTGAATGATTCAAGTCAAAGATATACAAAATAAATCTAATGCTGAAAATTCCATATAGTTGATGAAAAGCAGACTTTTATAAACTATCTTTAAGTAATAGCATAAACTATTTATTTTAAGCACCCGATATCACCTGGAAATATCGGCCTGTTTTTCTCCACCATTATCCATGTCCCTGAACGTCCCAGCTCACATCTTTCTGAATTTCTCTCTATAAATTTAGCTGTCAACGACAAAGCAGATTAATAACTACACTAACAATTTTAACTAGTATGTAGACTGCTATAAGGCGAAAAAAGTGTTTAGGCTGAAAGGGTGGGAGGCTTTGCTCTTGTCTTAATTTAAAAGATGATGCTGCTGCACAACTATATGTACAAAGAATAAATTTAACAGAAAAATGGCAGTAGTTGGCGTAAACAGATAGTAAGAATAATGTGATATTTGTTTTATCAAGTGGCCTCTCCAAATCAAGGTTGCAACTGGTAAGGCAAGACAAGAATAATTCAAAGTCAAATCCTCTACTCATCATTACCAATTACATTACTACTTTCACAAGTATTGTATACCCTCCCTCTCTCTGTCTCACTAATTCTAATTTCTGAGCCAACCTTCTTCTCCAAAATCATTTTCAATCCTTTGATAACCTCAAACCATGAAACAAAGTAGATCAGATTGCAATATGTTTCTGCCACTCTTGTGTTTCTTGCAGCTGACCGTTTTAACCCTAGCATCATCATCTTCATCCCCTCCATTCTTCAGGGCGAAAGAAGGCTGCGACGCAAAATGTGGTAACATTTCAGTTCCCTACCCCTTTGGAATTATAACACCAAATGGGTTTGGGTGCTCCCTTGATGGTGCTGGAATTGGTTACGGAGTTACCTGCAACACTTCATTTCAACCTCCCAAACTTTTCTTAGACACGAGTACTATTGAAATCATAGATATATCAGAAACCGAAATTCACACTACAAGCATCCAAGCAGTCTTATGTCACGATAAATTTGGTAACGTAACAATCGACAGATCTGTTGCCTGGACGAACATCAGTGCATCTACATTTACATTCTCTTACACCAAAAACATGTTCTTTGCAATTGGATGTAGCACGTATGCATCTATATTTGGACCTAACTTACAAAATTACTCAAGCTCATGTTCTTCACAGTGTCATAGCAGGGAAAGTGTGATGGATGGGTCTTGCTTTGGCCAAGGGTGTTGCCAGAGTACCATCCCCAAGGGGCTAAATAGGTACGAAATGATGCTATTGCCATCCTCGTCCCAGAACATTTCTACAGTTTCATCTTTCAATCCTTGTAGTTATGGTTTCATAGCTGAGCAAGATAGCTACACGTTCAATGCATCAGATATTTTGGATGGAAGTAATTTCATAAGAAAAGGAGAAGATATACCTATGGTGCTTGATTGGGCCATTGGGAATAAGACTTGTGAAGAAGCAAAAAAAGATTTGACCAATTTTGCATGCCAAGAAAAGAGTTATTGCATTAATTCTGACAACAATCCAGGATATCGCTGCTCATGCAATGATGGATATGCCGGAAATCCATATCTCAGTCCTGGATGCCAAGGTACGTAAAATAACAATTTCCTGACTCATTGGTCTATGAGAAGTAATGCCAAAGATAAATATAAAATACTGTTTGTTGCATTTGTTACATATCTAGTTGCATCAAGAAGTCATTTCATTAAAATGTGCATTACCACCTCCAGTCGAACTAAAGAATCATTTAACGTTATTCCGTAACATATTTACTTCCAGTAACCCCACATAAATTGCTTCTACCTATCTAAGAGATGATTTTGCATATTGGTCAATTCGACATTCACCAATACACAGACAACGAGTGTTGCCCTATAGATAGAACACTGAACTAAGTAGTTTTAAGTAATATAGATATATAAGAATATAAATGACAACAATAGTGCATGTCTATGATACACAAAGCTGCAATGACTTTTCTTCGCAACCATGGAGCTGATGCTATTTCTATTTGAAACAGACATAAATGAGTGTGAGGCTCAAAGTCCTTGTGTAGGATTTTGCACAAACACCATGGGAAGTTACAAATGTTCTTGTCCCAAAGGAAGTCAAGGTGATGGGAGAAGAGGTGGGAGTGGTTGCTTTCAAAACAATCAAAAGTTTCCCGTGCTTAAGATCTCTCTCGGTAAACGCTATCTTTGGTTGCACCTTAATTCAGTTTATGATACACTACACTATATGTTTATAGTTAATTGATATTCAACTGAACCAATTTTGATGCAGGTATTGCTTTAGGCTTCTTCTTTTTAATTATTGGTAGTTCTTGGTTATACTTTAGTATGAGGAAGAGAAACCAAATCCTGCGCAAGGCTAAATTCTTTCAAAAGAATGGAGGTTTACTTTTAAAGCAACAAATATCTTCACAGGAGAGTAGTGGAGAGTCTTCAGCAAAAATCTTTACAGCAGAAGAGCTAAAATTGGCAACCAAAAATTACGACGAAAAATTGATCCTCGGGCGTGGAGGTCATGGTATCGTTTACAAGGGAACTTTGTCTGATAATCGTATCGTGGCCATTAAGAAGTCTAAAATAGTGGACGAGAGTCAAATTGAAGAATTCATCAATGAGCTTGTTATCCTAACTCAGGTTAACCATCGAAATGTTGTGAAGATCTTGGGATGCTGTTTGGAGACTGAAGTACCTTTACTTGTCTATGAATACGTTTCAAATGGCACCCTTTCGCAACATATCCATACAAGCAAGGATGGTATGTCGTCATCTATTTCTTGGGAAAGTCGGTTGAGGATTGCGGCCGAAACTGCAGGAGCTATTGCATACTTACATTCTGCAGCTTCTGTACCTATTATTCACAGAGATATCAAATCTGCGAATGTATTGTTGGATGAAAACTACACTGCAAAAGTTGCTGATTTCGGAGCATCAAGGTTAAATCCTTTGGATCAGAACGAAATAGACACACTTGTTCAAGGAACCTTAGGATATTTGGATCCAGAATACCATCATTCTGGCCAATTAACAGGTAAAAGCGATGTTTATAGTTTTGGTGTAGTTCTTGTAGAACTCCTAACAGGTGAAAAACCTATTTCTTTGGAGAGATCCGAAGAACAGCGTAATATCGCATCATATTTCATTTCATTGATGAAAGGAAACAATGTGCTTCATGTTCTTGAGACCCGGGTAGTGGCTGAAGGGAATCGAGAGCAAATCCTTGCAGTTGCAAAACTTGCAAAGAGATGCCTCAGTTTGAAGAGTGAAGATAGGCCTACCATGAAAGAAGTTGCTACGGAGCTAGAAAGTTTGAGAAAATCGCCATCACCAACACACTCATCAATGCAAGATCACTACCGTAAGCACAATAAAGAGCGAACAGATTTAGCATCCGAGCCAACAGATTTATATACAGTACCAATAAGCCACTACTCAGTCAGTGATTCTGACCAGTTTAGTACAGACAGGGATATGAGTATGTCATTTAATCCAAGATGATTGATTGTATATTACACCTATACTCTCACGTGGTTGCATCTACCTACTGCTATCTGAAATTGCCATATTTGGCTACTTCACTAAGCAAATGTCTCTAAATTGCTGGGCACAGTATTGTGAATAAATTTTTGTGACGTAATTGGTATAAATACCTTGTATTGTGGATGTTCTAAAGTACATGTTTAAGCAACTATTTCTAAGAATAATGATCACCAAACATTCCTCTTATGCTTCCTCAAATGAATCAATATGAGTCCTAATTACTTACTGTCAGTATTAGGTTTCTCACAAGGAAGCATAATTGGTCATGAACTTCGACTCATGACCACTCAATTTTCAATCAGCAAACAAGAATCAGATTAATACACCAGTTTAATTGATGGAAATTTAAACATTCAAATCAAGAACTAAATTCAAAGATAAATAACCAGGAATTGTTGGTGTAAAAAAACGAAAATCACCTGAAGATGGGCTTTCCACCACTCCTCAATCCCCAATCCTTCATAGTTGACTTATCTCTTCACCATCAACGCAATCCTATCCTCATCTCTCACGGCTTTAAAACCCTCGGTGAGAAATCTGCAATGCCTGTCTAGAAGAGACCATATGTCCATATCAATATCAGACTAATACGCGACTACATCATGAACGGGGACCGGTATTAGCAGGGGTACCGTTTGAGTGATTCGACGGTCAGGAGTGTATATAATTTTTTTGTTTCATATAAAACGGTACCCCTACTAATTTCGGTACCCCTTTAGCAATCATGACTTCCACTGTTGATGCACTGCACTATTTTTCTTTTTACATTTGGCATGGATATGGGTTAGGGGTAACTAATTACGCACCAGATTCCATAGTGCTTGTTTAAGAAGAAAAATGGTGGCCTTGGGAGCCTAAGTGGTGACCAACAGACCATGACAGAACAACCCAAGCATAGCATTTCCTAAAAATCAAAACAACATTTAACGCTTTTTATTCATAGCCCATCTTTTATGGATTCATATTATTGGGCCGACGGACCGGAGGTCCCGTAGGGAGAGAGTTGCTTTTATGACCATTTTTTTTGTCAAATGAAACCTAACACTAATGTTCAATTTGATAAAAAGATTGGAAATGAATTTGGTGGTAGTTTTTGGGACATAAAAAGTCTAAAATGTCTCTCCTTTCAGTCTAATTATTATGTAACTCCTTATACATCCTATTTTTTCAGGGATATAATTGGCAACCAAACTTTAATATAACATATCTAAATATCCGTGCCTTAGAATTTTATAAATTTTATATCATTGGAAAGGATTTTAAAAAATCTACACAACGAGTATAAACAACGATATAAAATTTAGTGTTTTTAAGATAAATTCGATGATGACTTTTAAAATTTAATGCATAGCCATTATGCAAAGCACCACAAATGATGCATAATACATGGGGAAATTGGTGCAAACCACCACAAAGGATACATAGCACATGGGGTAAATTGATGCAAACCACCACAAAAGATGCATAAAAAATGGTGGAAATTTACGTAAACTACCATAAATTAAATGCATATCAATTTTAGCCTTATAACACCATTACGCATAACGGTGTTTTGATTTTCTTCGGTCGGCCCTCCCCACCGTGACAGCGATGATTAGGCCGACCGAGCGAAGCAAGGGATGACTTTATATATGGTGACTTTGTGTCAATATGACACGTGACTTTTTTTCCAAATTGAAGCAAAAATATTGGATTTTGTTTGGAAACCAAAATTTGGTGTCCCATTTGAAATGACGCCACCGCCCCTCCCTTTTAGTCAAATTATTATACCTCTTTGTGTATGCTACTTTTTCAGTGGTATAATTGGAAAGCAAACTAGAATCTAACATATCTAAAAATCCGTGCCTTGAATTTTACAAATTTTATCTCGTTTGAAAGCTTTTAAAGAAATCTACGCAATGAGTACAAACAACAATATCAAATTTAAAGTTGTTACGAAAAAATCGGAGGTGTTTTTGAAAAATTGAATGCATAGTCATTATGCAAACCACCACTAAGGATGCATAACACATTATGAATGCATAACGCATTATGCATCTATATTTTGGTTTAGGCATCAACTAATTTTCCGTTGCAACTAATAAAACGACGTGCTCCATCTGTTTCAGGAAAAATGATATATCCATTTTAAGCACAATTTTCGAAAACTGATTGCATAGCCATTGTACAAAATTTAGTTTTGCACCAATTCTTTCGGGCGGCTGTCCCACCGTTGCAGCGGTCATCTAGTCTAGGGTAGTTCTGATGAAACTGAACAATTTTTTTTTTTGAATGGCCAAAGGTGGATTTCCATTAAGGTAAAAGTAACAGTAGGTTCTCAATGAAGCGCGCGGGTGGACAAGATCCGCAGTGGTTGCAGAAGACCCGCTGGCGGGCTAACATGATCCATGGGCGGGTGCAGAAGATCAGCGGGTGGTTGGATATGATCTGCCAACGGTAAAAAGCCAACAACTCTTTCCCCAACGGTTACAATTTCAAAATCTATAACTACCTTACTGCCTCCATTTTCACTCACACCATATCATTCTACTCCACTTTCTTCTTCCGAATTATTCTAAAAAAAATCTTCTACTTGTTATTTACAATTTTTAGTATAAATTAGGCAATATAAAGGCTTACATAAACAGTTTTAGGCGAAAAAGAGATCGAAAAAATGAAAAAACATCGGTGCATGCTACAAATGATTCTATTCAAAATCATGATGCAGAGTTTGCTGTGCTGAGTGTAGTTGCTACTCCAAAATTAATTCCAAGTCATGTTTCGGGGAATCAAGAATGGTTTGGATATTATATAATGAGAGGTGGATACAAAGACTTAAATGTTGTTTATCTAGCTCTATCCCCTCCATTTCGAGAAAGAGTGAATAAATATTCCTGGCGTCGGTTTTATTATGTAAATCATATAAAACACAATTGCATGCGTACGAAAATATTGGTAGAAAGGTGGTGGCCTTCGACGCACAAGTTCCTTTTCATGAACTTTCAAATTGGTAAGTTTATTTAACTAAAATTAAAATTTATATTTAAGCAATTGTTGATTAATGCAAAACAATTAAACAGATGATATTATTCTTGTCATAAGAATTACCCTTTTTGATTTGTATTTCATTTTTGGAATTCCAATGGTGTAGGATCCCCTGTACCATTCAACCAATACGAAAGGATGACAAATAAAGAGTTAAAAGGAGGTGGAATACATTGTTCAGCGTTGAAGCTTTTCCTAAGGTCCAAGGCAGGCTCAACAAATGTAGCTGACTATGAGGAACTCGAAAGAGTGTTTGAGTTATGGTTATTGGGTCAGACGTTCTTTCCTAGATCAACCATTGTTGCTCATGTTGGTTGGCTTGAAACATTATAACATTTTAATAGTACACCAAATCATGATTGGGGGTCTACAATTTTAGCATAAATGCATAACGGCCTTGATGCAACATCCGTAGATTTTCAGAAGTTCACTGGTTTCTTGGCATCATAGAGGTAAATATTTAAATTATGATTTTTAATATGAGTAGTTTAAAGATGATTTTTAAAATGAGTACATTTACTTATGTACTGGTTAACTAATTTTTAAAGACAATACCTGTAGAGTTCCAATAATGAACATGTACTACAAAAGTAACTAGGAAAAGGACATTGGTAATGAAGGTGCACTTTCCAGTTTTGTTCAAAGATATCAATAAATGACATGGAGCCACAAAAATATTGTTATTCATCCTCACATTGATTATCTCGAATTTGAAGATCCCCATGTACAAACTATTCTTAATTATGCACTATGAAGAGTTGTTTTGCCACCCCGAAAATGAAAAAAGGTGTTTGGTATTTGAGAGAAAGAATACTTTTACAATTACATCATAATTATGCAATTACTATCAACCCCTCAAGAAAGATGCAACTATTCGAATCACGAATTAGATTTTGATTAGTTGCAACGACTGCCATGTGAGAGGTTTGAATTAAAAGCTTAAGTGCATATTGTTGAAGCACAATATCTCGGATGTTACTAGACGATTGCAAAGACGGTAATTGGTTTTCACAATATGCACATATATGGGTTTGATTTCTAGGTGTTAGGACGTATATGTTGTGATAGGTCCTTTATTCCTAGCCAACCACTTCCATGAGAACCATGCTCTATGACTTACCCCAACATAGATGGAAGTTCTTCATCATCTTCATAAAATATGCATGAAATACGTTGGGAATTTCCAAGTATAACTTCACAAGGCGAGACAATCACGACCCCGATAGTTTCGAAAGTTATGGAACGTACAATATGGAGGCCGGTGAAGATAAATCAAAAAATGAAGGCTTTGCACTTGCAGACGGTTCAGAAAAGGCAGACGGATACCATGTTTAGATTTAGTTTATCTGTAAATCCCGATGGTTGTGATAATTCCGGTAGTACTTCTAGGAAACATAACCCTAAATTGTGCTTGTTTCTCAACATCAAGTAATTCAACCAGAACCGAGTTGCATTTCGGCATCATTCTCGCTCTGGAACCCGAATGAGGTTTATAATATTGTTGCACCACCACAAGAAACCTCTTATACGTTTGTAGAAAATTATGGTTTACAACCACCCGGTTCTTCTTTTCAAAGTTATGGAAATATAGGTCAATTCTCAAGTTTGTTGGGAAGTGGTAGAATTCCGGGTCTTTGAGAATGGAATCAAGGAGAAGAAATCCATGATGAATGACAACAGAAAACTCGTAACTTTTATATATGTCACTATTCTAATTTTAATTAATAAAAATGATGCTTTTGTTTGAAATCAAATTACATATGTTTTAACCATTACATTTACTTGTAGTAGGAAACTGACATTTAATTTACTAACTAAATTAACCAATCGAAAGACTTGTAATTGATCATCTTCATTGAGATGTACTCGGTGGAACAACATCTATTAGAGAAATGCTCGGGTTGAACCCATAAGTTTTGTTATCTCAAGCTTGTTTTCAATGTTAGATGATCAAACCTTTATTTGATTTCTAGTATACTAAGTCAAGTCTCAGACTAGGTTAGAATTTGGTAGTGAGTATCAGACATCACTCCCAAAGACTAAAAATCGACGAAGACATTTGAAGAACTTATGTATCAGGTATGTGAAGACCGGACCATTCTATTTTACTCATCATCTTACCATTTTATCTGTGAGATTGTGTTGTATAACTTACAAATAAGAAGTTTTGAGTCAGGCCTTTCTTGTTAAAAATCTCGAAATATGATTTAAGAAAAGATGTTCAATGGTCCTTAACAATATAAGTTCGAAACAATTTATTTTTTGTGAATTAATTTGTGGATCAATTGAAAATTTCCCATGCAAATGAATTTATCAATTGGGAATGTTTCAAACATCAAAATAGAAAGAAATTCAGAACTTCTTTTATTTCTTCTCAAGGTAGGTTGGTGAACCAGTTCGAAAACCATAAATATCTGAGTTTCAGAAATAATGGAAGGTTGGCGAATAAGTTCAGATTGGGATAGTTCACAAACCCGGTTCACGAATCGTGGTGAACTGAATTTTGAAGTTGCGATAATAGGCTAGTAGTTGGCAAACTAGGTTTGAAAATGCGGGGGTCTAACAACCTCACCAATTATTTTGATTAGCAATCTGTATGGACAACTCCGAGTTGTTTTCTAGAGAATCAACAAGACTCAATCAATAGAAAATACTCAAGGAGTTATTATCTCAATCTCTCGATTTGATTTACTCAAGCAAATAAGATTCGCGAGCTTAATCAAAAAGAGATAACTTGGATGGTACCAAAGACCAATATCCAAGTGTCAATCGATTTAAATCAACAACCAATAAGGTCGGATATTCTAATCGATTGAACAACGCACAACCTGTATTATTTCAATTATATAAAAATATAATGCGGAAAAAAAATAACACAGACACTGGAATTTTGTTAACGAGGAAATCGCAAATGCAGAAAAACCCCGGGACCTAGTCCAGATTAAACATACATTGTATTAAGCCGCTACAGACACTAGCTTACTCCAAATTAACTTCGATATGGACTGTAGTTGAACCCCAACCAATCTCACACTGATCCAAGGTACAGTTATGCTCCTACGCCTCTGATCCTAGCAGGATACTGCGAACTTGATTCCCTTAGCTGATCTCACCCACAACCAAGATTTGCTACGACCCAAAGTCGAAGACTTTAGTAAACAAATCTGTCTCACACAGAAAAGTCTACATGTAATAGATAAATTCGTCTCCCACGAATAAACCTACAAGTTTTGTTCCGTATTTTGATAAATCAAGGTGAACATGAACCAATCGATAAAACCAGACTTATATTCCCTAAGAAAAACTTAGTTTCATCAATCACCTCACAATAAACTTAATCGACGCAGCGAAGAAGATTATTGAGGAATCACAAACAATGAGACGAAGATGTTTGTGACTACTTTTATCTTGCCTATTGGAGATAGAAATCTCAAGCCAATTATTACAACTGTACTCGTACGATAGAAATAGCAAGACCAGATCACACAACTACAAGATAAGTAGTATCGGTTTGGCTTCACAATCTCAATGAAGTCTTTAAGTCGTTAACCCGAATTTGGAGAGAAAATTCAAGGGTTAATGGAGATCGACTCTAGCTAAGAGAAAACTAGTATCACTCACGAAAGGTGTGTGGGGATTATTTTTTCCAATAGCTAGAATTCCCCTTATATAGTCTTTCAAATCATGGTTTGCAATCAATGTTAGCTTAGTAACAAAGCATTCAATATTCACCGTTAGATGAAAACCTGATTAGATACAAGCTAATATATCTCAACCGTTAGATCGAAAACTTAGCTTGCCATACACACATGTACTTGACGTTTTGGGTTTGTGTAACCGTACCCAAACGTGTACAATGGTTGGTTCAATATTAATTAACCAAATGGTTATCCAAATGATAACTTTCATATCAACCATATTCTTCTTCACCATAACTAATCCAAATGACTCAAATTAACTAGTTAGAGAGTTTTTCAATTGCTATGAGACAAAATTGAATCAAAAACGATGTGATTCACTTGAATCATTAATCATGAACTATAAATCCACGGTTTGCAAAAGCATCCCTTAGTAATTTAAGAATAAGTTCATGAAAAACGTTTTCAGACATAACCTCTTGAGTTCGCAGACTGAGTTCACGGACTCAAGCTAACCAGTTGAAGTTAATAAACTCCAGCAGAATTTTTCGTGATGAGAACTTCCGTAAGTTCACGGACTGCACCTGAGCTTCAAATTCAGCAGATATTCTCAGGTTCGAGAACTTACGTCAGTTCGCGGAATAAGTTTTTGCTCACGTTCCGGTTTCACTTGATCAACAAAGTTCGCAAACTTCGGTTCAAGTGTTAAGGTCTTATACATATATGTGTTGCCACAACAATGTTTATATCCCCCAATGGTTATATAATTTAAACTCTCATTGCAATCATTGAAATATTCTCAGAGGGCGTTATATAGTTGTTATTCACAAACTATTTTTCGTCAGAGCGATTTCCAAAGTGATTGAAACATAACATGACTTTCGTCACTAGGCAAAGATGACCTTGGATAAAGCGAAAGATTTACCAACATACATTTCGAGAAATAGATAAGCGAGATATACTCAGCTCGAAATGTCACATGTGCATATCTTTAGTCTATATAGTAAAATGACTTTTGTCTCAAGATAGGAGATAGAGTAGATAGACTTTTGAGTGATAGATAAGTTCAATTCTCCACATACCTTTTAGTCGATGAAGATCCACTGGTTTCTTGAGTGGTCCTTCGTCTTGTATGATGATCGCCATGGAGTTATTGAGCTCAACTACACTTTCTATCCTAGGCCGAGACCTTAGCTATAGTAGACTAGAAATCAAGACTATATAGTTTTGATCACTAAGATTAACAAACATGCTTGAGGTAGCAACACATGCGAGTTTGACCGAGCAGTGCTCTATGAATCTCCCTCTTTTGTCAATTTTAGTGGAAAAACTATTAATACATATGGAATACAAAAATTATATAAATAAACTTTGTAGCTCCTATTCCACATGCCTAATCTTCAACAATACTCGAAATCTTCGTCACTTCCAAGTAGTTCAATGATCCCAAAGGTTGTAAGTTTAGTATCATCGTTGTTGAAAATCCGTAACTATAACAATGAGAATAGCTAAACAGGGCTGGTATGATTGTTTTTATGGCATAAATTGGGCTGAATAGTTGGTTCTCGAATACACAGGGAAGTTGAATTATTACCAGGAAGTTTTTTCTTTCATGGAAGTTACATGTAAAAATGGAGAGGATGGCTCTGTAAGAGGGAAGTGTGACGTGTTTGGACTAAAAATAAGTAATCAAATCTTCGTATATCAAGTAGTTAACAAAAACAAGGAGGTGGAGAAAAATCCGTAGCTTGCCGTGAAGGAAAAGAAGAGATTTTTACGAAGAAATTAAGGGTTATGTGGTGTATATATAGCATGAGAATTCTCAAGGGGAGGAGACGGATACTTTGGAGAAGAAATCTAGGCTTAGAATCGTAAAAATCACAAGTTCAAAAATTATTCCTGCTGCTGCATATTCAAGAACACGAAGAACAAAGGTATGCCCAGAACAGTCGCAGAAAACTTTCGCAATTTAACAACAGAAGTGCAGTATCGTTTGTCAACAGCAGAAAACGTGTATCATTTATCAACAACAAAAGGCTTATATCGTTTACTACAGAATCATTGTAAGGTTATTTATATCGTTTTGAATACAATGATTAATGAAATTTTCTTCAATTTTGATTCTATGAGTAGCTAAATCTATTCTCTAGGGTTTTGGAAGAAGCTATTTTTGATGAGTAAATTTTAGTAATTGTTTTCCTTGACAAAAATACTCCAAAATTGTGTTTTAATTTGTCTAAAAATTCTCTCTTCTTTACATGCTTCGTAATAATTATTTTGGGTAGTTTCTACCGTTATTTTATAAGCGAAGGAGGATTAGGCCTTAGAATAGTGATGAAAGTCATTAAAAAAAAGTGCTTGTAACGTTATATTTTCCAAAGCATGAGATTGAGTTCGAGAATTGTTTTGAGTAAAGTAGGAGTATTTTGTCAAAGGAACTATTATTGAGTTTACAAATATTGGAAGTAGTGGAATCCAAAACCCTAGAAATTTCTCTCCTTGGTAACAACAATCAATTTCAATTAGTTTGTCTTAGTATTTTTCTTTAGTTAATCTTAAACCAAATCTTCAAAATAGTCCGAGAATCAAACCCTTTCTTACCACACTTTAAAACTACATCAGTTTTTGGCGCCGCCGACGCGGACTTGCCTTTAGGTTAGGTTTTAGATTTTTATTTTCTTTTTTCTTTTATAATACTAAACATTGTTATTACTAAGCAATCTATCCATTTTATTCCTACTTTTAACAGTACATAATAAATCAATCATACAGAGCTTGAGGTTGGCAACCGAGCTACAAGCTGGGCTCCAACACCCCTTTGAATTGCAACGCCTAATCTATAAAAAATAAAACTGCCTAAGCCGCTGCTAGCATCATTGCACATCAGTCAGTTCCATAAGCGCTTGAAAAAAACACACGTATCCTCGCCAAGTTCCCCTAAAGTAGAGAAAGCAAGAACCCCTAACCCATATCCATGTGCAACACACTTGTCCAAATATTTGGCGCGTTTGCGAGATACGGCTCCAAGAATAGCCTTCCCAGGAGAAAAAGAGCGAACCCCATCACCAGTGAACGGAGAAACACCTGTGACATCCATACAAACATCTTGCCCGTTTTCCCAGTTAAGAACAAGAATATCAGCGGGCTTAAGATCTCTACCATCATCAGATCGAAGACCAAGGGAAGCCTCCTTACGTGCATGTACATTGGCTTTGTAACAAATATCAAAGACAACATCACGAACTACATCATGGCGAAACTTGTACCCAATATATTTAGCACAATGGAGCGCATGGTCACCATATATGTCCATAGGTGTGTTACAACTTGGACAAGGACTATTCTCAACGAACATAGGAATACCAAGGCGATAACAAAGCACAACTCTAAATTATCTAGGCCCAAGGCATTGGTTAAGCCCACTAATATGAACTTCCAAAAGATAATCTTGAGCATGCTTGACACGGTTGCATTTCCATAGAATGGAATTTCTTTCAGACATAGGAAATTGGTCTGGGATTAGCTTCTTAACTGCATCGAAATAAACTACTGCCAAGGAATGCATAGGGGGGGGGGGGGGCAGAATCATCGAAACAGTAAGTAGATGGTAATCCACATACCTGGGTGAAGGTCTGAAAATCCAACTGGTAAGATGAGCCTTTGTCCGTTGAAAATAAATTACCAAGGATCACTTTCTGCACTGAAGTGGTCTGGCTCTGAGAAGCGAGATAACAATAAGCACGAGTGTCAGCCATGGTATAGATGCCAAGTCCACCATCTCTGATAGGTAAGGTAGCTAGTCTCTTCTGCAATGGACCAAAACCCGCACCATCTCCAGTAATCAAGAGTCTCATATATTGAAATAACTGATCATCAAAAAGAACGGTAGCAGGTTGAAGAGCAGCAGGATTGGTAGTTCGCATTGCAAAGTAAAGTATGGACATGCCCATGCAACTGCGAAGTAAAAGCATCTCACTTTTTGGATCCCTGAGTTTCTTGATTGCATTCATAAGTTGAACAATTTTATGCACCTTGATCAAACACATGTCACTGATAAATCCCGTATCCAAACTCACCGGACCGCCCAAAAGTTTAACACCTTTAGAAGGTCTACCAATATCCGGGGGAAAAACACCCTCAGCTGCACTCCTAGGGTCCGTGGAAGGCCAAAAAAATTCCGTCTTCTTAATATTAAGATGCAGCCCCCTAACTGGTCCTTCAGCCTCAATTATACGAAAAGCTTTAGCTACCTCTAAAGTATCACCAACGATTGTGCCATCGTCAAGGTACCAGGCGTGCAAATCGAGTTTGAAACTAGAAGCAATGGTCTTCACTAAGGGGTGAAGTGTCAGAGCAAATAACAAGGGACCAAGAGGATCCCCTTGTTGCAGACCAAGAGCGGAGGACAAGATATATTGGGCATAATAAAGCTTAGCCGGATGTAAGTAACAAAATTCTACCTAGCGAGAAATACATGGGCAATAAATGCGCACTTCCTTGATAAGGTGAGACCTGCTAACCATGTTGAAAGCATTAGAAAATTCAATTAGAAACATTGACATTGTATCCGACTGACCCTTCATCTCCACTAGGCGGTTTACAGCATGTAAAATACCTTCTGCACCGACCGGAACACCGACACTAAATTGGTAATCACCTAAATAAGAAGTCATATCATTACCAATAGCAAAGGCGGCCACCTTGGAAACCAATCTACGCCAAACCGTTCCCACCGCAATGGGCCTAAGACCTCCCCCCGGCTTTAGCAATGGTGTCAATGGAGCACTAGCAATGTATTCGCCTAGCTCACTAGGCCATTTTCTTTTTAGTTTAGTTTTTGTTTTATTTAATTTAATTTTTCTTTCTTTGATTTTACTTGGGTATTGTTTTTGTTTTTATTGTGCAGGTAATATTCTATATTTATTGTGGAATTGGCTACCAAAACAGGTAAGTCACAAAACCCAAATTTTATTTTTTTTTTAGATTTTATTTCCTTTTGCATATATTCCCTTTAATTTCTTTTATTTACAAAAAAAAAAAAAAAAAAAAACACGCACACACCAATTGCATTATTCGTATGGCACCGATTCTAGGAAAACACGTGGTTTAGTACGGTGAACCCTTAGGGCGTTATCATCCGAAACACCACAAACCTCAGCCCAGTACCTGTGACTAGTCTTTGATTGTAGGTATATTTTGTTGTAGGTAACCCAAGCTTACTTAAATTAGTGAACCCCGGCATTTGCATGTGCACGATTTTCTTGCTTCACTAGTATTTTTGCTTGTGTATGCGACGTTAGAAACGGGTAGGAGATAGACTTGAGGAAAACGACCTTTTTAATTTGACTCCGACCCGCTACACGGATATAGGTAGTACTTCTATTTTTTCCAAAATGGTTAATGAAAAGGATGAAGAGGTCGCCCCAACCAAAACTCTTAGGGACCGTTTGAACCCATCTAGAGTAATACGTGAACCTGGGGTTGTTTTACCGGACACTACCGTTAAGTTTGATATTAAACCTGGGACATTTGGCATGCTGCGTAAATTTAGGGGAATAGAGAATAAAAACCCGTATACCCACGTAAGGGATTTTGAAATGATCTGTGACACAATGAATTATCCAAACATCACAAAAGATGTGATTAGGTTGCGTTTGTTTCCCTTTTCCCTAGAAGAGAGAGCCAATGAGTGGTATCATATCATTCCTTCCAAAACAATCACTACCTGGGATAGCCTTGTAGATTCCTTTGTTAAGAAGTTCTACCCACACCACAAGACTGCTATTGTTAGGTAGTCTATCCAAACCTTTAAGTAGAAAATAGGTGAAAGCCTCCATGACTACATAGAAAGGTTTAATGAATTGTTATACCAATGCACGCACCATGGCTTTGATAAAGCCCACATGGCCCAAATCTTATATGAGGGCCTTGATAGTGAAACCCGAATGAAGGTAGAAACAATGAGTGGTGGAGAATTTAACCATCAAGACCCAGATGACTATTTTGACGAGTTGGTCGAAATAGCTGATAAGACTCGTCAATGGGATTCAATGAGGGAGCCCGAAATAACTAGGAACCCTATCCATAGGGTCAATAGAGTTGATAATGGGTCTGATATCCTTAGGCGTCTAGAGGCCTTAGAAATGAACCAAAGGTCTACCCAGACTATGAGCTGTAACAGTGAGCCCAGAACTTATCCATGTACCATTTATGGTGACCAAAGTCATACTGGACCTCAGTGCCTCCTGTTTTACCCAACTGAAACTACACGTGACCAGGTTAGTGTCCTACATGGGGGTATGAACTATAAATTTGAGGGTGGACCCAAGTTTGACCCATACTCTAATACCTATAACCCTGGTTGGAGACATAACCCTAATTTTTCGTGGTATAAAGGTGCCCAAAAGTGTGGCCCATCTAGAAACCCACCACCAGGTTTCTCTAGGAACCAAGATCAAGTACAAGAACCGAACCCAGTTGATAAAAAGGTGTCATCTCTAGAGGAAAGTCTAAAGCTCTTTATTGACCGTAGTATGACAAACCAAGATGAGACTACCCAAAATATCAACCATTTAATTCAAAAGCTCGATGACTTTATCCTGACGAGTCAGCGTAACCAACAAAACAGTGACCGGGCTATTTCCAACCTAGAGACTCAATTAAGTCAACTTTCGAATCGGTTAAATGATAAGGAGAATAGGAAATTTCCTAGCCAGACAACTCCAAATCCGAAAGGATTCAACCAGGTTAATGGGTCGGGTAGTTCTAAACACAATGAACATGTCAAAGCAGTTATCACCCTTAGGAGTGGTAAAACTCTAGAAAACTCGGTAGAATCACCTAAGGATAGTAGTCCAGCTGAAGAGACTGAGGTTGACCAAACTTCGTCTAAAGATATAAATGGGCCTGAGTGTGCTAAGAGTCCATGTTAGGAAGATATCCCTGAGAGAGTGTACATACCACCCGCACCATTTCCTTAAAGACTCTCTAAGAAAAAGCCTAGTACATATGCTGAAATCCTAGACATCTTTAAGCAAGTTAAGGTTAACCTGCCCTTGTTAGATGCAATCAAACATGTACCGGCTATGTCCAAGTTCCTAAAAGAGATGTGCACCGTCAAGAGAGACGCGAGTGTCCATAAAAATGAATTTTTAACCCAACAAGTTAGTTCCATAATCTCACAAAAGTACCCAGTCAAATTTAAAGATCCTGGTTGTCTTACTGTCACATGTGTCATAGGTAAACAATCGATAGACAACACTTTATTAGATCTTGGGGATAGTGTGAATCTTTTACCTTTTTCGGTTTATGAACAATTTGGACTAGAGGAGATGAAACCAACTAGGATAACACTACAGTTAGACGATAGGTCAGTCAAAATCCCACGTGGAATTATTGAGGGTGTTTTGGTTCAGGTAGAAAACTTTATCTATCCATTTGACTTTATGATTTTAGACACTCAACTAGTCTCTAGTCAAGATATCAATATCCCAATAATCCTAGGTCGTCCGTTTTTAGCCACTGCAAATGCAGTCATACATTTTCAAACTGGCCTAGTAGATTTTACCTTTGGGAATCAAAAAATCTCAGTGAATGTTTTTAAGGAATTACAAGCCCCACCGGACCCTGAAAACTATGAATCTATATGCATGATTGATTCTCTAGTTGAGAATACCTTTACCACCAATAGTGTTAGCGATCCTTTAGAGGCCTGCTTGGCCCACTTTGGAGCCTACAATGATGAGGATAGTCATTTTGAAGAAGTTAATGCGTTGTTAGATTCTGCACCAGTAATGAATTATGGAAAATGGAAACCTAAACCAGAACCTCTTCTACCAACCATAGATAAATCCCTCCCCTCATCCGTTAAGGCACCCACCCTTGAATTAAAGTCGCTACCAGATACACTAAAATATGTATTTCTTGGTAATGAAAATACTCTTCCTGTCATAATTTCCTCTGACTTAGAGCCCGATCAGGAAAGTAGATTAGTTAGTGTTCTTAGAGAACATAAGGCTGAAATAGGGTGGACTATAGCAGATTTGAAAGGAATTAGTCCTGCTGATTGTATGCACCACATCTACCTAGAAGAATGTGCCAAAACCTCAAGAGAAATTCAGAGATGTTTGAATCCTAATATGAAAGAAGTTGTCCGCACTGAGGTGCTCAAGTTGTTAGATGCGGGTATCATATACCCCATATCTGATATAGTAAATGGGTCAGTCCTGTCCAGGTTGTCCCAAAGAAGTCTGGGATTACAGTAGTTGCGAATGAGAACAATGAATTGATCCCTACCCATGTTACTACCGGGTGGAGAGTTTGTATAGACTACCGTAAGCTGAACTCATCAACTAAGAAAGACCACTTTCCTCTACCATTCATCGACCAAATGTTAGAAAGATTAGATGGCAAGAGCCGTTATTGCTTCCTAGATGGCTATTGTGGTTATAGACAAATCCCTATAGCCCCGGAAGACCAAGAGAAGACAACCTTCACATGTCCATTTGGTACTTTTGCTTACAGGCGTATTCCTTTTGGGTTGTGTAATGCACCCGCAATATTCCAACGTTGCATGCTAAGTATCTTTTCGGACATGGTTGAGCGATTTCTCGAGGTCTTTATGGATGATTTTTCGGTTTTTGGATCCTCTTTTGATGAATGCTTGCACCACCTTACACTAGTTCTAGAACGTTTTAAAGAAAAGAACTTAGTCCTTAATTTGGAAAAGTGTCATTTTATGGTTAAATCTGGAATAGTGTTAGGACATGTAGTGTCCTCTAAGGGAATATAAGTTGATAGAGCCAAGGTTGAACTAATTTCAAAATTAAGACCACCTAAGAATGTAACAGATGTTAGATCTTTCCTTGGCCATGCTGGATTTTATCGTCGTTTCATCAAAGACTTTAGTAAGATTGCTTTAACCTGTCGAACCTACTTGCTAAAGATACTTCCTTTGTGTTTGATAAAGCCTGTGTTGCAGCTTTAGAGAAGCTAAAATCATTGTTGACTTCTGCCCCTATCATCCAACCACCCGATTGGGACCTCCCATTTGAACTCATGTGTGATGCGTCCGATTATGCGGTTGGTGTTGTCCTTGTCCAACGACGTGATAAAGCACCTAGTGTGATTTATTATGCTAGTAGGACCCTAAACAATGCCCATTTTAACTATACAACCACTGAGAAATAAATGTTATCCATCGTTTTTTCTTTGGATAAATTTAGATCATATATCCTAGGGTCTAAGGTCATAGTCTATTCTGATCATGCCACCCTCAAATATCTCCTTTCAAAGAAGGACTCCAAACCTCGGCTGATCAGATGGGTATTGTTGTTCCAAGAATTTACTCTAGATATTCGTGATAAGAAAGGGTCTGAAATGTAGTTGCTGACCATTTATCCCGTATCCTTGATGAGACTAGAGATGATGAGAAACCGATCCTTGACATGTTCCCTGACGAACAATTATTTTCCATCTCATTGTTACCCTGGTTCGCAAATATTGTCAATTATTTGGTAACCGGTCAAATGCCTGACCATTGGTCTAAACATGATAGAGCTAAATTCTTGTGTGAGGTTAAATAATTTTTCTGGGATGATCCGTACTTATTCAAATATTGCCCAGATCAGATCATCCGTCGTTATATTCTTGACAACGAAATCTCCAGTGTCCTGAGTTTTTGTCATTCTGGAGCTTGTGGGGGTCACTTTAGTTCTAAGAAAACCGCTGCTAAGGTTTTGCAATCCGGTCTTTATTGGCCAACACTGTTTAAGGACTCCCATATATTTTCTCAGAGTTGTGATATATGTCAAAATTTAGGGAAGTTGACCCGACGTAATATTATACCACTTAGTCCTATATTAATAATAGAAATATTTCATGTGTGGGGTATAGATTTTATGAGTCCTTTTGTAAATTCTTATGGAAACTTTTACATCTTGTTAGCTGTTGACTACGTGTCTAAGTGGGTTGAAGCAATCGCTACCAAGACAAATGATCGCCCCGTTGTGATCAAGTTTGTTAGAGACAATTTTTTTTTCTCGATTTGGTATTCCTAGAGAAATCATTAGTGATGGATGTTCCCATTTTTGTAACCGGTCTTTTGAGACGCTCATGAAGAAATACTCCACTACCCATAAGGTTTCTACACCTTACCACCCACAAACTTGTGGCCAAGTTGAAGTATCTAATAGGCAGATTAAACATATTTTAGAAACGACCGTAAACCCTGCCCGAAAGGATTGGTCTTTACTCTTAATAGAAGCATTGTAGGCTTACCGAACCGCTTTTAAGACTCCACTTGGGATGTCTCCGTATAGACTTGTCTTTGGTAAAGCCACTTGCCTGTAGAATTAGAACACCGAGCTTATTGGGCCATTAAACGGCTAAACTTTGACCTATCTACTGCTGGTGATCACCGCAGACTCCAACTCAATGAGTTAGAAGAAATTCGTAATGATTCTTACCAGAGTGCGAAAATTTACAAGGAGAAAACAAAAATATTTCATGATAAATCGATTATTCGAAAGACATTTGAACCAGGTCAAAAAGTTCTCCTTTACAATTCTCGTTTACATCTTTTTCCTGGTAAATTGAGGTCACGGTGGTCCGGACCATACTTTGTCAAAATTGTTTTTTCTCATGGTGCAGTTGAAGTTGAAAATCCTAAGAACGGAGAAACTTTCAAGGTTAATGATCAACGGTTGAAACCATTTTTGGAGTTACCTAGTCATGCAATTGAAGAATCGGAGCTGAGGGATCCTGTCTACCATGATTAATTTGAACGGTTAACAACGTCTGGCTGAAGACAATAAACTTAGCGCTAATGGGAGGCAACCCACACATGGTGATATTAAGGTCCCTCTAGAGGACCCTGCTGTTGTTGTATATTGTTTTTCTTTTTTGTTTTATTTTCTTTCTTTCTTGCTCCCATGGAAGGATTGCTACGCTTCATCCAGGTACTATCTTTCTGACTTACCTCTTTATTCCTCTTGTTACTTATATTTTTGGTACTGCACTTTAATTTGAAACATTGAGGACAATATTAGGTTTAAGTTTGGGTGTGAGGGAAAAACTTTTAGTTAGTTTTTAATATTAAAAAAAAATTTAAAAATTTAAATTTAAAATTTAAAAAATTAAAACTTAAGAGCCTAGAAATTTGTGCCAATTTAGGATGACACTAGTCTAAGTGAATGGAGACATCTTGGTTGTAGGAGTTAAGGAACCCAATAACAGAGTTTATTCATGAAAAGACAAAGTTCAGGTGTTACAATGGAATCATCACACTACGTTCTGTTTTTATTTTATTTGAAAAATTATATGTTTCTTTAAGTAATTTGGTGGGGCCCAACACATTGAATTGTTACCAATGCCGGATGGAATAGAGTGATTGAGTTACTAAATAATAAATAGACCAGACCAAACGGAATAAAGTCGATTCATTAAAAAAAATTAACACTTGGGAATAGAAATATGTGTGCGTTTTCCCTGTCTCCGTCGCCTAAACAAGCAAGGAATGCAGGATCCATGGGAACTATCATGTAATCTGCTAACAAGAAGCATGCGCTTAGATCCAAAAGATCAAATCATGCAGTTAATTCAAAAAAAAAATGATGATGAAAAGTGAAAAGTTTATTATTGTGCAATAAAATTATCAACCGCCGGTTCCCTTGTATATGCCAGTGATTTGATCTAGATTTAGGATTACCGACCGCTGGTTCCCTTGTATATGCCAAGCTGTGTTGATATTAGTCCAGACCAGTATCTCAATCCATTAGGATTCATAGGTTCATCTTGGCGGAGGCCTTCAGACAGATATGGGAAACACCATTGACCTTAGACAACATTGTTTTGAACTATATATCTCTATAATCCATCTTCTTAATCTATTCATTTGTGTGATTCCGATTACTGATTTCCATAGTGCGACTTTCTGAATAAAACTCTGTCACTTATATATATGAATATGACTCACATCCGGGTACTTTCTCTTGTGGTCAATGAAAGTAGGCCAACCAAGGAGACTCTTTAGTGTCATTCCTGAGTTATTCACTGATAGCTAGAGTTTGGAATGAAAGGTTTTGTAGGTACACCTCTGGTAAACCTTCCCGAGACTATAACTCGGCCACTAGGGCCACCTAGGGGTTTAAAGGATTGTTATACGTGCTAAGTGTGACCGTATCCTCGACGAGATTGAGTTGTATGTATTTAAAATTGTTTTAGTTTGATTTGCTCGAGGACTAGCAAAGTCTAAGTGTGGAGAATTTGATACGTGTCTAAAATACCTTGATATTTATCTATTGTTTATGCTTTCTTTGTTATGTTTTCTTATAAATTATGTATCTTTTGTTTGATTTAGAGTTTTAGGTACTTTGGAGCAAAAGAAGAGGAAACGTCGCTTAAAATGGCTAAAGTGTCATTTCATGTGCAACTACTGTTGGAGGCGAATTATCTCTCATTATTTACTTTTATTTCTTCATCTCTATCTGAAAGGCATGTCGTCTTTAGTGATGCAAATTATGTCTGAAAAGAATGACAGCCTTAGTGATGTATAAATATTAAAGAAAAGAAGTGGATATGAGAGGTAAGATATGGCTGCTCTAGAATCTACTAAAAGCACCCAGAAAAGTGTTAAAGGCACCCCCAGAAATGTCCCAGAAGAGTCGATAAAGTCACCCATGAGTTTTTCACTATGTGCATCCCAAAATTCATCTTTGTACCCCTCAAATTGCTATTCGCAACCCCAAGAATTGCTAAATGTAGCCCAAATTACTAAGGGTGCACCGCTGTTGGATAAGGGGAGGATCATCTTCTCCATTTGAATTTCAAATTTTGTCGGGAAATTGAAGAACATAATTGGGGTTTGTGTCTTAGGCAAGCTATGTTGAGATTAAAACGCTGAAACTAAATGGGTTTGTTCCTAAGGTCCAAATAGGGATGGTAATGGTCTTTATTTTGATCAGAATTGGCTAGATAATCCGCAGTAGATGAATCAGTGCTCACGGTTTTGGAGGGAAAATATTGTTCTTCACGTACAGATTTATGGTTCGAGTTTTGATGGACTTCTGAAGAGATTCAATGGCTGGATTGTGTTGGCATGGACCTTTTAGAGCATAACATGCCTGGTATATGTCTTCTAATCAATCGGGTTGGGCTAGAAAATCAAGTTGGAGCAAAAAAGGGGAGATAGTTGTTCTCAGGTTTTATTTGGATTTTTCGAGATGCTCTGAAGAGATTCAATCACCGAAATATGTTGGGATAGACTTTATTTAGCTAAACAGGGCTGGTATGATTGTTTTATGGCATGAATTGGGCTGGATAGTTGGTTCTCGAATACACAGGGAAGTTGAAGTATTACCAGGAAGTTTTTTCTTTCATGGAAGTTACGTGTAAAAATGGAGAGGATGGCTCTGTAAGAGGGAAGTGTGACGTGTTTGGACTAAAAATAAGTAATCAAATCTTCGTATATCAAGTAGTTAACAAAAACAGGGAGGTGGAGAAAAATCCGTAGCTTGCCGTGAAGGAAAAGAAGAGATTTTTACGAAGAAATTAAGGGTTCTGTGGTGTATATATAGCCTGAGAAGTCTCAAGGGGAGGAGACGAATACTTTGGAGAAGAAATCTAGGCTTAGAATCGTAAAAATCACAAGTTCAAAAATTATTCCTGCTGCTGCATATTCAAGAACACGAAGAACAAAGGTACGCCCAGAACAGTCGCATAAAACTGTCGCAATTTAACAGCAGAAGCGCAATATCGTTTGTCAACAGCAGAAAACGTGTATCGTTTATCAACAACAGAAGGCTTATATCGTTTACTGCAGAATCATTGTAAGGTTATTTATATCGTTATGAATACAATGATTAATGAAATTTTCTTCAATTTTGATTCTATGAGTAGCTAAATCTATTCTCTAGGGTTTTGGAAGAAGCTATTTTTGATGAGTGAATTTTAGTAATTGTTTTCCTTGACAAAAATACTCCAAAATTGTGTTTTAATTTGTCTAAAAATTCTCTCTTCTTTACATGCTTCGTAATAATTGTTTTGGGTAGTTTCTACCGTTCTTTTATAAGCGAAGGAGGATTAGGCCTTAGAATAGTGATGAAAGTCATAAAAAAAAAGTGCTTGTAACGTTATATTTTCCAAAGCATGAGATTGAGTTCGAAAATTGTTTTGAGTAAAGTAGGAGTATTTTGTCAAAGGAACTATTATTGAGTTTACAAATATTGGAAGTAGTGGAATCCAAAACCCTAGAAATTTCTCTCCTTGGTAACAACAATCAATTTGAATTAGTTTGTCTTAGTATTTTTATTTAGTTAATCTTAAACCAAATCTTCAAAATAGTCCGAGAATCAAACCCTTTCTTACCACACTTTAAAACTACATCATTATCTTAGTAACAAAGCATTCAATATTCACCGTTAGATGAAAACCTGATTAGATACAAGCTAATATCTCTCAACCGTTAGATCGAAAACTTAGCTTGCCATACACACATGTACTTGACGTTTTGGGTTTGTGTAACCGTACCCAAACGTGTACAATGGTTGGTTCAATATTAGTTAACCAAATGGTTAGCCAAATGATAACTTTCATATCAACCATATTCTTCTTCACCATAACTAGTCCAAATGACTCAAATGAACTAGTTATAGAGTTGTTCAATTGCTATGAGATCTCAAGTACTACAAGAGACATAATTGAATCAAAAACGATGTGATTCACTCGAATCATTAATTAAGAACTATAAAGCCACGGTTTGCAAAAGCATCCCTTAGTAATTTAAGAATAAGTTCATGAACAACGTTTTTAGACATAACCTCTTGAGTTCGCGGACTCAAGCTAACCGATTGAAATTAATAAACTCCAGCAGAATTTCTCGGGATGAGAACTTCCGTCGAGTTATGGATTTGGGTTGCAAACTACACCTGAGCTTCAACTTCAACAGATATTCTCGGGTTCGAGAACTTATGCCAGTTCGCGGACTGAGTTGTTGCTCACGTTTCGGTTCCACTTGATCAACAAAGTTCACAAACTTCGGTTCAAGTGTTAAGGACTTATACATATATGTTTTGCCATAACATTGTTTATATCCCCCAATGGTTATATAGTCTAAACTCTTATTTCAATCATTGAAGCATTCTCAGAGAGCGTTATATAGTTGTTATTCACAAACTATTTTTCGTCAAGAGCGATTTCCAAAGTGATTGAAACATAACATGACTTTCGTCACTAGGCAAAGATGAACTTGGCTAAAGCAAAAGCTTTATCAACACACATTTTGAGAAATAGATAAGCGAGATATACTCAGCTCAAAATGTCATATGTGCATATCTTTAGTCTCTATAGTAAAGTTCAAGTCTCCATATACATTTTAGTCGATGAAGATCCACTAGTTCCTTGAGTAGTCCTTCGTCTTGTATGATGATTGTCATGGAGTTCTTGAGCTCAAATACACTTTCGATCCTAGTCCGAGACCTTAGCTATAGTAGAATAGAAATCAAGACTATATTGTTTTGATCACTAAGATTGACAAACATGCTTGAGATAGCAATGCATGCGAGTTTGACCGAGCGGTGATCTAACAAGGTTCAAGAAGCACGGTCAACTGAGTTCGGTGGCCTAGTAGGGTTGGTGAACCTGGTTCATGAACCGTAGCAACCTGACTCGTGAACAAGCCTTGTGGTTCACGAACCATTCTACCAATGGTCCCAACAGATATAAGTAGATGCTCAGAGACTTATTTTTTAAATATGTTTGGCATTTCTATGACTCTCTTAAACACTTCTAAGACTTCATTGATCACTTAAACACTTATATGTGTGTCATGATTGAGTTCTTAGGTGTTTAAATGAACATTAAATTTCTTTTCGTTCTTATGGAATATTTTTCCAAACCGAACAGTCATTATACACGATTTCAAAACCGGTCCATAGTGTATATTTTTTTATTATATTTTCAAGACCTAAAGTGTTTGCTTTCTTCCCAAATTATCTTAGCTTGAATTCTAAGAAACTATTAGTCTTGAAAATATATAAATAAAGATGCTCTTTCAATTGGGAAATTCAATCCCCGACACTTTGTGTCCAGGTTGATTTTAGGGTCGTCCTATACTGACCTAGGCTTCCTCTAAAAAATTAATTAGGTCTACAACTAAAATACTTCACTTTGGGGATTCGTGAAGCCAGTTTAGACTATCTTTATCTTGATAATTCGTGAATCCTAATCTTGATATTATGTTACCAAGGTTTCCGTAATCTTTTTCAGGCAAGATAAATAGTAATCACAAAGTTCTCTTCATCTCAAACTTTTTGATTCCTCAAGATAGATATCTGAAAATTAATCTTAAGTGATCTTTTGAAGATTGTTCTTGAGATGTGGTAAATGATCCAGGCTTCTCATCTAAGTGAGTGTAAGTGTTCCATATTGTGATGATTTGCTAGATTTGTCCCTTGCAAATATATTTCCTAGACTTGATATTTGATCTAAAGGGAAATCAAATAGGCTTCTCTGCTAGAGGAAGATTGGAATCAAAAGTGATCTTCACTTCGGTTGAAGCAACTCTTAGGCTGTAAAGGATGTCAGCTAAGGGAATCAATTTCGTAGAGCCTTGCGAGGTTCAATAGACGTAAACAGAGAGACTTTAACTGAATCGCTTGGAGGGTGGATTCAGTATCAACAACATTCTAGTATGAAGTCTGATAGTAGGCTAGTGTCTGTAGTGTCTTAATAGAGTTTAGTGTTCAAATCTGGACGAGGTCCTGGGTTTTTCGGCAATTGCGGTTTTCTCGTTAACAAAATTCTTGTGTATGTTCTTTTTAATTTTCCGCATCTTTTGATTGTTAAAGGTACTTCATAGTTCATACTCATATCAATGAGAAAAAGTTGATGGTGTACTTGGTACCCTTTATTTTTCAACATCTAATAAGAAGGGATTGAACTTGTTCAACTGCTCAAGGATTTTGAAACAATCTTCGAAATGGAAAACCATATTTTTCCATCTTTTCAATTCATCCAAATATATTCTTACCATCACAATTTCACTCCTCGGTCTAAATTGGTTTACTTGCATGGTTAAAGCTACAAATTTCACTTACTTCTTTATTAATTGTCTCAAAACGCTTTTGTAAGTCGCTTATAACACGACGACTCGAGTTATGGGTGTCATTGAAGAACTTCTCATAAATAACTCCCCAGAAATTCATTCCAGGAAATTGTGCTTCAGCAAGCTGAGTTTGTGACAACACAACGTTTCTGCAAATAGCTAAATCTTCTTCTCGACCATACTGAGTTCGCCGAACTAACAAGGGTCGAGACATCTTTCGACAAATTATATTGAGTGAAAAGATTTGAGGTGATATTTGAGGTTTGATAAAAGTGTGAATTTGGAGTTGAAATGAGCCGTTGGATGACTAAAATTTCTAGCCGTCTTGATATATCCATTGGCGCCCTATCTTGGGCCGCGTAGATTCAGTTGAACCTCCAGTGGATTAAGTTAACCCGCGCAGCTGAAGTTGATCCGCTGACGAATTGTGTAGAGCTCCGCGGATTAGAAAGATATGGATGGCTCTTGAGGACCGCAATGGTCAAACCAACAAATATGCTCCTTTTTTTTTTGGTCAGCCCATAGTGGGGACAATTAATTAATTCTATTAGCAAAATTCATCAATTGAATTCCTAGAAAATATTCTACTTTCATCATAATATTTCATTACTTCAATTCATGGATTTTCCCAGCAGAATTTCATGGGTTAATAGTAATAAATATTCAACGTAAGAGCATCTGGGCTACCACCAAGTAAGCCCCGAGAAAATGGTGCGAGTGTATTTAACAATAATGCACGAACGAGCACCCAAATTCATAAACGAGCATTCAAAAATATGGACGATCGAGGAAACCTATGCAAAATAGGAAAGGAAAATAATAAAATAAAATAAGAAGGAACGCACGGGCCTGGGCTGGCCGGCCGGTCATACCGTCGTGGCCGGTCCCACACCTCTCCCTTTTATTTTTCACCTTATTTTGTTATTTTTCTCATCTCTTGAAAACTCCCTTGTTTGAGCAAACTTCCTCATTTGAGTAAAACTCCTAGTTTCTCCATATTTCTCCACACAAGAATGAAAAATAATAATATAAAATAGGGAAGAGCATCACAGGACCGGGCGCACCGGCCGGTCATTCCTTGGCCGGTCCCGCGCCACCCTAATTCCTTATTTTATTCTTATTTGTTCTCCCATCTCATGGAATTCCCTCGTTTGAGCAAAAAACCTAATTTTTCCATATTTCTCCAATATTGCTCAAACTTCTTAAAGCCAAAAATTCAAATGGTCACATGACCGTCCGGGCTTCTCACGGAAAATATTAAAATATTGGACGCGCGAGCAAAGTCCTACTTACTCATTCAAGCAAAATTGAGAGTTTCAGTCAAGATCAAACTCTTCTGAAAATCCAAAATATTGCTCGAACGCACACCAGAAAATATCAAAATTTTCATAATTGAGCCACGAGTGACATGGTAACACAGGCATGCCACCTTTGTCGGCCTGGGTCTCCCTTTGGATTGCAAAAGCCGGTCCCACATATTTGATGATTTTTGACCTAATTAATCTTCTACAGTTTATATTGGGTTCAATTCTTTCCAAAGAACTTGGAATTTGATCGATCGACCATCAGCTGGTCCCCTTGGTCGGTCCTCTTCTTTCCAAAATTAGGTTTTATCACCTAATGCTCATACGAGCACTATTGTTTTATTAATTAAACGAGCATTTAATCATCCTTTCACCAACTGGTCTACAGAGGACTTTGGTGCATGCTCATTCAAAATCTTGGGCGCTACATGGTTGTCCCATCATCCCATGTAGCCGGTCCCTCTCTCATTCATTGGTTGATTTTCAATAAATCATCCATTGATTAACAATCAATCAAAATTAGGGTTTCAAACCAAATGCTCTGCAAAACATAATTCTGAATAGGTTCAAATACTAATAATTTTATGTTGATCCAGAAATCAAAATTCTAATTAATTATACAATATTCGATCCAGCTACAAGTATTTTAACAAATACTTTATTTGGTCCTGCTACCAATAATTCATTAATCGAGCAATATTTTCTCAAACGAGCAATATTTGTTTAAACTAGCAATATTTTCTTTGCTCATCTATAAACATTAAATTGATTCAACTGGGTTCAGAACTCACTTCTATAAATATTGATTCAACTATCAATATTTAATTGCTCGACCGAGCAATATTCTTCATGTTGATTCAACTATCAACATTTGAGAATCCCACTGATCTAGCTATTAATATTTAATTGGTTCATCAACCAATATTTGGTTCATCAGTCGACCATTATAATCTTTCTTCGTTATTTGAAAACTCAAGTGCTCAACAACATTTCCTATCAACAAGTCCATGATTGAGCAATCTCATTGGACGCTCGTAGATTCAAATTATCAAAATACCATTATTACCTCAACCTGTAAAATGATGTGTCATAATATATCAAGACTCAAGGTCTTTATATTATTCTATTCCAGCATACACCTTATGCTCAGTCCATGAGTCTCAGAGTATACTACATTCGTTCATTATGCTCGACTCATCAAGTATAAGACTCATCCTCTATTCAAGTCAACAACTGACCAATATGTATGCCTTGCAGTCTCCACATTCATGGGACATCAATCATGTCACATGGGGGGATATTAACTAGGGTTTTGGTATGGTGGCCTACGGCTCATGTGCACACCTACGATGATAAATGAGAGTAAGTCGTGAAAGCAGTTGAGGAAGTTAGGAAAGTGGTGGACAATAAATCAAGTCTCCGCACGACGCGTAACTGGTTAACCAAAATTTCCTACTTTCCCACTCTTTCACTCCAGCAATCGTCACACTTAGTAGGGATTAATGTGTCTATCGCTCTTGAAATATGAATAAGTTCCTTATTTCACGATTGAACAACGAGGAATTCTCATCTGAACAATCACTCTCAATATTACATAATTCAATTAATCAAAACTTATCTTATTTGAACTTGACAGTTCACAAAACTTGCAAAGTCTACAACACATCCACAATCCTTGATCATCATTCATCTCATACACTTCTCAGCTTCCCTTCTACAGATCGACCATCGTCCCTCTTTGTGACCGAATTGACTCTGGAATGGCCATTGTCTTGGTTTAGGATGGAGTCTTGCAAATTAATCTCTCGAACTCAAAGCACTCTCATGCAGTGCATCTGTTTGCAAAAGGTTTAAGCAATTTTATCGTTCGAGGAATCGTTCGTCTCTCCACTTTTCCTCAAAAACCAGTGAATCGTTTTCACCCATCAATACCAATTTAAACCTTTTAATTGAGTTAAATTCAACCTTTTCACATTTCCCTTCTTCCATAACCCAAGATAAGGTTTTGAAAATCATTATAATTTTTTTTGGAAGATCACTTCAACATAATATTGTGTTTACTAATTTCTTGTTGATGATTTATCAGGAGTGTAGTGGAAAAATAACCGACAACAAGTGGAAGCATCTCAAAAAGAGGTTTATGGAAACTAAAAGCTTCCCTAATCAAACCATAGGAGAGAGATATATATGTTTATTGTGGGAGAGAGATGTGTTTAGGCCTGAAAATGCATTGTGGAAATTGACGAAAGACCTGAGATAATGCTAGGGAGGATTTAGGTTGCTCAAGACCTAGGATAAAGATGGGGAGTATTGAGTTAGCGTGACTTATGGTATAAATTACCCAGGTTGTGAGGCCTTGCAAGGGTGCTAGAGCTCAGCAAAGTATGCAAGGTCTAACAAGGGTAGCAAGGATCATCAGGGGTAGAAGTCCTCAACAAGGTATCTAAGACCCATCATGGCTACCAAGTCTCAACAGGGTAGTAAGGCTCAACACCCATATCTAACTTAAGTTTCTTCACATATCTTGGCAATTAAACCACACCATGTCAAAGTTAAAGTGTTGTCTAGGCTACATTCGATCTAAGTCAGATTATTTATAAAATAATTGTTTTTCTATTTGTACATGAAAATAAGCATTTTACGCTTGATCGAAAAATCACCAACTACATCTGTCTAAGTGATTATTTGATTGGGAAGGTTGAAAAATTAAGGTATTGCATTTTCCATACTCACAAAGAAAATTTCTTGATTTGAAATTGTAGCTATATATCTATGTCGATAGTATAGACATTGTATGTACTCTTGATGATTAAGAGATTTTACAAGGTGTTTGAAATCCGAATTTGATAGGAGAAATATTAGAAAAGCTCGATATGACACCGATTTTGTTGTACATTCCACCAATTTTCATATCTCCAAAATTGTCAGGAAATTTATTAAGGAAATGCATCATGCTAGCACTTTCATGATTAGTCGAAGTTCAAACGTAAGTAAAAGACCATTTCGTCTAAATCAAAATGACGAAGATGCGTGGGAGATAAAATTTCTGTATTTAAGTTCCATAGACATATTGTTATAGTTATCTTAATTTACATGACCAAATATTTCATCCTCAATGAACTTGTTAGTTAGATAGAGCTCAATGCAAACACAACGTCATTAGAATAATACATGTAATCATATATTTAAAATTACCATTGACTTGATGTTAGAGCACTACTCGTTGAACCCTCCAAACATTGGTATGTCAATGTTGGTTGTCATATTTTAATATCAAAACTCATAAGTCAATTGATTAGATTACTAAAGTCGATTTCATTAGGTTAGACTAGTAAGTCTAGAATTGTTGAGACATACAAGTATTACTATGAATACCTGAATAATCCGAAGATGTATCGACATCAATAAAGACATCATCCTTCCACTTGAGGTTAGTAATACATGAATTGACTTGTTTCCATTTCTATATCCTTGCTTTCAAGTCGTTTCAGATTGAAAGCATTACATGTGAATTTATATGTATATATTAAACTTTAGTATTAGAAACTTGATCAAAGTGTCAAGAAAGAATATATCAATCGTCGTGAATGGTTTATATTGGTATATTATATTACGAAGTTGTTTACGGGTAAAAACGGTTAGATGTTTTTCCAGTGAAAAGTGGCGGAGGAGGCAAATGCTCGATGAGTGGACGAATTCGAGAGACTAATATGTATGACTCTGGCCTAAACCAAGACTGTAAGGACCCTCAAGATCGTCAACGCTATTTGACTGGTCTAGCAATGATCAAGTAGCCGCTAATGACTCGATTAGTTAATATAGATTTTAATTAATATAAATTTATCTAATAACGATCTATATACGAAATTAGTACAATTGGATAGAACTCGAAGAGTTATGTGAAATGGACTACTCGAACGTGTCATTCGGATATCGGACGAAGAAGATATCACCAGATTTGTTTAAATGGAAAAATAGTCATTTTGTAGTTTAGCGCCTTGGAATCCCTTATCCAAGAGCGTTGGGTGCCTCAGTAATTTGGTCGACCTTATCAACCCAAATCGAGGGGATAAACTCTCATTTATTTTCTTCTTATGTTCGTCGCCTCTGGCGATTCTGTGAGAAGTTTTGAAATGGTGAGATCGGAAATTAAGAGAAAACATTAAAAGTTGAGTGTTGGTGGTGGTGTTCATGTTGGTTGATCATGAAAGGAAGAAGAGAAGACAATCTGTAGAGAAACTAGATAGTTAGGGTTTGAGTTTGGGTTCAAGCAGTAACTAAAGAAAAAATATCTTCTTCCACAACGCCAAGGGTTTGAGGAAGAAGAGAAAGCATATTTTTTTCTTTTAACCTGATGTGCGCGAGGCTTTGCCCCTCCCCGTGGAGATGAATTTTTGATTTGCTTCGCTTCGCCCCTCCCCGTGGCGATGCATCTTTGATTTGGTGTGCGCAGGACTTCGCCCTGCCCTGTGGCGATGTGTTTTTGATTTAGTGTGGCCGGGAAAATACATTAAATAGATGGAGAATTTGTGCAGATTTTATTTATTTTTTCCTTTAATATTCGCAGAAAATATGTGAATTTTTCCCCTTTATATGAATTTTAAAAGTTATGTAAATTTTAAAATAGACATTTCCAATATACTATGAAAACATTATGATAAATTTTAAAATAGACATTTCTAATAAATTTATCATAAAACATTATGATAAATTTTATGATAAATTTTAAAATAGACATTTCCAATATACTATAAATTTTAAAAGTTATGTAAATTATGATAATAGACATTTCCAATCCAGACCATACGCACCCTAAGGAAGTACTACCACGTCTTTTTATGAAAACATCGTCTTTGGAATTTGGAACCCAGTTTATGTTTCATATGTACTCCTTGTAGCAATACTCTTCATAGTTGTTTATAGGTGAAAATAGTTTCTGCTGATTTTGGTAATTGCGGGTGTGAAGGTGAGAAATTTTTTAAACCCTAAACAATATACTGCAAGGGAGTACTTTAGATTCGAGAGATCAATCTGTACAAGTCTGGCCTAAACCAAGAAATGGTCGTTCCAGACTTGCTTCGGTCACAGAGAGGAGGAGAATGGGTTGGTTTTGGGGAGGGAAGCAAGGAGAGTGGTAAGACCAGAATAGTTGATTCTGGAAGAGCAGTTGGGTTTCTACGACTTGTTATTAGAGAAGTCTGAGAGCTCACGAGGAGAGCTAGCAGTAAGTACTTCTGAGTGTTGTTTGGTCCGAATGAACTTGTTGTACAAATGGAAATAGGTAAGACCTATTTATACAAGTCGAGGTAGAAATGTACTCTGGTCTAATTAAGGAGTGGGGAAGTAAATGTGAGGAGGTGGTAACCGTATGCATGGACTTGATGTTCCATAAAGTGGTTAACGCATGAAATTAGTTTTCATGAAACTGTTACCATAAAGTCTGTTAACTCACGGCTTTATGTCCCATGAATGTTTCCCACATAACTCCTGTATTTACTAGGCGCCTCACCCTTATGACACTTCCTTATGAGGGGTGTAGTGTACGCCGCATGCTGTAGACCACCAAACCAATACCCAAAGAGAATCCCCATGTTTGTGTTAATGTCTCGAATGTTTTGGAACACATGTAAAACGTTGTTGTGGCTTGGCAAGTCGATCTTGAGAACTTTGCTAGCCATGTGACCTTCGACGGTCGAGATGTTGCATCTTGAGAGGAGGGGAAACCGTTGATCGTTGCACGCCTTCATTTTGGTAGACGTGTAGTGAGGTCCAACAGGGTGGCACGGCTAGGGTGTGTTTAGACTTGGCATGAGGATCCAAGGGTTCTCCATGGGTGTATGGCATGGATAGGGCCAAGGCGAGGGCGCTTGGATTGGCATGTCGTGACTAGCATGGCTAGGGCCAAGGAAAAGTGCGTTTGGCATGACGCGGCTAGCTTGGCTAGGTTAGGTTTGGCTTGGCATGTGGGTCCAAGGGTTTTCCATGGTCGTATGGCATGGTTAGGGCCAAGGCAAGGGCGCTTGGCCAGTTGTGACGTGACTAGCGCGGCTAGGGCCAAGGCTTGGCGCGGCTATCTTGGCTAGGTTAGGTTTGGCTTGGCATGTGGGGCAAAGGGTTTTCCATGGTCGTATGGCATGGTTAGGGCCAAGGCAAGGGCGCTTGGCCAGTCGTGACGTAACTAGCGCGGCTAGGGCCAAGGCTTGGCGCGACAAGCTTGGCTAGGTTTGGTTTGGCTTGGCATGTGGGGCCAAGGGTTAGCCATGGGCGCATGACGTGACTATCCTGGACTAGGCGCGCGACCAAGCTAGGGTTTCGGGCCTAAAGTCTTGAGGGGACTTTATTTGGACAGGATTTCCTCCTGGGATTGAAGGGAAACCGTTGATTGTCGTCTGGCTTCACTTTGGTAGCCGCATGAGGAAGGACAGCATGGTGGCGCGACATGAGGGGCCATGGCAAGACATGTTTGGCATGGCGCGGCTAGCTTGGCTAGGTACGTGACCAAGCTATGGTTTTGAGCCTAAAGTCGTGAGGGGACTTTAGACGGCCAGGATTTGCTCCTGGGATTGAAGGGAAACCGTTGATTGTCGCCTGGCTTCACTTTGGTAGATGCATGGGGAAGGCCAGCATGGTGGCGCGACATGAGGGGCCATGGAGAGACGTGTTTGGCATGTCGCGGCTAGGGCCAAGGTAGGGGCGTTTGGCTTGGATTTGTGTGACTAGCATAGCTAGGGCCAAGGCAGATTGCGTTTGGCATGGCGCGGTTAGATTAGGATAGGTGTGGCTGGCATGGTTTGCCATTGGCACGGAGATGCGGCTATCATGGTTGGAATGCTTTGGGGTGGTTGGTGTTGCTGGCATGATTTTCCATTGTCACAAAGGTGAGGCTAGCATGGTTGGCATGATTTGGCGCGGTTGGTATGGCTGACATGATTTTCCATTGGCATAGAGGTACGGCTAGCATGGTTGGCATGATTTGGCGCGGTTGGTGTGGCTGGCATGATTTTCCATTGGCACAGAGGCGCGGCTAGCATGGTTGGCATGCTTTGGCGCGGTTGGTGTGGCTGGATTGATTTGTCATTGGCACAGAGGTGCGACTAGCATGGTTGGCATGCCTTAGCGCGGTCGGTGTGGCTGGCATGATTTTCCATTGGCACAGAGGTGCGGCTAGCATGGTTGGCATGCCTTGGCGCAGTCGGTGTGGCTGGCATGATTTTCCATTGGCACAGAGGTGCGGATAGCATGGTTGGCATGCTTTGGCGCGGTTGGTGTGGCTGACATGATTTTCCATTGGCATAGAGGTGCGGCTAGCATGGTTTACATGCTTTGGCGCGGTCGGTGTGGCTGGCATGATTTTCCATTGGCACACGTGGGAATTAGGGTTTGGTTCGTCGTAACCCTAATTTTAAAAAATATACCCGGGTAATTATTTTAGAGACACATTAAAAGTTTCAGTAAATGTGCCTAGTAAATGCTTATTGCTTTAAATGTCGTGGAATTACTGTCTACTAGGGTTTAGTGTTTTAAGATTTTAACCCTAAACTAAAAACCCACCATCAACATTAAGTCCCATGCTTATCTCGGAACAGGTTCCTTGTTGCGAGGTAAGCATATGATGGTGACCGACGAGGACGGAATCGAGGTGTAAATCATTGCAAAGATGGTAAGGAGAATCTGACTAACCTTTTTGAGTGGTAAAGAGAGTTTTGGCTTGCGGCCCTGCGTACGTTGTACTAGGAATGGAGACCGTGGAGCTGTGAGGAGAAAGTTACCGTCTTGGTCTGGTTGCACACCTCCAAGGCGAGGGGGGGTGCGTTTGTGGAGGGAAAAGCAAGTGGACGGCTTGGCTCGAAGGGCCAAGAGGTGGCGTGGTCCTGGCCGCGGCAATGGTATGGTGAAACGTGCAGGGGAGACTAGGAATGGTGGGGCCGTGGTGATGGAGCGAGGGCTTGACCGGGTGTGGTCATGGCGGTACGCGGCTCGGTGGGGTGAGGCATGCACAGATGGCTAGTGGCGGTGAGGATGAAACATGGCACGAACTACTTGGTGATCTATGTTTGGTTGCCTCTTTCCTTATTTGACTTGACCAGGAAATTCTTTTCTCTTCAAACCAAAACGTTACGCCCACAAAAGAGGAAAAACGATACTCTTTCTGCTTTGGTTGCCGATTTTGCTTCCGAAGCTTGGCGTTGGTGGTGAGAAAGGAACACAAGATCTAGTGGGCCTCGAGCATATTCTTTCCACGATTTCTCACCAACCATAATTATTTCTCACAGCCAGGCATGAGATTTAATTAGGATCAGATATTATGCCTTAATCCACGGCCAGTATAAAAACTTTCCCTTTTGAGGATGCATCACCTTGCTGTACATAAAAGATGATCTTGAACTCTACATTCACGTAGTTTGTCTTCATCCATCCCTTTTACTGGTACCGGCTCGGTGTGGCTGGCATGATTTGCCATTGGCACAGAGGTGCGGCTAGCATGATTTGCCATTGGCATGATTTTCCATTGGCACAGAGGTGGATAGCATGGTTGGCATGCTTTGGTTGGCACATGATTTGCCATTGCTTAGAGGTGCGCTAGCATGGTTTACATGCTTGTGGCCGTGTGGTCATGATTTTCCATTGGCACACGTGGGAATTAGGGTTTGGTTCGTCGTAACCCTAATTTAGAAAAATATACCCGAGTCATTATTTTAGAGACACATTAAAAGTCTCAGTAAATGTGCCTAGTAAGTGCTTATTTCTTTAAATGTCATGGCATTACTCTCTACTAGGGTTTAATGTTTTACGATTTTAACCCTAAACTGAAAAACCACCATCAACAGTAGTCTATCCAAAAAAAAGTAAATATTTTATTACTCCATCTGTTCCGATTTATTTGACGTTGTAGAGATTTTCACGAGATTAAGAAATATCAGAGAGTAAAATCTTTCCAATTCTACCCATATTAATTCTTTCTTACAGATTTGGATGACCTAGTTTTTATTTTCCAAATTCTAGGAAAGTTATCAATCCCGTAGTAATTTACTTGGGATATATTACCAAATTCTCCGTCATTTTAGAACATAATAAAAGTTTATAGTAGATTCAAACATTAGAGTACTGATTACAATAAAAATTAATGATATTGTGTGATTCCAAAGCAACGGCAAATCAGTGAGAATATGGGAAAAATACTAAAACTATCATATATTTTGGAACACACGAAAACCCCTAAAACATCAAGTAAAATGGAACGAAGGGAGTATAATTTATTATCATCTTCCAATATGTATAGTACCCAAACGAAACTGGAAGCTGCTTATGACACGATTTATAAAGGGAGATACCAGTATTACTTGGGGTGATACCATTCCATATAGGACAAACAAGTGTTAACAGATCCTGGCCGTCGGATCGCTCAATTGGTATCACTACGCTAATGGTGGTATCCCCTTTATAAATCATGGCTTATGAAGTCAAGTCCACTAATGTCAAAATAGGAGATCCCTCACAATCGAGGCAACTCATTGTCTAATACAACATGAAGGCAAGTTCCCAACAATACACGTAACGATCATTGTCTGTTCAACATGAAGGCAATTTCCTAATTTTGTACACGATTCTTTTTATTTTAACGAGACTATTATATTAGATAAATATTATTATATGAAACTAGTTGGAAGCCTAACAAGCTAAGCTCCAACGACATACTACTACATTAATTGAACAGGTTGCTGTGCTAACCTACCAACGAGCCTCATGGGTAACCTAGCCAAGGGAGCCGAAACGGCGGGAGGGGGCTGAGATTGTGTCACAATGGGGGCAAACTAACACTACCTTCCATGTTAATTCCTGCAATATTACGCCATTGGGGACTCGAACCTGGGACCTCATGGAGCGCATTAAACTTTGGGGAACGGGGATGACCAGCTGAGCTAGGGGCCCGTTCTTTTTATTATTATTATTTTTTTCTTTTTTGATGGAAGTATTGTCTACCTGAAATGGTGTTATTAACGTACAGTTAAATATTTGGTGTAAATACGGTGTAACGAAATTATTTAGGTTTAAACTCTAACGGAAGTGTTGTCCACTAACCTTTTTGTCGACGGCGTTACTAATAATACTTAATGTAAACAAAGTCTAACCTAAATTTTAATATTCCGACTAATAGAGTTTCGCCAAATATCCTCACCATAACTTCTGCATTAGAAAAGATCTATTTCGACCAATAGCAAGCGAGGGTTTCATCACTATTCAACATGGAAGCATATTTTGTCAAGGCCTTTTAAGGAGGAAGATAGTACCAAATTAAATTAGTTCCTAGGTGAATGATTAGATGCTACTAGCCTACAATCAAAACCAAATTTAACGGTGAAAATAATATTTCGAGTCAATGAAGAGAAGAAGACTTTTGATAAAAAAAATTGCTTAATAATATTTGCCAAAAAAGAAAATAAAAAAAGTCATTGACAATAACATCTTTTAGTATTTAAAGTTTTAAACTCAAAAAACCTCTCTCATTAAATTCCCATGTCTTGATTTACTGGAATTTGTAATCCTACCACTAACACAGCAGAATCTAGACCGACCAGTTGCTAATTAAAAAAAAAAGTGACAGACGCTATTCCAATTCAAAAAATGAAGCAGTGGTGGGAGTAGACAGGTATTGGAATAATGCAAAACTAGTATTACATACACATCTAAGGTCAAGGTTGCGCTTGCAAGTTGGTACTGGTAAGAGATAAGAGAGTAGAAGAGAGTTCAAAGTCAAATCTTCCAGTTGCATATAAAATCATATTCTCCCCTTTTTTTCATTCTCTCTCAAATTCCAAGTTAACCTTCTTCTGCAACACCATCATCATCCCCGCTACATCATTCGAAACAGAATAGTACAAAACTGCATTATGTTTCTGCAACTCTTGTATTTCATGCAACTGCTCTTCTTAACCCTGGCATCATCATCATATGTTCCTCCATTCTTCAAGGCAAAAGCAGGTTGTGATGCAAAATGCGGAAACATTTCAATTCCCTATCCGTTTGGAATAATCAACTCAAACGGGAATGGTTGCTCAATTGGAGGAACAGGGTTTGATTACAGAATTACTTGCAATACTTCTTTCCACCCTCCCAAGCCCTTCCTGGATACAGGTAATGTAGAAGTCATAGATATATCAGAAACCAAATTTCGCACTAAAAACACGCTATCTACCTTATGCTACAACAAATTGGGTAACATTACACTCGATCTATCAGTGGCCACAATCGACGTCAGTAGAACTCCATTTACATTTTCATATACCGATAACATGTTCTTTGCGATTGGGTGTAACACATATGCAACTATATATGGGCCAGACTTAAAAAATTACTCAAGCTCATGTTCTTCAGAGTGTAATAGCAGGGAAAATGTGATGGATGGGTCTTGCTTTGGCAAAGGGTGTTGCCAGAGTACCATACCCAAGGGGCTAAAAAGGTATGAAACTAGGATCTCAAAATACACATCGCAGAACAATTCTGCAACTTTTGATCCTTGTAGTTATGGTTTTATAGCTGAGCAAGATCACTACACGTTCAATGCATCAGATATTTTGAATGGAACTAATTTCAGAAGCAAAGGAGAAGATGTGCCTATTGTGCTTGATTGGGCCATTGGGAACAAGACTTGTGAAGATGCAAAAAAAGATACAACCAATTTTGCATGCCAAGAAAATAGTTATTGCATCAATTCTGACAACAATCCCGGATATCGTTGCATTTGCAACAATGGATATGCGGGTAACCCTTATCTCAGTCCTGGATGCCAAGGTATGTAAAATAACAATTCAGTCTTGCATCATTGGTCTATGAAAACTGAAAAGCATTGGCAAAGCTAAATATGGAATACTCTTTTGTTGCATTTGTATAGAAAGCAGAAAGCATAATTAGTTGCCTCAATTTGATACAGAAAAATAAAACAACTGATTTTAGTTCACTAGAATGCCCATAAATCACCACCTCCCATCAAACTAAAAAGTAAGCGTTATTGTGTAAAGTCTCTGTTTCCAATAACCCTATGTAAATAGTTCACCGACCGATCTAAAAGATGACTTTACATATTGGCTAATTTGATAAATCTTCGGCAATACACATACATAGAGTGTTGCCCTATACATATACCACCAGAGTGAGTAGCTTTAACCTTTATATAGTGTGAGCATCTGTTCTCTCTTTAGGAAGAACTTAAACATGATCTTGCTAGTAATAGATATGACAACGATAGCACATGTCTAGCAATGTACCAAGCTGTAATATTATTTCTTGTAATGCGAATGTGGAGCTGATGCTAGTCAAACATATTTGAAACAGACATAAACGAATGTGAGGCTCAGAATCCTTGTGTAGGAATTTGCACCAACACCATCGGAAGTTATACATGTTCTTGTCCGAAAGGAAGTAGTGGTGATGGGATAAGAGGTGGGAGTGGTTGCTTTCACAACAATCAAGAGTTTCCGGTGCTTAAAATCTCTTTAGGTATATCTTTTAGTGGTGCCATAATTCAATTATATGATACACTGCGCTACGTGTTTTAGTTGATATCAAACTGAACCGATGTTGTTGCAGGTATTGCTTTAGGTTTCTTCTTTTTAGTTATAGGCAGTTCATGGTTATACTTCAGTATGAGGAAGAGAAATCAAATCCTGCTCAAGGCTAAATTCTTTCAAAAGAATGGAGGTTTACTTTTAAAGCAACAAATATCATCGCAAGAAAGTAGTGGAGAGTCCTCAGCAAAAATCTTTACAGCAGAAGAGCTAAAATTGGCAACCAAAAATTATGATGAAAAATTGATCCTTGGGCGCGGAGGTCATGGTATTGTTTACAAAGGAACCTTGTCTGATAATCGCATCGTGGCTATAAAGAAATCAAAAATAGCTGATGAGAGTCAAATTGAAGAATTCATAAATGAGCTTGTCATTCTAACACAGGTTAACCATCGAAACGTTGTGAAGATCTTGGGATGTTGTTTAGAAACTGAAGTACCTTTACTTGTCTATGAATACGTTTCTAATGGCACCCTCTCACAACACATTCATACAATCAAGGATGGTATATCGCCATCCATTTCTTGGGAAAGTAGGTTGAGGATTGCGGTTGAAACTGCAGGTGCAGTTGCATACTTACACTCTGCAGCTTCTATACCGATTATTCACAGAGATATCAAATCTGCGAATGTGCTGTTGGATGAAAACTACACGGCAAAAGTTGCTGATTTCGGAGCATCAAGGTTAAATCCTTTGGATCAAAACGAAATAGACACACTTGTTCAAGGAACCCTAGGATATTTGGATCCAGAATACCATCATTCTGGCCAGTTGACAGGTAAAAGCGACGTTTATAGTTTTGGTGTAGTTCTTGTAGAACTCCTGACAGGTGAAAAACCTATTTCTTTGGAGAGATCCGAAGAACAACGTAATATCGCATCATATTTCATTTCATTGATGAAAGGAAACAATGTGCTCCATGTTCTTGAGACTCGGGTAGTGGCTGAAGGGAACCGAGAGCAAGTCCTTGCAGTTGCAAAACTTGCAAAGAGATGCCTCAGTTTGAAGAGTGAAGATAGGCCTACAATGAAAGAAGTTGCTATGGAGCTAGAAAGTTTGAGAAATTCGTCATCATCAACACACGCATCAATGCAGGATCACTACCGTAATCAGAATGAAGAGCAAAGAAATTCAACATCTGAGCCACCAGATTTATATACAGTACCAATAAGCCACTACTCAGGCGGTGATGCGGATCAGTTTAGTACAGAGAGAGATATGACGATGTCATTTAATCCAAGATGATTGTCTAATCCACCTACACTGTCATGTGGTTAAATTTACTTATTGCCATCTGAAATTACCAAATTTGGCATTTCCAAATTGCTAAATACAAGGATCATATCGTGAATAAATTGTTTTGGTATCAATACCTTGCATTGTGGATGTTCTAAGTAAATGTTTTTGCAAGTTTTCTTAAGAATAATGATCACCGAAGCTTCCTCTATCACAGATAATGCTTATGCAAACAAACCAATATGAGTCCTGAAAGCTTACTGTAACTATTAGGTTTCTCGGAAGGAATTAAGCATAACTAGACATGTCATCATGATCACTCAATTTTTCAGTTAAGAATTTGAAAATCCTAATACGACTATGAATCAAATCATGAACTAAATTTCAAGATTAACAAATAATTTGGAAAATAGACAAATTTAATCAGTAAATACTAAATAATGGCAAACAAATGTTGGCATTAAAAAATGAAAATCACCTGAAGATGGGCTCTTCTCCCTCCTCGATCCCTAATCCTCCATTACCTCTTAGTTGCTCCTCATCATCAAGGTAATCTTATCCTCATCTCTCTCGACCTTTAATCCTCGGTGAGAAATCAAAAGATTAATACGTGACTACAATTTGTGGTTTCAAGTTTCAACCATCTCTTTTGGATGGGGTGGGCGGGGACTTATTCCAAAGTCCAAACCGGTTGATTAACTCCTCTAGTGGGGGATGACGTGTACTATTTTTATTTTACATAGGGACCAATTATGCACCCAATTTTACCTGGGTTGATTGGGGTATACCCAAACTAATTGGGGTATACCAAATTTAAAGCCATCCAACCTAATGTGCTAAGGGGTGTCTAAATGATATTGAAAGACCAAATTGCCCCCCTCCCAAACCTTACCGGCTGAATCCTTCTTAAAAAAAATTCAAATTATTTTCCCCAAAACTCTATTCACTCTAATCATACATGAAGAGATAAAAAAAAAACAGATTTTTTTTTTTGAATCATATGGGTTTTGGGATGGCACGGTTCCAGGTTAAATATCATGCCGACCTTTCATACCTGGATGCGACATTTATAAGGTCGGCATGATATTCAACTAACTACCTTGCCGTCTTGTTCCAATGATCCCAGTCGGAAGGGTATTTTTGGAATACCTTGTGGGTAGAAAATACAAATTAGGAAGGGTATTTTTTGAATAATTAGGCAAAAAACAACGGAAGGGTATTTTTGAATACCTTCACGCCAATTTTTTTTATGTCATCTCCGTATGTCAAAAAACAAAAGTATTAAAGGTCGATGATGAAGATCATGCCAAGCCACTTTGATGACGGCGGACCAAAGTCTAAGCTTATTCAAAGTGGACCTCTTAGGTAAATCTTAATTAGGCATTTTGTTCAAACTATAATCGTGTTAGGCCTTGTGTATTTTCAAAATCTAATTTTTTTGATCGAAATCGAAATCATAAGTGGGATGAAAGGTTTAATTTAGTGAATTCATAATTTCAAAATTTTAATCTAAACTCAATTAATTAACCTAATCAGAATTTTAATGTTAATTAACCAAGGGTATTTTAGTCATTTAGAAAATACAAGGTTAAGGGGTAGCTTGGTTTTACTTCATAATGACCTTATTTTGTCTTATTGGGTATACCCCAATTAATCTGGGTATACCCCAATCTCGCCAGGAAATTCTATAGTGCTCATGCCTATTCCTATGCACACATTTATTTATTTTTATTTTATTTTTTTCAAAAGAGAATTAATCATCATTAACGGAAAGGAGTTTACAAGTATTGGATGGAAGCCTGTCGACAAGCTGGGCTCCAATCCCTTTTTGGATAACAACACCTATCCTATGAAAAAGGAAATCTCCAACAACAACATTCTCATCATGACTAGCCATGTAATTTCACAACCTCTTCAGGAAATCCACAGTATCACTCCCTAGCCCACCCAAGGTAGTGAAGGAAAGAACGCCAAACCCCAGCTTCTGACTCGTACATTTCTCAAAATACTTGGCCCTCTTCTTCACAACCGCGTTGTCAATTGCTCGACCAAGAACAAAATTACGCTCCCAGTCACCCGTGAAGGGGGAAACACCGGTAACATCCAAGCACATATCCTGACCACTATCCCAACCATACACAAGGATATCCGTGGGTCGTAAGGCCAGTCCATTGTCCGAGAGGAGTCCCAAATCCACTTCTTTTCTGGATGAAACACCCGCTCGATAACAAATGTCCGCGAAGGTATCACGGACAAGATCATGCATGTATTTGAGCCCAACCCCTTTATTGTAGTGCAAGGCATGGTCCCCAAAGATATCCATCCCTTTACCACAACTAGAGCACAAATCTCCAACTTCAAAGAGAGGGATCCCCAATCTATAACACACAACAACACGAAATTGTCTAGCCCCAACTGTTTGATTAAGCCCATCTATAGGAATCGCCATCAAATAATCCTGAGCATGTTTGACTCTATTACTCTGCCAAAGAGCTGAATCACGTTCAGTCATAACAAACTGGGTGGATATATTCTTCTTCACTGCATCAAAATATTTGATTGCCAAGGAGCTCATAGAGTGGGGGGCAATATCATCAATGCACAATGAAGAATCATTAATACCACATACCTTTTTTTTTTTTTTTTTGAAAGTTACGTGCATTTCAGACCAACTAACTTTGGGAGTTAGTAACCCTTACATCTGTTAGAGTAAAACCATCCAATGCCAGGAGATTAACTACCATCATAACATTTGATTTATCTACTTCTAAAGCATTAGTAATACAAGATGGTGGATTCTTCCTCCAAATGAGGATATCCCTAAAAGACTTGGCTTCCTTTGCCAAAATATCTGCCACATTGTTTGCAGTTCTAGGAGCAAATTGAAATCCTAAAAAATTATGACATAAATTAAAGGTTCTTTTGACTTCATCCAAAATAGATTGATTCTGCCATTCCAATTGAGAAGTTTTTCCATTCAAGTAGTCAAAAAGATTCTTGCAGTCGCCCTCCACTATGAAATATGTCATACCTTCTTCCACTGCCCATTGCGCTCCTTGAAGTAAACCTAAGGCTTTCGCTTCTTCAGGGGTAGTTTCTGAGAATGGTCCTGCCTTGCCAAGTGTAAATTCTCCTGCATCATTCCTAAAAATTAAAGAAAAACCTGCAGTCAAGTTCAAGGAAACCCAAGCTGCATCTATATTGAGTTTGGACCGAGATTTCCTAGGTGGATGCCAGTTATGTAAGTTGTTTTAATTCAAAGGTGATCTTATAGGTGGGATATTGTATTTATAACAAAATTCAAAGAATCTTTGTATTTTTAAACTTGTTTGTATACTAGATTTTTGTGTCTGTTCAAAAGATCTATTGCATCTTTCTTTCCAAATAAACCAAGCCTTTGTTAGCATGATTTCTATAAGAAGTTTAGGGTTTTTATTCCTCATCCCTTCCCACAAAATGTCTATAAAAGATGTTCTAGGAAAGTTCTAAGTTATGGGAGATGGCTCTTGAGCCCATACTGTCTTTGCATAAGGACAAGAGAAAAATAATTGTTCTACAGACTCAGCATCATTACATCCAAAAGAGAAGTTGGGTTGGATGTCGTCCATAAACTTAGACAGTTTCAAATTTGTTGAAAGAGTTCCTTGTAAACACTTCTAAGAAAAGATTTTAATTCTTTGTGACATATTAAGATCCCATAAGCTATTCCAGAAAGAGTTAGGTTTCCCTAAATTGTAGCGGTTCACATTTCTCTCAGTTATCTTGGTGTACATAGATTTCACTGAGTAAATACCAAATTTAGTAAGAAGCCATTTAAGGGTGTCAGGCTTATCTTTAGCTATTCTAGTGTTAATAATCTTCTTATCTATTGGCTCAGGAAAAAAATTAAAAATTAAAGTAGAGTTCCACTTCTTGGTGATTGGATCAATCAGATCCTTCACAAGTGTTAAGTGTGTGTTAGTAGTGTTTTTAAGGCTACTAGAGTTGTTTTCCAATGCAACAATACATATGTCATCCCAAATATTGGTACTAAGCCCATCTATTATTTCCCAAATACTGTTTTGTTCCACAAAATGTATGCCCTTACTTATACATTTCCAAATCCAAGAACTTGTAGTAGGTGTTTTGGCTTTGAAAGCAGAGCTATTTTTGAAATATCTAGGATGTAGTTGAGTATCCCATAGAGCAGTAGGCTCAGTGATGAGTCTCCAAACCAACTTAGTTATCATAGCTAAGTTAAAAAAAAAAAAACATTTCTAAACCCTAGTCCTTCCTTACTTTTTGGCTTGCAGAGACATGAATAAGATATAGGGTAATAACCCTTATAGTTTTTTTCCTTCCCCCACCAAAAATCTCTTTGTAAAGAGTCAATCTTTTCTGTGATTTTCTTTGGTAGAATGAAGCAACTCATTTGAAAGTTGGTCATACTAGCCAAAATAAAAAGGCGAGGGTACCCAAATATACCTCAAGATATTATTTTTTCTTCCTATAAGTCCTTTCTCCGAAAGTGATTATCTATGGACTGAGTCGAGACAATACAACTTATCGGTTCACACTTCGTTTGATCGCCTATGGATACAAGATCGAGACAATACAACAACGAAGTATGTTTACTTGATACAAAGGTTCGGACTTAACCAAACACAATATGATTCACGTATCAAGTAAATAGGAATTAACGTTGTGCAATTTACTTTAATTATAATAAAATAATTATAATGCGGAAATATAAAGTAAATGACACAGCAAGATTTTGTTAACGAGGAAACCGCAAATGCATAAAAACCTCGGGACCTTGTCCAGAATTGAATACTCTTAGGATTAAGCCGCTATACAAAATAAACCAACTTCGTATAGTTGAGACCAAGCAACTAAACCTATAGTTCACCTAGTTCCGTCTGTATTCCCACGCCTCCAACCTGTAAACAAGTCACGTACTTGGACCAATTCCTTTGGTTCATATTCCAAACAGTAAAGGAACAACAAATATGTTTAGTATCAACTCTCTTCCACCAAGTGATATGAGTTGCGCAAAGGTTCCCTTGTTTATCCTAACATAAACTCCTTTGCCAGGTTCCAAGATTTATCTTATGTTCAATCACCCAAAGGGCAATCAGTAAGATTAAACCAATAACACTCTTAATCCAAAGAATTGTGTTGATGTTGATCTTCTCAACTATTCTATAAAAATGCCCAAAGGATAAATCAATTATAGTAGGATCCTCTTTTACCAAAACAAGTATTGTGCACACCAAAGATTATAAAACCAAGTCAGAAATCTTCTATCTCTTATTTGTCTTCAAATCTTCTTAGATATTCAATAAACACATGCACACTTGAATCTCTTATGATCAATCACACAAAGAACGGAGTTTGTTAGCAATGGATTATCACAAGATCATCTTTAGATCTAATAACAGTTTAAAGATCCATGTCGAAACCTTGAACTAGTTTGAGTGAATCTTATATCAGAAGAGAAGATTCTCAAGCATAAACAAACTAGGTGCAATCAAAGTTCAACCACCGTTACTCAATCAAATCGATATGAAAACTAAAGATAAACAACAATATCTAGTTTCCCACCAACGGGTCACGCTAGAGCTTCTCAATCCCAAAGAAGACTTTAAATTGAGCGGCCGTAAGAGATTTCACCTAATTAGATTACTCTCCTCTCCGATAGGAGGCTTCACCAGTAACAAAGACAAAAGAGGAAGTCTATTGTTACGAAGGATTAGTTTGCTAGAAATGCAAACTCAAAGTATTTATAGACAAGGAAGTTTGGACACCAAGGAATTTCCAAAATCGAAAATCTTCTCAAGATATTTTTTATTACTATACCAAATTCGATTTTCATAATTCATGTGAATGCACTGTCCAAAATTATGGTCGATGTAGGATCAGAATATCGCTATAATAGTAATCATGTGAGATTAACAACACTTCTACGAGCATAACCGCAAGCTCTTCAACAACACTTTGCAAGCGTCACAGAGTATCTTAAAGAATGACATAACAGCTGACGATTGGAGAAACACGAGAAGAGCATAATTTCCCTGCGATGGTTACAAAGCTTGCGGTAATGAACATTATAACTGCTACGATAAGATCGCAGAGTAGATCCGAAATGAAAGGAAAACTTAGCTGTCATCCATTATGTAATTTCCTATTTAAAGGGTTCCTATAGATTCAGAGGAGGATGATGTATTTTGGAGAGTTGAGAAAGTCTTGAGGAGAGAGAAACTCTGAGAGGATAGTTGTGTTCTTAATTTCTTCCACTTTTGTAAACATTTCTGAGAATCAAATGATAAAGAGTCGTTTTTAATCTTTAAGTATGAGTTGATTATTATGAAATCTTAACAAGGGTATTGTGTAGGATTTCCTGCAACTACAATCGAAATATCCTTGGAAAATCTTTAATTAGCAAATGCACATTACTAATTCTTATTTTCCATATATAATTAAAAACCCTTAATTAAAAAGATTCTTAACTTATTTAAATTCGATCTTGGGATTTACTTCCTTCTTAGCCTTTAAGGAATATCTTTGAACAATAAAGAATAAGCATTAATGCACCGTGTTCAAAGTGTGTCGACATCTTACTCTTGAAAGTCCCTTTTCATACTTACTTACTTACTTGAAACCGATTTACCACACTTCAAAACAAGTTTAGAATTGGTTCATATGACTTTCAATAACTATGTGATTGATCAAGTAACACTCAATCACAAACCATAGGTTTAACATTTCTACCAAAACAAGTTTCGGTTCTACCTCCATGTGAGTACTGTGCATAGTTACACTAGCTTACCAAAATTCGGCTGACTAGGTACTAGGATCGATTCCCCACATATATTTGGTATCTAACTTGTATGCAATGCACATGTCCATACGATCGGTTTCCCTTGCCAAAAAAACGTGTTGCACATGTTCAAAAGATCGGTTCCCCTTTCTTCTATAAACCTTGTTGAACCTCATACAAGGATCGGTTCTCCTTGTGATGTACTGCACCTCTTACTAGGATCGGTTCCCATTTCCCAATATTTGTCAGACACTCACAAACCCGATCATACCCCAGGTGATTACTTAAGATCGGTTTCACTAATAAAAGTCATACCAATACATAAGTCAGGCCTCATGTGAATAGTTTTACCAAGAACATAAACAAGTCATAAGCGGTTATACTAATCACACATATTGGTCGTTCATAAGATTTACAATGAAGAACATCCCCAATAATGCCTGGCGATTTCCTTTCGGTTCACAACACATATCATGAGCTTACTTCCTTAGAACACATGTAAAAATTGTTCTCTAGGATGAAATCCTCACCTCATACCCATACATAATCACAATAACATTCATACGATTATGTCGATGTCATATATACAAAGTTTAATGGTTAAGAAAGAAACTTCATATTGTATTCCTTAATACTATGTCTATCTAGGGTGTTCATGCTTCGTAGTTTTATGTTTTCAATATGCACGACTTGAAAGATACGTTAGGGAATGAAACAGTTCAAGTCAAATATCACTAACCTCAAGTGGAAGGATGATGTTGTGGTTATAGCTCCGTTCTTCTTCACTTCTTCAAGTCTTCGCAATACTTGTAATGTCTCACCCTAATACTTTCAAGATAACCTATACGAAGTTGACTCTAATATTTAAATAAAGCGACTCTAAAATGAGTTTTGGTTCACTAAAACATGACAACCAAACTTGACATGCCAACGCTTGGTGGGTTCAACCGAGCAATTCTCTAACACAAAGTAGACTTATTGAGTATCAATTTACTAGTTTCTCTTAAAAAAATTCCCATCCATCCTTGAATTTTCTGTTCCATTTTTTCCACTAATCCTTCAAAGAGCTTAATTTTGGCCTTACTAATAAAGAGAGGGGTTCCTAAGTATGTATTGTCCTGAGGCTTTTACAAAAAAATCAATAAGAGCAAGGATATTATGACATTCTCTAAAATTAGCTCTGATAAAAAGAAGGCAATCATCAGCAAAAAAGAGATGTAAAATTGGACTATTTTTAGGTGTAATTTTGATTCCATTAATGAGTTTATCCTCTTCACTAAAAAGAAAAAGTCTAGAAAATATTTCCATACAAATAATGAACAAGTAAGGAGACAAAGGGTCTCCTTGCCTAAGGCCTCTAGTGGGTTTAAAGTATTTATCAGGGCTACCATTAAGTAAGACAATAATAGAGGAGGTTGAGATACATTGGTTGATAAGGTTACAAAAATTATTATCAAAGCCAAAAGCTTTCATGGATGTAATTAAAAAGTCCCAATCTATTCTATTAAAAGCCTTTGACATATCAATCTTGATGCCCATTCCAGCATGTTTCACTTTATTTTTCTTAAAAGAGTGAATTATCTCTTGAGCAATGATGATATTGTCAGAGATTTGTCTTTTAGAAAGGAAAGCTGCCTGGAATGGGGAGATGATATTGTTGAGAAAAGGCTTTATCCTATTTGATAAGATTTTTTCTATGATTTTGTATATGGTGTTACATAATCCAATTGGTCTAAAGCCACTAGGATATGTGGGGTGCCTACTCCTAGGAATGAGAAATAAGAAGGTTTTATTAAAATCAGGGTGTAACTCTCCCGATTCAAAGAAATTTTGAATGAAAGCGACAACTTGTTCTCCAACAGTTTCCCAATTTAGTTTAAAGAAGCTAGCAGGGAATCCATCAGGCCCTGGAGATTTGTTTGGTTTTAGTTTTTTAACAACTGCCCAAATTTCATCAGGGGATGGAATTGAGTTAAGGGATAGATTCTCAGCCGATAAAATGCAAGGCAAAATGTTTTGAAAAAGCAAAGGGTTGGGAGGAGGAGAAGGAGATGGAGCAGAAAAAAGGTTAAGGAAGAAATATGAGAGAGATAATTGCATTTCCTCTCTATTGTAAGACAAGGCATCCTCACTACTTTTTAAACATTCAATATTATTCCACTTTTTTCTTTTCATGGTTTTAGTATGAAAGAATTTTGTATTTTTTTCTCCTAAGGTAACTAAGTTGTCTCTAGATTGCTGTTTTGCTATAGCTTCTTGTGTTGCACACAGACTTTCTTGCTGAATAAGTTTCTCCTTAAAAGAAATTTCCTTTCTATGCATAAAACTTGAGTTAGTTAGATTGGTGATTTGGGACAAAGTTTGCTTGATATTTTTTGATGGAAGACCAAAGATGTTCTTCCTCCAAAGATCTAAGTTAATTTGAAGAGACTGAAGATTTATAATTAGGGAATTAGTAGGATTTTCTCTAATGATGTGATCCCATGAATATTTTATGGTTTGCACACAAGAACTCTTCTTTTGCCAAGTATCATAGAATTTAAATGTATAATAGTTTTTACTACTGGAAATATCTAGATTTAGAGCTATAGGGCTGTGGTCAGAGCCAGCTGCCACTAGATGAGTAAGTTCTACATTTGGAAACTTAGTGATCCATTCCAAATTAGCTACAACTCTATTTAGTCTCTCTTGTATATTAGCTTATTTTCTCTATGATTATTCCAGGTAAATGCATAACCTTTATATCCTAAGTCTAACAGACCAATATTTGAAAGAATATTATCATAGAATCACTATCATAAGATTTAAATGGTAGCCCTCCTATTTTGTCCTCTTGCCTGAATATCATATTCAGGTCACCTAAAAGGATCCATGGCATTGAGTTTTTGTCAATTTGTTCAGAAATGTCAGTTAAGAAATTCCAAGTTTCATTTATATTGTTGGGGGTAGGGGATACCATAAAAGCAAGTTAGCAGCCATTTTCCTGACGTATGATTAGTTTGTACTAGAATGTTTATCATATTCAGATTCTATTGAACAATTTCAAAGTAAAAACTGTCTACCCATGCTAATGCTAGTCCTCCAGCTAGCCCTTTAGGATCAACAATATGAGTATTAGGGTAATCTTTAAGCAATTTTTTGACTAAGGATCTCTTGGATTTTGTTTATGAAATAAACAAAATTTCTGGTTTGTCATTGGTTATTAATTGGTTAAGATGGTTTTGGGTAAAGGGGTTACTACCCGCTTGAAGGTTCTAAGCTATGATTTTCATGGTTAATAGCTTCTAATAGCATCGGAAACGTGTAAACAAGTAGAGCAAGGTTTAAGACAAAGATCACTCATTTTCTAATCACATAAAGCATTCAGACAAGTGCGCAATAAAAAGCATATACGTAGACAAGCAGTGTAATATAATCAGAGCAAATTAAAGGAGAAAAATTAGGTTTTTAGAGGTACCTGAATTTTGACCCTTTGCACAGATGGGGATTCAAGAAGAAAGGGAATTGGTGAATGGGTATCTGTAGCTTGATTCAATTCTTTGAAATTTGAACCATATTGATCAATTGGAAACAGATTATCTGAGTCTGTAACCAAGATTCTTAAGACATCAAAAGATGGGGAAGATTGAAAATATGGAATTGATAACTTGAATGCAGATTTGGGATGAAAGGTAGATGATGCAAGTGATGTATGCAATGCATTTTTAACATGTTGAACTGAACTATCATGAGAAGCAAACAAAGAATTTGAAGATGATTCAGCAGAGTTTGGGGATGCAAGGTTTTCTAAGGCATCTTCAAAGGGGGGAGAAGAAAAAGATAATCTCATATTCACTAATACTGGTTCTGCCCCATAATTAGAATTAGATTGAACCGGTTCCAACTCCCTTTCTTGTTCCATAATAATATCACTTGGAACCATTGAGTTAATAACCCTTCTAGTTTCCGAGTTACCAGACTCACCCGATTCAGAACTCTCACCATGGATCGGAATAAAATTTTCTGGCAGATTAAACGGGTAAGTTCTTTTTCCTATGATAGAAGCTTCCAGCATATCATCGTCAAAAGTGACGGGCCCTAAGACCTCATAATTGTGATCAGAGAGAAATGGAACATCATTAGTAGGTACGACGGCATAATGAGATACACCAAAGATATCCAAAATAGTTTCCATATTTCCCGGTATAGCCAAGAATGGTTCTACTGGTTGCATATTTCCATGAGCATCTGTGTTGTCTTGTGGGTTCCATATCTGAATTGGAGATCCGTCTAACCAGTAGATATCATCAAAAGGACCAGGGGAATGCATTGAGATAACATAAATATCTTCTAAGGGACGGTTTTTACGAATAGCACAGTTGGATATTTTGTGTCCTAAGCCACAACAATGGGTACAAAAATTTGATAGTAGGTTATGATAGGTGAAAGTGAGCTCTCAAACTGGGAAGTGCTCAACCTTCACCAGAAGATTCATGACTAAAGGTCTCTCAATGTTTACCCATACCAGGACTCTAAGATCACAATTGAAACTCCCATTTTAAACTCTACTTAGTATTCCTACTCTACTGGATATTAAACCTATGCGTTCTCCTTGTTTGTGTTCCTATTTGGAGTTTGAGATGCTAGCCCAAAGAGGTATTTCCTTTACAACATCAGAAGAGATTTGCATTCCGGGATAGGCTAATCTTGAAGATAAGACATTTCCATAAGGATACCACGGCCCATTGAGTGTTATCCATTTTAAATCCTCCTCAGTTCTGAAAGTGATAATAAACAATTTCGGATCAACATCACGAATTTGGAATCCAATATTGAGACCCCAAGAGTGATTCAGAAATACTCTTATATCTTCAATTGTACAGATTTGAGTGGAGAAAACTCTGACGCATAATTCTTATGCACATGGTTAAAAAAACATGTTTCACATATTAGGTGGCATGGCAAATGAATAGAGTTTCTAACGAACGAAATAGATAATTAATATTGTCAACGATAAAGACTTTATCGCCAGCGCTATCATGAATATCGCTCGATATTAACTATATCACCGACGCTCGAATTAATGTTGCAAACGGTTTACTTTCTGACGCCTATAAATACCGCATTTTCTCTTCTTTCCCTTCACACCTTCCTTTCCCTTCACTTCTGTTATCTTTTCTTCTTTTCTCTTCTCTTCTCTAGTTTAAAAAAATTCTCTTGAGTGAGAAAAGAAAAGAAAAGAAAAAACAGAAAACTCAAAGGATCTACTAGTACCCCAGTGATAAGTGCATAATTCATATGATTTTAGTGTCCATTCCATACTTGTTTTAGCTATTAGTCTTGCATATTTTCGTATTATTACTCTTGTTTGTTCTTATTTTCCTCTATTAGGTGAATCATCTAAAAAGGAGCTACAAAGTACTGAAAAGAGATATGAAGAGAAGTATTCCAAATATCCAAGTGCCAAAGTTCAAGAGAAGTGGAAGAAGTGCTACAAAAAGGAGCAAAACGCTCAAAATCAAGAGAAGGGCGAAATACCGATCTTAACTCATTCAAATTAAGGATTTATCATCTCCATCATGAATATAATTGAAAAATAAAAATAATGCAAAAATAATGAGGTCATTCCGAGTTCGTATGAAGAAGTTGTGGCCAAAACAGTTTTATTGAAAACCGAAGAAAGTGCAGTCCGCGAACTGGGTTTGCGGACGGGGTTCGCAGACTTAATTCCGAAAATTTCTGCTGGATTTTGAAGTTTGCGGACTGGGTTTGCGCACTTATCAAAGGGGGAACGTATATAAACTCTTTGGAAGGCTTGAGGGCACGTTATTTCGTTATTTTAGGTTAGGTTTTTAAAACCTAACTAAATACGTGAAGACCAAGTAATGTGAACCTATAAAAAGGTATTAGGTTATGTAAAACTTATCATCTCATTAGGTCACGAAATTGTAAGCTTTGGAGAGGAGAAACATCACACTGAGCGATTATCAATCGTAACGTTATCTCTTAACTTTTCTCATTTGTATATCATGGATGTTTCCACATCCATGAGTAGATAAACACCTATTGATTGAGGATGAATTCTAAGTTGTAAACTTGATTTGATTTAATATATGAATCTATTTTGATTTCTTCATATGATTATCGTTTGTGTTTACTATAAAAATACTTATGATTGATTGATAGGATGTTTTGGTGGCCAACTAAATATATTTGATAGTCAAATCTATTGCTAGTAAGGGTTAGGATATCCGTAATTGTTGAATAATTCCTTACACAAGTAGAAAACGTGAAACCTTGCAGAGGGATTCTGTAAAGCAATCGCGTGTAAACACAACCCTAGCAAGTAGACCGAGCGTACTGAGTCTAACTACTAGGATCAAACCTAAATTCACAAACCCTAAAGCATTCGGTGAATTACATCTTGTAAGCGTACCTCAAGGTGGTTCATACGAATAGAATCTGGTAACTAAGCGTACCTGTTATCCAGTGATATAAGGAATTTTGGGAATAGCTAAGCGTACCTGTTATTCTACGGTTGGTGATAATCTATGATTAATGACGAATAGATGAATATATTAACTCATTGATAGTTTATATACGAAGAAGGATTCCTTGATCCTATATCTCTCTATTGATTACAATACAACTTTAATTGCTTTGATTATTTATTTTGTTCACAGTCTAAAACAAAACCCCCCTTTGTGACACTTTGACAACTAAAACTCACTGCTCATCGTGGAAACGATCCTTACTTCCATTATATTACCAGTTAATTGTGTGGAAATAAGATTATTAATTTGATTGTACTTATGACACGCATCAAATTTTAGCGTCGTTTCCGGGGAGCAGTCGGTACCTTTAGTTGTTATTTATTTTAGTTTCATTATTGTTTTTGGAATTTCTTTTTAGTTTTTAATTTCGTTTTCTAGATTTTGGTTTTCAGGTACCTAATATCTGACACCAAAAGACTGGGAATACCAGAGGTGTGGAATCCAAACTCGTAAGGGAACGATGTTACAAGCACGCCCACAGTTGAGAAAAGAACCTTCTACATCAATAATGGTAGGCGGTTGTTGATGGTGGATTTTAGTTCAGGGCTAAAACCGTAAAACCAATATTTTGTACAGCCATCCTGAAGAGGATAAGGCCATTTGATAAACGATGAATACTTCTTCGCTTTATTAATTCACCTAGAATGGAGCATGTAGCAACAATCCCCAAATATTCTGTGAATTTTAGCATTACCAATTAATGCATAAAACGCCTTGCATTTCTTGTGTTGTTCTTAGCAGAACTCTCATTGTTGGTGCGACATGATGATTGATAGTTAATCGCAGCAGAGTAGCATGAATATCCAAGTACCAACAGTGAGGCATGCACGAAATGCCCGTACATGCTGCAACTCTCGGTGTGTTATACTAGCCCGATTGAGCATATATCTCTCGGTGTGCTATACTAGCCCGATTGAGCATCCAGACTATCCATAGCAGTCTCAGAAATAATCACGACCACACAAGTTGGCCGCATGATTTAACCAGCCTAGACGAACCCTAGAAGGAGCAGGCTATCACCACAATGACCACCAGCGGGCCCGTTTATGCCATGATCGGTCGAACATATATCACATCACCCAAAATCCACCAAACGCCATCCTAAAGAAGGATGGTCGTGAAACATCTTGAAGGAAACGTGAACGAGAAAAGACTGCTTGCAGCGGTCTTAAAATCAGCCACGTCTTTCCAACTTCGCCGTCACAATCGGACGGCGTGGATCATCCTATGGCCGGTCGGACATGCTTGTCCTGCACACTGGAGTGCCCCCTTCCTACTTACCTGACCGACCTTCTCACGAACAAAGCCTTAGAGCAACAAACGTTTACTTAAAACAAGGCTGGCGTGATGCTTTAAAGGGTTACGTGTCACAGTTTGATCACAACCATCCAACTTCCCCGGCATGTTTGGATGGCTTAGATCAAACCTATGGCCATGAAACAGGTACTAACATGCTCATCGCCTGCCCAATGTAGGCCCTACACGATCGGACTCCCCAAGGGAGAAGCATAGCATGCAAAACCGATCGGGTGAAGTTGCATAGACGTGAACTATACGAAACCCTAATTAGGGTTTTGCGACATGTTACATGTGTCGCAAATCGATCACGAGCGTCCATCTTCGCAATCTTAGATGGAGGGTGTAGATGTAGACTTAAAAGGTACCGAGCATGTCAACATGATCACCATGGGCCCATCTACACGCATGACTGATCGACCAAGGCCAACCATGGCCAAATGCCTTGAAACGCATGCCTGAAGTAGCCATGTCGTGCGGTTTCCAATTCCTTTGCGTCATTGGATTTCTATCGCAAATCGATCTCGACCACTCAACTTCGCCCGACGAATTGAGTGGCCCAGATCACACTTTCACGAGACAATGAGGTATGGGCGCCTACACCGTTATGCCGTCTACACACGTGCACGGTCGGCCCTGCCAAAAATGTGTCCCAAGCTTGGATTCGACCAAGCTGAAGAGTGATGCTTACGCACCTCTTCATAAACCCTAATTTCACTAACTGTCGCAGATGAGCATCTCAAAGATCATCTCGTCCGTTCAACTTTACCTGCTTGGTTATACAACCCTAGTCAGGAGTTAATTGGTCAATGAGGCGTCATGATGATCACCATCCGCCACTCTACCACACCATGTGGTCGGCCAAGGGAGGGCTTGCTAGCACAGCCTCCAAACCATCACATGAAGTAGGAAGGGCATAATGCTCAACAGTGATGCTTCTTATATGCCGAATACATTCGATGCATAACATGCATAGAATACACACGATACTTTACAAGTATCGACTTCCTAAATAACTTAGTTATTTAACTAGCATTACATGCTACCTTCTGTGGGTCCCACGATCCACACTCTCGAGACATCAATCATGTCACAAACTGGGGGATACATACTGGGGTATTGGTCTGGCGGATTACAGCGTGCAACGTGCAACGCGCCATCACAAGAATGTGTCAGGAAGACATGGACGGTTAGTGATGATGGGAGAAGTGGGCAAGACCGATCGTGTAACACTAACACACAACTCCACTACTCCATCACTCCACTTCCTCCACTTCCTATGAGAGACGTGAATAAGGCTTAAATGACTTGTATAAATAGGTTCTCCGCTCTATTTCCAGAACAGAGATAAGAGCACAACACAAAAACCAAGTGTTAATACAACACGTATTCAAACACCCAGAGCCTGCTTTCATTAATCGTAAGCCTGCTCACCTTTATGTTACAAGTCATAAGCAAGCCTGGCCTTCACAATCTCAACACCTTCTTCGCTTCCCTCCCTAAGATCAACCCCATCTCCTTCACTTTGTGACCGAACAAGTCTATAACGGTCATTTCTTGGTTTATGCCAGAATTATATAAATTGATCTCTCGAATAAAAAAAACTCATCGCGCAGTGCATTTGTTTAGGGTTTAGATTCACTTCTCATCCACACAACCCAAATTACCAAAACCAGCAGAAGTATTTTTCACCCATAAACAATTGGCGACCACAGTGGGAGATTAATCTCTCGGTTGCAATATCAATTTACAAATTCCCCATTTTATTTCTTCAATACCCCATCCCATTTGGATGATTTCAAAATGGTTGGTCTTAGGACTTCCCCAACAACTTCAGGGCTAAATCGGAGTTCCTCCAACGAAGATGCTCCTCTTTCCAACGGTATGTTTGATGGCGCAGCTGGAAGAATCCCAACATTAATCGATTTGGCACGAGTCCAGGAGATTCACGCAAAGAACATGGACCTGATCAAAGAAGCAATAAACGGCATACCTGATCTCCTCATCAAGATGACGTCAGATATGAACCGTTTTCCTGTGACCGAGATTTCTACACTGGGTATTGATACTCACAACGATCCTCCTCAAGTCAGTAGCTTCACTATGAACCAGAGGCCGGTGGATCAGGAAGTGGCTTCTATGGTGGAAAGTTTATGCGAACTTTTGCACCTCTCGAAAAATAAACGGGCGAAGACGTTTGCTGCAATCAACCAGACAACCCTGGATGTGCACTTAACTCCTTTGCGTCCAGAAGCCTCAAAAACATCAGAGATGTCTGTGAATAACGTCACATTTATAGAAGAAGACATGATGGCCGAAGAAGGTCATAAGGCCCTGCACGTTACTGCATGCATCAAGGACTCAGAGTTCAAGAGGGCGCTCATCGACACAGGAGCATCTGCTAATGTGATTACTCTCAAGACACTCAGGACAACCAAGGTTCTCCCAGGAAATATCGTTCGGAGGCCTACCACGATGACAGACTTCGAAGGAAACCAGTCCAACATGTACGGTGCCTGAAGACTATGATGAATAGGGGAGTCATTCGTATCCCTGCATCATTGTCTCCTTATGCATCAATATGTGGAGTAGAATTGTTTGAACCAAGAGAAGCTCCACGGGAAGAATCAGACAGAGTTCATTACATCCCACTCCCCACGTGGGCATAAATTAAGGAGGAGAACCAACTCGCATCATTGAAGGCTAAGAATCACGATGTATATTGGCAGACAAGGCATTCTTCTTCATCCGGTAAATCCGCGACCCACGTTCACACTAAGAGGCAGCGAAACTTTATAGCAAGTCGTGATCAGAAAGGGAATACCGTCTACCGACGCCACTGTTAGAAATTAGCAGGGGAGACTGTTACCCAGTCTTTTCGCCTAATGGAATGCTACAACAACGACGAGCCACAAAAAGAGGTGCTGGATGCTCCATGATAGCTGCAGGACGGCACCATCTCCATGACCGATGAATTCAAAATTGTTAATATCGGGAATGAAGAATCTCCCAGGCCTATCTCCATCAGCTCAACCTTGTCCACGGATGAACATGCGGAGCTCATGTAACTTATGAAAAAATACCATGACATATTCACTTGGACGTATGAAGAAATGTCCGGTCTAGACGAAAAATTGGTCAGCCATCATCTACATCTACATGTTATACCTGGATCCAAGACGATCAAGCAATCTCCGAGGCAATTCATACACGAGATAGAAGAGAAAATCAAGACTGAGATTCAGAATCTGTTAGCTGCTGGATTCACTAAGCCCGTCCATCATTCGACCTGGTTGGCTAATGTAGTTCCGGAGAAAAAGAAAAGCGGACAGATCAGGTGCTGCGAAGATTTCAGAGGCTTGAGCAGATGCTTCCCAAAAGACAATTTTCCTCTACCTAACATCAACATGTTAATAGATTCCACCAGCGGACACGACATGTTCTCCTTCATGGATGGATATAACGGATACAATCAGATAAGGATGTATGAGCATTACGCGAGTAAGATATCTTTTCAAACTCCTCTCAGAAATTTTATTATACTGTAATGCCATTTGGTTTAAAGAATGCCGATACCTCAAGAGAGCAGCCTCAAGAAGATAACGATGTCCACGTCATTTTGAGCAAGATCCGGACGAGTCACTCTATCAGACAGTGATGCACGTCTATCATGCTATGTTGGAGAATCTGCGCTTTTGGTCATCCTCTGGAGTTGTTGAACGCTCATCTACAACAACATCTGCCCTGCTAGAAAGAACTAGTTTCGCCAAAGCAGTAAGAGGAAAACCACCGAGATACAACATCATGCGTGCCAACTCTAACTCCAGTACCGCATACACGACTGCCACAATGATGAAACAACGTCCAAGATATTCCATATCTGTATCGACAACAGAAGCATTAAGAGATGCTTTCATAATTTCGTCTCCTATAGAATAAGTAGTTGCGTTACCAAAGGAGTGTGACTGGGGACTTCTTAGCGCGTTTTCCATCTCAAACATGGATGCAAGCACGCTATCATTATGATTCCAAGATGGCCAAAGATGAGGATATACTCTAGAGAGTAGATGTAAATACGACCTCGTGAACCTAGCGTGGAAACATCTATCAAGTCGAGAGCTTTGGATACTCGCAGGCAGGGGACTGTCTCCCTCTTCCATGAAGAAACATCAAGAAAGCTATTGGTTCCAGCATATCCCTCTAATAACGAGATGATCTTTACCGTTGTATGAAGAGTGCCAAGTTCGTGCAAGTTGCTATCACGCCTCTTCCTTCCGATCTCTTCTGATCACAGCTGCAGCTAAGAACCGTTGTTCATTTGTTGATAACAGTGCCCGAACTTCATGATAGCAACAACCACTACGGACAGAGGTAATCCGAACTTCTGCATATTTTATTTTCCCATGGAGAAGTAATAGAGTCATGGAGAAGAGATGGCGATATCTTTATTATGGTAAACTCGCCGACCATACAAGATAGAACCATATAAATCATGCTTGGAGACTAAGGCTCAACATGAAATTCCTTCGCCGTCAATCAAGGACTTCTTCAACACAAGAGAGATGTTCAATAAAGAAGCATGTAATTTGCAAGGGAAAACCAAACTGAAGAAGAGGCCACTTCAACGCTCCCTCAAGCAGAAGCCGCTTCAAACGCTCCCTCCAAGCCGCTTCAATGTTCTCTCCAGAAGAAGGCGTTTCAATTCTCTCCAGAAGAAGGCGTTTCAGCTCTCTCTCCAAAATAAGAAGTCGCTTCAACACTTAAACGCTCCCTCCAGCAGAAGATGCTTCAACACTCTCCGGGACCTGCTCGCTCCAGAAGATGCTTCAACACTCTCTGGGACCTGCTCGCTCCAGAAGCTGCTTCAACACTCTCTGGGACCTGCTCTCTCCAGAAGCTGCTTCAACACTCTCCGGGACCCGCTCGCTCCATAAGCTGCTTCAACGCTCTCTGCAGGACCCACATCCATATTTGAGCACAAAAGGTTCATTTTTGAGCAAAGCAAGCACGCAGTGGGTTCCACGTTTGAACGAAGAAGGCGGCAAGGTCAGAGCAAGCAAGACATGTATTGATCAACTCACAAGGCTGGTATTGATCATTCACGAGGCTGGTATTGCTCATGTCGCAGAGGCTGGTGTTGATCAGGACATAAGACCGTTATAATAGGCACACAGAACAGGGACGTTTTCAGTCAAAGCACATGGCCAACGTTTGAATCATGTACACAGTGGACCCACGTTTAACCGAAGAAGACACAACAAGACCACGTTCAATCAAGCACGCGCACGATGAGTCCCGCGGTTAAGCGAAGTAGGTGGGACCACATGCCTATCAAACAAGTGCGACAGGGTGACGTTTGGTCGAAGCATATACATGGTGGGGTACACATTCGTTCAGGGTTATATGCACGTTTTTCTATGGGAAGAGAAGATACAAGTTCTATTCCCTTCTTGGCTCAAATACCCGAAAGAGGAAACCGGTCCCACCAAGGTCGTTGTCACACCTAGAGTACTCCCACGAACGAAGCAGGCGCAGCAGTCCGTCGATGAGACACATCAAGCCCACGTTCGATCAAGCAAGCGCAGTAGTCCTACGAACGAATCAGGTGCAGCATTCTGTCGATTTAGCACAACCCCACGATTGAGCGAAGCAGGCGCAATAGACCCACGACCTAATCAGGCATACCAAGGTCAATCCGGCAAGATCGACATTCGAACGGAGAAAGCACGGAGAAGGCCCTTGACCGAAGCAGGCATAGCAAGGTCGATCGAATCTGGCAAGACCGACATCATAATAGGGGAATGCTCGCCTAGACGCATCTTGAACGTGACATGCTCCAAGGACAGGATGACTCGTCTCTCCTGGTAACATCTAACTTTGTCTCATAAGTTTTATCTTTAACTGTCACCATCATATGCCTAACCCACAATAGTGTAACCATTATGTGCTAGGCAGGGAACTTAATGTTGATGGTGGATTTTAGTTCAGGGCTAAAACCATAAAACCAATATTTTGTGCAGCCATCCTGCAGAGGATAAGACCATTTGATAAACGATGAATACTTCTTCGCTTTATTAATTCACCTAGAATGGAGCATGTAGCAACAATCCCCAAATATTCTGTGAATTTTAGCATTACCAATTAATGCATAAAACGCCTTGCACTTCCTATGTTGTTCTTAGCAGAACTTTCATTGTTGGTGCGGCATGATGACTGATTGTTACTCGCATCAGAGTAGCATGAATATCCAAGTACCAAAAGTGAGGCATGCACGAAATTCACGTACATGCTGCAACTCTCGGTGTGTTATACTAGCCCGATTGAGCATATATATCTCGGTGTGATATACTAGCCCGATTGAGCACCCGGACTGTCCATAGCAGTCTCAGAAATAATAACGACCACACAAGTTGGCCGCATGATTTAACCAGCCTAGACGAACCATAGCAGGAGCAGGCTATCACCACAATGACCACCAGCGGGCCCGTTTATGCCATGATCGGTCGAACATATATCACATCACCCAAAAGCCACCAAATGCCATCCTAAAGAAGGATGGTCGTGAAGCATCTTGAAGGAAACGTTAACGAGCAAAGACTGCTTGCAGCGGTCTTAAAATCAGCCACAGCTTTCCAACTTCGCCGGCACGATCGGACGGCGTGGATCATCCTATGGCCGGGCGGACATGCTTGTCCTGCACACCGGAGTGCCCCCTTCCTACTTACCTGACTGACCTTCTCACGAACAAATCCTTAGAGCAACAAACGTTTACTTAAAACAAGGCTGGCGTGATGATTTAAAGGGTTATGTGTCACAGTTTGATCACAACCATCCAACTTCCCCTGCATGTTTGGATGGCTTAGATCAAACTTATGGCCATGAAACAGGTACTAACATGCTCACCGCCTGCCCAATGTAGTCCCTACACGATCGGCCTCCCCAATGGAGAAGCATAGCATGCAAAACCGATCTGGTGAAGTTGCATGGACGTGAACTATACGAAACCCTAATTAGGGTTTTGCGACATGTTACATGTGTCGCCAATCGATCACTAGCGTCCATCTTCGCAAGCTTAGATGGAGGGTGTAGATGTAGACTTAAAAGGTACCGAGCATGTCAACATGATCACCATGGGCCTATCTACACGCATGACTGATCGACCAAGGCCAACCATGGCCAAACGCCTTGAAACGCGCGCCTAAAGTAGCCATGTCGTGCGGTTTCCAATTCCTTTGCGGCATTGGATTTCTATCGCAAATCGATCTCGACCACTCAACTTCGCCCGACGAATTGAGTAGCCCAGATCACACTTTCACCAGACAAGGAGGTATGGGCGCCTACACCGTCATGCCGTCTATACGCGTGCACGGTCGGCCCTGCCAAAAACGTGTCCCAAACTTGGATTTGACCAAGCTGAAGAGTGATGCTTACGCACCTCTTCATAAACCCTAATTTTACTAACGGTCGCAGATGAGCGTCTCAAAGATTATCTTGTCCGTTCAACTTTACCTGCTTGGTTATACAACCCTAGTCAAGAGTTAATTGGTCAATGAGGCGTCATGATGATCACCATCCGCCACTCTACCACACTATGTGGTCGGCCAAGGGAGGGCTTGCTAGCGCATCCTCCAAACCATCACATGAAGTAGGCAGGGCATAATGCTCAATAGCGATGCTTCTTATATGCCGAATACATTCGATGCATAACATGCATAGAATACACATGATACTTTACAAGTATCGACTTCATAAATAACTTAGTTATTTAACTAGCATTACATGCTACCTTCTGTGGGTCCCACGATCCACACTCTCGAGACATCAATCATGTCACAAACTGGGGGATACATACTGGGGTATTGGTCTGGTGGTTTACAGCGTGCAGTGTGCAACGCACCATCACAAGAACGTGTCAGGAAGACATGGAAGGTTAGTGATGATGGGGGAAGTGGGCAAGACCGATCATGTAACACTAACACACAACTCCACTACTCCATCACTCCACTTCCTCCACTTCCCACGAGAGACGTGAATAATTCTCAAGTTTTGTATAAATAGGTTCTCCGCCCTATTTCTAGAACAGATATAAGAGCACAACACAGAAACCAAGTGTTAATACAACACGTATTCAAACACCCAGAGCCTGCTTGCATTAATCGTAAGCCTGCTCTCCTTTTTGTTACAAGTCATAAGCAAGCTTACACCTTCACAATCTCAACACCTTCTTCGCTTCCCTCCCTAAGATCAACCCCATCTCCTTCACTTTGTGACCGAAACAAGTCAGGAACGGCCATTTCTTGGTTTAGGAAAGAATTGTATAGATTAATCTCTCGAATCAAAAGCACTCTGATCGCTGTCATATGCGTCAAAATTAATTACACTTTCTTACTACTCAAAATATGAATATAACAAGGGCAAGAAAGGATCGATACCACAGAGAGGACTAGGTTGTCAATATATCTTCGGTTTCCTAAATAAAACACCGGGGGTTTTCTGATTTTTATGCAAGTAATAAAAATAAAAGCAAAGAAAAAAATAAGCAAACAAATCAAATAGAAGAGATATTGGTTAAGGATTCATCTTCATTCACAAACATGCTTTCAAAACAATAAGTAGAATTGATATTTAATTTCAACTTTTATCAAAAGCCATAGGATACCTTGATCGCAAGAATATCCCGCAAATCTCCTTTTGTCATCAACAAACACATCAAAAGATGCGAGTATGAGTTCTATCTAAGAGAACAACCTAACGTGTAAAAGCATTAATAATTCCCTAGATACATTAATTTCTATGAAATCATGCAGATCAAAGCAATCGAACATGGAAAACGCACTAATCCGATTTAACAAAGGTTATGATTCACATATGATCATAAGAATATATCACTACAAACTATAATCATATTTATGCTACTTGCAATCAGGAATCTATCACTTTTACGTATAACAAACCCTAATTTAGCAATAGAGATGAAAACAAACTCAACTGATTCGCGACTCGATCAAACAAGCATTCAATTCATGTAACAATATAAACAGTGAATCATAAACGATAAAGTATGGAGATAAAACTAATTTATCATATCAAAAACCATATTATGTGAAATCCAATTATTCCATAACCAATAATAAACTTAAGTATTCATGTTCAAGGAGTTCATAACAAGAAGAAAGATGAACCCTAACATGTTTCTAAACACTAGAACAAAGTAGAGATAAAAGATAAATAAGATATTAGATATCCTTTTAGGTTTTGAGAAAAGTCTTCTCTTTTATAGCTCTTCTTGTTCCAAAATTAGGTCTAGTCTTCAAAGGTCCAATAGATAGAAGTCCTCAAGACCATGTGTGAGAAAACCCGTGTAGAAAATTTGTCCCAAAAGTGGTCACCGGAAAACTGGGGTTTTGGCCGGAATATCATCGCTGGTCACCTGAAAAATCTTCTTCGTCCATGAAATATTCCGTTTAGATTCTGTTATATATAACGGTTGATTAACGATCCTTAATAGTTGACCGGGTCAAGGTCTGAGTGAGATGGGATAAGAAATGAGTCAGCTGAGTTAGCCCACTGACTGGTCCTGGTTAAAACTGTTACAATCCTGCACTGGCCTGAGCTGCTCCAGCCATGATGGCCCTACTACAAACTTTTTTCTTCACAGCCAGGATGGCTGTTTTGCAATTTTCCCTGCACAACCTATCATTCATCTATTCAAACCCATTTCCATGGCATTAGAACTTCAATCCATGGCCAACACAACCATCAGTTCAACTACTACCTGCAACTTCATACACTCACTACCAAATGCAGCTTCCTCCACCACTGAACCTTGGCTAACATTAGTTCTAGCTTCCGCCATTAGTTCAACCACCACTGCTGATCTGTAGATGCATTCTCAACTCCATTGATTCCTCAACTCAATTACTTGCAGTTGCAGCTGCAACTTATTCCTCAACACAGCAACCAACTTTCCATTTGAACCAAACCCACAACACCCCACTGCAATATCAGTTCACTACCACCAACTCATTCTACTTCAGTCCATGCGACAACTGTAAAATAGCTTACTTCCTAGCCACTCACACTGCCAACATATTAACCTGCGGTTCACTACCACTGCAACACAATACATATTGGCACATCCATTGCAGTTGATCTCCACCACTGCCTTCTATCTTGAAATCCATCTCCATTTCAGAAACACCATCAACAGCAACTCAACTTCAGAGCACCAGACCATCACCTGCAATTCATTAATACCAGCCACAGCTTACAACATTTCTCAAGGCCAAATCCACTCTTCAATCTGTCACTGACCACCATAACCAAATTCCTTCAAGCACACAGACCCATCTCCTGCAGATTCTTCATTGCCAACAGCAACCCTCCATCAGACTCACTGAATTTTTAATTTGAGCCACCATTCCCTTCTGCCAAATCTCAATTCAGTTCAGACCCATTTGTAGAACCATATGAACTCGTAAAACCTTAAATTACCTTTAACAACACCACCAACCCTGAATTTCAAAACCCATTTTTCGTCTTCCAGTTTTGGTATCAGTAATACCAATTTCTTCTTAATTTCTCAACCCAATTTCTTCTTCCTCTCTGTACTACAACAACAACCATTCTCTCCAATCAATACAAATTCGAATCAAGTTTACGGTTTACCCATCTTAAATTGCTCCTCTATCTCCACAACATCATCAATTTCGACCACCACAACAACTTCATCGTTCTCATGTGTTCCGAAAAATCTAAAGACCACTAATTCATCTCATCTGCCTTGATTTCAAGAAAACCCAACATATCCCCTTCTTCTCAACTCAAATTCACATTCAATCGCCATAGATTCCAGTTACCGGAATGACTGAGAGAATGGATTTCTCTCGGTTTCATGGTTGTTGTGCAGCTTTCTCGCTTTTTCTCTAATTTTGAACTCTGCTAATGATTTGGGAGAGAAAAGAATATTTCTCGATTTAGGGTTGTGTAAGAAATAAAGGTGGATACATCCACCCAAGTCCGGCAGATAATGGGTAACCAGCTCATTTGTGTGGCTTGTCGGTTTCAGATAACCGACAGCCTAATTATCTATTCAATTGTCAGTTCTAAGAGACTGACAGTTTAATTCCCAGCATATCTCCTCTTGCAACACTCTAGCCTGCTCCAAATATCTCCAGCGAATTGATAGTTTTTTTTTCTTTACGCTCAAAATGGACCTTTTCTCCTTCTTTTGCACATAATGACTCCAAAACACCTATGAAACTCAAAAGTGAATATAAGATACATAATTCACAAGAAAAATGGCAAAGAAAGCATAAATAATAAATATAAAATTAGGTGTTTTAGACACCTATCAAATTCCCCCACACTTAGACTTTGTTAGTCCTCTAGCAAATCAAGTCCTCTAGCAAATCAAACAAAACAATTCTAAAATATACATACAACTCCGTGTCGTCGAGGCTACGGTCACTTTTAGCATAAATAACAAGCCTTTAAACCCCTAGGTATCCCTAGTGGACGAGTTATAGTCTCTTGAAGGTTTACAAGAGGTCTACCTACAAAACCTATATTTCCAACTCCGTCTATTTATGACAAATCAATGAACGAATCCAAAATGACTACATGAGGATGTACCTTGCACAAATTCAATTCATATATTAGTAAATAAAGCTTTAATTAGATAGTCGAACAAGCCACAATACTCGGAAACTAACAAACTACAATCACAATGAAAAGATTAAGAAGATGGATATAGATGTAGATGTTGGCGAATGTTCACAAGTGATCGATGTTTCCCATATCATGCGAAGGTCTTTTGCCAAGATGAACCTATGCATCCTATTATATTGAGCTACTGGTTTGAATTCTACATCAACTCACTGGCATATATAAGGTAACCAGGAGTGACTTTATTCAACCAATATAATACCTTTTTTTTGTAGACATCATGATTAGATCTTTTGGATCCAAGCGCAATCTTCTTGTGAGCAAGAATGTGATAGTTGCCTTGGATCCTGCATTCCACGCTTGTTTATGCGACAGAGATAGGGACAACGTTTCACACATACTGCTATCCAATTGTCTTTTATTATTCCGTTTGGTCTAATTGGTCAGTCTCTTTTTTTTTTAGCAACTCAATCACTCTATTTCATCCTAGTAGTAATAACAAGTCAATGTTTAATGACCCACCAAAGGACTTAGAGAACAATAGATAAATATGGAAAAATAAAAATAGAATGTGATATGGTGATATTCCGAGATATGGTAACAACTATCATGTTATTTGTGATTTCTGATCTATGTCCATTCTTTTTGGTTTATTGGTTCCTCAACTCCTCCAGCCAAGATGGTTCCATCCATTTAGATTGATAATGTCATCCTAAAGGCACATGTTTCTATGTTTTGGAGTGTATAAAGCAATTTTTTTTTTGTTTATACGAACACAAGGGAAAAAAAATAACAAGGCTAAAAACTCTATATGAGAACACTCCCCCACACTTAAACTTTACATTGTCCTCAATGTAAATTGAATCGTCCAAAGAAAGTCAAGGTGGGAAATTCATAATATGATATATATACACAACATGAAAGTAAAATGCATGATAAAAATGGACACTCTAACTCATAGTTATTTCTGAACAATAGAGAATAAACACTAAACAAGCTATTTATTTGGCATCTAATCTCAACTCAGCCAATATACACCTCACCGCCAAGAAAAAATTCCATCTACTTAGAAAGGCTAGTGTTTATTCTAGATTGTTCACAAATCTATAAAAGTTGGAGTTTTGATATGCAAATATCCAAAATAAGAAAATAAAGATAAAAGACTTAAAAATAAAATAAAAAGATAGAGATAGATACACAAAACCAGTGGGTTGCCTCCCATTAGCGCGTGGTTTAAAGTCGTCAGCCCGACATGCAAGTTGAATTCCCCATACACCAATAATCGGAAAAGATGAGGATCCACCCATAGCACCTATTTTGAAAACACTAGCTTCGCACAAATATTAGTCACATAAAACAGGAACGAAGCTATTAACCGATAAAAGATTCCCCCACACTTATTCTTGTCCACACATGGAAGTGCAAAAAGAATATAGGAGTCGGGTACTTCTACGGTTTCTTGTTCACAAACCTGCATAGTATGAGAATCTAATGTTTCTAATGGAGGATATCGAGAAACAAAATCATTCAACAATTTTCTCGAAGCACATACATTCAAACCAATAAGAGGTAAAGGAGAAGAATCAATATGCAAAGGGTTAGACAAACCTCGCACAATCTCTTGTAGCACGGAATCCTCTTCATCCTTGAAAAACTCAAGTGAACTATTCACCTCTTGTATATCATGGTCCTCTATCAAACCTTGCAACCATTCTTCGTCCGTTTCTGCCTTAACCAAAATCTCGGCATCAACATCATCGTTACAATCATTTGCAAGCTCAATTGGGTCTTCCACAATATTGGTCATAACAGTCACATTCTCAACATACTCCTCTTCATTAGTCTCAAACCTTGTTCCAAAGTTCTGTAAAACACTAGTTTCATCATACTCATGTACCTTTTGAATAGGTGCTTGATCATTATAAAGATCAAGAGTTGAGTCAACTACACTAACGTCATCAAATATCTCCAAAGGTTGGTCCTTTTCAACACAATCATCTTCGTCTTCATCTTCAGACTCATTATAATAAGAATCGTCGTCGGTTTTCCAACCTTTATCACGACATCGTTTGAGTTCCGTATGAATGGTCCTACTAATTTCATCGAAAAGCTCTTCCGAGTATCCATCGTCTTCCAACTTGTATAATTTCTGTGCAAGTTTCCTGACGTTCACACGCTTACAACCATTTAATACAATAGGTTCTCTTGCCCATGACTCATCCCTTTGAATGGGTGAATGATCATAACTACGATCCGGAGTCGGGTAAGAAGAAATATTCCAGAAATTGGTTTGTGCGACGTTCTCTCTATCACGGTCAAGTTGGTCCAGCCTTTGTTGCATGTCTTGTAATCCATTCAAAATCTGCATACAACTCGAATAAAGCCAATTAGAAGTAGAATTATCCCACCTAGGTGCTTGACTTACATACCCACTACAAGGTTGTTGTTGGTATGTATGAAAATCACCATAAGGTTCTCTAGGATATGCATCATAGCCAATAAATTGGTTTTTATTGCATTCCATAGATGGTGGGAAATTTTCATAGTGTTGATGAGGTTGAAAGCCGTATCCATTGTTCCAATATGCTCATTCCATAGAAATTGGTACCTGAAACAAGAGTTCTCAAAACTATGTCAAAACCAGAACATAAGAAAAACAAAAATAAGAAACAAAACTAAAAACTAAAACTAAAACCAAATATAAGAAACCAAAAACAAGTGACAACCGTTGTCTCCTCGGCAACGGCGCCAAAATTTGATCGTTGTCGTATGCGTCAAAAATAATTACACTTTCTTACTACTCAAAATATAAATATAGCAAGGGAAAGAAAGGATCGATCCCACAGAGAGGACTAGGTTGTCAATATATCTTCGGTTTCCTAAATAAAACACCGGGGGTTTTCTGATTTTTATGCAAGTAATAAAAATAAAAGCAAAGAAAGAAATAAGCAAACAAATCAAATAGAAGAGATATTGGTTAAGGATTCATCTTCATTCACAAACATGCTTTCAAAACAATAAGTAGAATTGATATTTAATCTCAACTTTTATCAAAATCCCTAGGATACCTTGATCGCAAGAATATCCCGCAAATCTTCTTTTGTCATCAACAAACACATTAAAAGATGCGAGTATGAGTTCTATCTAAGAGAACAACCTAACGTGTAAAAGCACTAATCAAGTTTAATTCCCTAGATGCATTAAGTTCTATGAAATCAGGCCAATCAAAGCAATTGAACGTGGAAAACTCACTAATCCGATTTAACAAAGGTTATGATTCACATATGATCATACGAATATATCACTACAAACTATAATCATATTTATGCTACTTGCAATCAGGAATCTATCACTTTTACGTATAACAAACCCTAATTTAGCAATAGAGATGAAAACAAACTCAACTGATTCGCGACTCGATCAAACAAGCATTCAATTCATGTAACAATATAAACAGTGAATCATAAACGATAAAGTATGGAGACAAAACTAATTTATCATATCAAAAACCATATTATGTGAAATCCAATTATTCCATAACCAATAATAAACTTAAGTACTCATGTTCAAGGAGTTCATAACAAGAAGAAAGAGAAACCCTAACATGTTTCTAAACCCTAGAACAAAGTAGAGATAAAAGATAGATAAGATATTAGATATCCTTTTAGGTTTTGAGAAAAGACTTCTCTTTTATAGCTCTTCTTGTTCCAAAATTAGGTCTAGTCTTCAAAGGTCCAATAGATAGAAGTCCTCAAGCCCATGTGTGAGAAAACCCGTATAGAAAATCTGTCCCAAAAGTGGTCGTCGGAAAACTGGGTTTTGTCCGGAAGTTGGCCGGAATATCGCCGTCGGTCACCTGAAAAATCTTCTCCGTCCATGAAATATTCCATTTAGATTCTGTTATATATAACGGTTGATTAACGAACCTTAACAGTTGACCGGGTCAAGGTCTGAGTGAGCTTGGATAAGAAATGAGTCAGCTGAGTTAGCCCACTGACTGGTCCTGGTTAAAACTGTTACAATCCTGCACAGGCCTGAGTTGCTCTATCCATGATGGCCCTACTGCAAACTTTGTTCTTCACAGCCAAGATGGCTGTTTTGTAATTTTCCCTGCACAACTTATCATTCATCTATTCAAACCCATTTCCATGGCATCAGAACTTCAATCCAGGGCCAACACAGCCATCAGTTCAACTACTACCTGAAACTTCATACACTCACCACCAAATGCAGCTTCCTCCACCACTGAACCTTGGATAACATTAGTTCTAGCTTTCGCCATAAGTTCAACCACCACTGCTGATCTGTAGCTGCATTCTCAACTTCATTGATTCCTCAGCTCAATTACTTGCAGTTGCATCTGCAACTTATTCCTCAACACAGAAACCAACTTTCCATTTGAACCAAACCCACAGCACCCCACTGCAATATCATTTCACTACCACCAACTCATTCTACTTCAGTCCCTGCGACAACTGCAAAACAACTTACTTCCTTGCCACTCACACTGCCAACATCTTAACCTACAGTTCACTACCACTGCAACACAATACATATTGGCACATCCATTGCAGTTGAGCTCCACCACTGCCTTCCATCTTGAAATCCATCTCCATTTCAGAAACACCATAAACAACAGCTCAACTTCAGAGCACCAGGACATCACCTGCAATTCATTAATACCAGCCACATCTTACAGCACTTCTCAAGGCCAAATCCACTCTTAAATATGTCATTGACCACCATAAACAAATTCCTTCAAGCACACAGACCCATCTCCTGCAGATTCTTCATTACCAACAACAACCCTCCATAAGACTCACTGATATCTTGATTTGATCCACCATTCCCTTCTGCCAAATCTCAATTCAGTTCAGACCCAGTTGTAGAACCATATGAACTCGTAAAACCCTAAATCACCTTCAACAGCACCACCAACCCTGAATTTCAAAACCCATTTTTCGTCTTCCAGTTTTGGTATCAGTAATACCAATTTCTTCTTAATTTCTCAACCCAATTTATTCTTCCTCTCTGTACTACAGCAGCAACCATTCTCTCCAATCAATACAAATTCGAATCGAGTTTACGGTTTACCAATCTTAAATTGCTCATCTATCTCCACGACATCATCAATTTCGACCACCACAGCAGCTTCATCGTTCTCATGTGTTCCGGAAAATCTACAGACCACTAATTCATCTCATCTGCCTTGATTTCAAGAAAACCCAACAGATCCCCTTCTTCTCATCTCAAATTCACATTCAATCGCCATAGATTCCAGTCACCGGATGATTGAGAGAATGGATTTCTCTCGGTTTCATGGCTACTGTGCAGTTTTCTCGCTTTTCCTCTAATTTTGAACTCTGCTAATGATTTGGGAGAGAAAAGAATATTTCTCGATTTAGGGTTGTGTAAGAAATAAAGGTGGATACATCCACCCAAGTCCGGCTGATAAGGGGTAACCAGCTCATTTGTGTGGGTTGTCGGTTTCAGATAACCGACAACCTAATTCTCTATTCAACTGTCAGTTCTAAGAGACTGACAGTTTAATTCCCAGCATAGCTCCTCTTGCAACACTCTAGCCTGCTCCAAATATCGCCAGCGAATTGACAGTTTTTTTTTCTTTACGCTCAAAATGGACCTTTTCTACTTCTTTTGCACATAATGACTCCAAAACACCTATGAAACTCAAAAGTGAATATAAGATACATAATTCACACTAAAAATAGCAAAGAAAGCATAAATACTAAATATAAAATTAGGTGTTTTAGACACCTATCACACTCATCGCGCAGTGCATTTGTTTAGGGTTTAGATTCACTTCTCATCCACACACGCCAAATTACCAAAACCAGCAGAAGTAGTTTTCACCCATAAACAGCGGTACAAAGAATCCACCACCCCCACCTGCGGAGAGGAAGTTAGGAGAGTTGACATCTCCATGGTTAGATTCACAACCACTTTGTATTACAATCACTAATCCAGTGGAGCTGAAGTTGAGTCTACTTCATCATTTACCAAAGTTCAAGGGACTTCCATGCGAGGATCCGAATCGTCATCTTCGACAATTTTAACAAAAGATGACAAGTCTTAAGCAAAGTACCGATGAAAGTGATACGACAATGCTACAAGCCTTCCAATTCTCTTTAATAGATTCAACGGAAGAATGGTTGTATTACCTTCCCCTAGGGAGTATTACAACATGGGCGGAGATGAGAAAACTATTTTTAGAGAAGTATTTTCCTGCTTCTAAGACATCCTCTGTTCGTAAAGATATTAGTGGTATTCTTCAATTTACTGGGGAATCTCTTTATGAATACTGGGATAGGTACAAAAAGTTGGTGGCAAGTTGTCCTCACCACAACATATCTCAAACACTTATCATTCAATATTTCTACTAAGGATTACTTCCAGAGCAACGAAATTTGATTGATGCAGTCGCTGGTAGTTCACTTACTGAGAAGTCAATCTCACATGCAACCAGTTTGATCGAGAGTATGGCTTCAAATGCTTAACAATTTTACACCAGACATGACTTAAATGTTAGAAGAGTTAGCAATATGGAAGAAACTTCGCAATCAGAGCAACAAATGAACAACATGGAGAAGGTAATTCAACAGTTAGCTTCTGCAGTTATTCCTACATATGAAGAAGAAGCTGAGGTAAATGCTATATTTCCTAATCATAAGCCAAGGTATGATCCATACTCAAATACTTATAATCCTGGTTGGAAAGATCATCCTAATTTCAGTTACGCTAACAAACAAGCTGCAGCTCCTACTCCGTATGCAAGACAAGGTGGTTTTCAACAACACTTACAACAACCAAAACAAGCTAAAGATCAAGAAACTCCTACCGATGGTAAGTTCAACATGCTACTACAAAGCATACATGGTCTTTCATCTGTGTTTCAACAAAGTCAGCAGAAAACTGATCAATTCATGCAGAAAAATGACCAAAATCAGCTAAAAACTGATAATGCTATTAGAGATTTACATACTCAGATGGGACAATTGGCCACAGATGTGAATCAGATGAGGGCAAAAGATTCAACAGCGTTGCTGTCACAACCGTTTGTGAATCCAAGAGAACACGTCAATGCAGTAACGTTAAGAAGTGGAAAGCAAGTAGCGGATTCTAATCTAGATATAGGAGCATGCATGTACCTAGTGACAATATTGAGAAGGAAATAGAAGCGAAAACCGTACCCAAAGAAAATCCAACCTTAACCGGCCAACCTAAGGACACGGTTCCCACTTTTACCATACCACCTCATTTTCCTAGTCGTTTTGCCAAGTTGAATAAGTAAGCTCAAGATAAGGAGATCATGGATATTTTCAGCAAGATACACATCAACATTCCATTTATTGGGGCCATCAAAACCGTTCCCAGGTATGCCAAGGTTTTGAAGGATTTGTGTACAAGGAAGGATATGTTGATTTCTAATGAGATTACTCAGGTTGGTGAAAGTGCTACAGTTATGTTACTAAAAAGGATGCCTACAAAGTGTGAAGATCCTGGTGGCTTCACAGTTCCCGTTACCATTGGTAATCGACGATTCGAACGTGCCTTGCTTGATTTGGAAGGTTCTTTAAGTGTTATGTCAGCCGATGTTTATGATTCTTTGAATCTAGGACCTTTAAAAGAGGCAAAGATCACTATTCAATTGGCTAACAAGTCCAATATATATCCTAAGGGAGTCGTGTAGGACATGTTAGTTCAACTGAATCAGTTAATCTTTCCGGCTGATTTCTATATTGTGGATATGCATAATGGAGATAATTGTTCATCTACTTCGTTACTTCTTGGGAGACCGTTCATGAAGATTGCAAAGACGAAGATTGATGTTGATAGTGGTGCACTCACTATGAAATTTGATAAGGAGATCATACGGTTCAATATTTTTGAAACCATGCGCTATCCTAGTGATGTTGACTCTGCTTTCTCTATTGATGTTATTGATTCGTTAGCACAAAATTTGTTTGGTCTAAATAGTTAAGATGAACTTGGAGTTGTGCTACAGAATAACACTGATTTGGACATTCATGGACATCTGAACATGGACATTGAGATATCCAAAGAACTGGTGGAGATGTGTGGTTCCTTAATAGAACTACAAGAAGCCAAACAAGGTAATATTTCTTATATTTCTTTACCCGTAACTAATGAGGTTCCATTACCTTCTATTGTGCAGTCACCGAAACTCGAATTGAAGCCACTCCCAGACCACCTAAAGTATGCATACTAGGTGATAATGAAGAACTTCCGGTGATCATTGCAAAGAACCTCACCCCAATACAAGAAGAACGTCTACTTAGGGTTCTGAAAGAGCACAAAACGACTATTGGTTGGACAATTGATGATATCAAAGGCATTAGTCCATCCATGTGCATGCATAGAATCCTAATGAAATATGATTTCAAGTCAGTACGTGATGCTCAGTGTAGGCTTAACCCCCCAATGATGGAGGTCGTGAAGAAAGAGATCCTCAAATTACTAAGTGTGGGGGTGATTTACCCAATTTCTGACAGCAAATGGGTTAGCCCAGTTCAAGTCGTGCCTAAAAAAGCAGGCATCACTATTGTTAGAAATCAAGATGATGAACTCGTTCCTACAAGAGTTCAAACAGGATGGAGAGTGTGCATAGACTATATAAAGCTTAATGCCGCAACCCGAAAGGATCACTTTCCTTAGCCTTTCATTGATCAGATGATACAGAGGTTAGCGGGACATTCATATTATTGCTTTTTGGACGGTTATCTAGGATACAATAAGATTGTTATTGCACCGGAGGATCAAGAGAAGACTACTTTCACTTGTCATTTTGGTACGTTTGCCTATTGACGGATGCCGTTTGGTCTTTGCAATGCGCCTGCCACTTTTCAGAGATGTATGGTCAGTATATTTTCTGATTATGTGGAACGCATAATTGAGGTATTTATGGATGATTTTAGTGTTTATGGTGATTCATTTGATATTTTTTTACAAAATCTTGAACTTGTGCTCAAAAGATGCGTAGACACTAATCTTGTTCTTAATTGGGAGAAATGTCACTTTATGATAAACCATGGAATAATGCTCGGTCATATCGTTTCCTCTAAAGGGCTCGAAGTTGACAAAGCAAAGATAGACTTGATAAGAAACTTACAATATCCCACTTCGATGAGGGAAATTCGTTCTTTTCTTGGTCATGCAGGTTTTTATAGGAGGTTTATCAAGGATTTCTCCAAAATCTCAATGCCGCTGTGCAAATTATTGCAAAAGGAGGTTATTTTTGACTTCAACAAGGAGTGCAAGGGTGACTTTGATAAATTGAAAGAGTTTTTGACAACTGCACCAATTATCAAATCACCAGATTGGAGTTTACCATTTTAATTAATGTGTGATGCAAGTGATTATGCAGTTGGAGCCGTTTTGGGTCAAAGAGTAGACAACCTGTCTCATGTGATTTATTATGCATCTAGGACCCTAAACGATGCACACATCAACTATTCTACCACCGAGAAAGAATTTTTGGCTATAGTGTTTGCACTAGAAAAATTTAGATCCTATTTAGTGGGTTTAAAAGTGACTGTATACTCTGATCATACAACACTATGATACTTATTAAAGAAGAAAGAAGCTAAGCCAACACTTATACGATGGATTCTACTATTGCAAGAATTTGATTATGAAATAAAGGATAAAAGAGGTGTTGAAAATACTGTTGAGGATCATCTTAGTAGACTTGTTGTTTCCGAAGAAGAACTTCCTTTACAAGATCGTTTTCCAGACGAACAACTTCTCTCAATCGAAGATTCAACACCTTGGTACGCGGATATAGTGAACTACTTGGTTACAAGACAAGTACCTAGTACAATTTCTAATTTTCAAAATCTCTAGCTTAAGAAAATAGCCAAGAAGTATGTGTGGGATGAGCCCTACTTATGGAAATACGGTTCTGATCAAATCATCCGCAGGTGCGTACCTAATTCTGAATTTCAATCTATTCTTACTTTTTGTCATACTTATGCATGTGGTGGTCACTTTGGTTCTAAACGTACCGCTTTCAAAGTACTCGAAAGTGGATTTTATTGGCCTACCCTATTTGAAGATGCATATATTTTTTTCAAATCTTGTGATAGATGTCAACGAACTGGAAATTTACGTGCTCGAAATCAAATGCCACTCAATCCTATTCTCACTGTAGAGATTTTTGATGTGTGGGGCATAGATTTTATGGGTCCTTTTGTCAATTCTTATGGAAAATATTGTATACTTCTTGTTGTGGATTATGTTTCGAAATGGGTGGAAGCTAAAGCCACCCCTACTAATGATTCTCAAGTTGTTTGTGAGTTTGTGAAGGAATATAACGGAGGCTAACATTTTCAGAAATCCTTCCATGCTCTACTCAAGAAGTACAACATAACACACAAGGTTGGTACACCATACCACCCACAAACTAGTGGGCAAGAAGCCGAAATATCAAATCGTGAGATTAAATCCATTCTTGAGAAAACCGTGAACACTTCACGGAAAGATTTAAGTAATAGGCTTAATGATGCATTATAGGCATATATAACGGCGTACAAAACACCGATTGGTATGTCTCCATATCGGTTGGTTTATGGAAAAGCTTGTCATCTTCCGGTTGAATTTGAACACAAGGCTTATTGGAAAATAAAGATGTGCAACATGGATTATGACAATGCGGGGAAACAAAGGATGTTACAACTAACCGAGCTAGAGGAGATACGTAATGATGCTTACGAGATTTCTCGTATATACAAGGAGAAGACAAAACTTTTTCATGACAAAATGATTTCTCGAAAGAGCTTTGTTGTGGGAAAAAAAGTTCTTTTATTTAATACTCATCTTCGATTATTTCCGGGGAAGCTAAGGGCCAGATGGATAAGACCGTATGTTGTTACTAATGTTTTTCATTATGGTGCAGTTGAGATTACTAGTACGAAAACTGGAACAACTTTCAAAGTCAACGGCCATAGATTGAAGCCTTATTATGAAAACTTCTCTAAGGAAAATGTAGAAGTAATGAGACTTGAAGATTTGCTCCCTCTGGAGGAGTAGCATCATTGGAATCCCATGTCGGGCTGAGGTCATTAAACTAAGCGCTAAAGGGGAGGCAACCCATCGGTTTTGTATCTCTATCCCTTATGTTTTTAAATTTTCTTAGTTTTGCATATCATATCTTGCATTCCCATCTTAGATTTTACAAGTCCTATATCTATAATGCAAGTTTTGACGAATTCTCGTCAGAAAATTCTAACTGCACTGTTGTCATGAAAAGAGCTCTCGAGACTTCATAAGGAGTCTGATTTGAGTGGTTGGCCCCAACTTTTAAATAGGACAGAATACCTTTCTTTTCCAAAAAGAAAATCTGAATTTTGAGTCTGTTAAGTTGGACCGATTGGCCTGGACATTTGAGTTTCGGTATTTTTCCAAAACTTTTTCAGATTGCATGACAGTCAGTCTGGAGGACATAAAAGTCAGAACGTTTGTCGAAACACTGTGCACTTTTTATAAATTATAGAAAAGACATAGGCGAACAACTTTTGTTTAGGATGTGTTTCCTAGTTCCCTACCCATTGGTACAGATTTTGAGTTTTTCAGGGCTGTCATGTCAGAAATCAGAATTTTCGGTTTTGAACATTGAGGACAATGTTGAGTTTAAGTGTGGGGGAGTAGTTAAGCATGTTTGGTTTGAATATATATATAAAAAAATTATAATAATAATAAATCATACTCTTTGATTTCTTGCATCTTGAGACTTCATCTTTTGGAGTTACTTATGAGCTATTTAGGATGAGACTCTAAACCTTTTCAGGTTGAAACAGTTCTTACGACTATATATTGAGTTCCATTTTGTTATTCTACAATCCTTAATTATATACGTTCATAATTGAATGTGAAACAAAGCTATGGTAGTCATTTGAAAGAGTCATCCTCACAATTAATCATTAATGAATCACTTTATTTTTATTTTTGCAGTTTTATGTTTTTCTAAAGTGATTTGGTGGGATCCTAGTACTGCCGTGGATGTTATAGCAAGTTAATCATTGGTTGAGTTATATAAAAGCCCCATAAGACAATTGTCTTACACTCGTAAGAGTGAGCCGGGAAAAACAAAAGTTAAAAAAGAAAGAAACATATATATAAGGCTCATCTTCTTTTTATCGACACTAATAAATGATAGGTCCGGAATCGCGGATAATCATAGTTGATGAAACAAAAACCATATCATCATTATATAGCAAGTCAAAAAGGATATCGATGAGGTTCTTGACACTTGGATAGTAGTATGTGTGAAATGTTGTCCCTATCTCCGTCGCCTAAACAATCGTGGAACGCAGGATCCAAGGCAACTAGCATGTACTTGCTGAAAAGGAACATGCGCTTAGAGTATCTAATCATGTGGTCGAGTTAAATGGGTGCTTCTATCGGCTAGTGCTCTATAAATACATATCCTTTGACGACATTCACACAAGTATTGTGGGTAACATCTTTCACTTAAGTCAACATTTGCACACTTCACTTTTCTATTTCCATTTCCTTATCTATCCATGTGATTTCAGTATGCGAGTGTTGTGACAAATGTTGCAAAAAGTACGATGACTATCTTAGTGGAGTTTTGCAATCATGTTGAATGTCATACGTAAGTAATTGCTTGTGTGTGAAGATTAGAATGTATCTGGGATGTTTGCAAATAAAGAACATATGCAAGCTAATTATTTGGCTTTCTACTTTGTGTCTATCCTTAGTAGTTCTTCCAAGATGAGAGATTGGGTATACCTCTTGTAAGCCCTCACGAGACTATAACTCGTCCACTAGGGACACCTAGGGGTTTAAAGGCCTATTATTCATGCTAAGAGTAACCGTTTTCTCAACGAGATGGAGTTGTTGTATTTAGGATTAATTTTATTTTAGTTTGCTCGAGGACTAGCAAAGGCTAAGTGTGGGGGAATTTGATAAGTGCATAATTCATATGATTTTAGTGTCTATTCCATACTTGTTTTAGCTATTATTCTTGCATATTTTCGTATTATTACTCTTGTTTGTTCTTATTTTCCTCTATTATGTGAATCATCCAAAAAGGAGATACAAAGTAGTGAAAAGATCTATGAAGAGAAGTATTCCAAATATCCAAGTGCCAAAGTTCAAGAGAAGTGAAAGAAGTGCGACGAAAAGGAGCAAAACGTTCAAAATCAAGAGAAGGGCCAAAGACTGATCTTAACTCATTCAAATTAAGGATTTATCATCTCCATCATGAATAGAATTGAAATATAAAAAGAATTCAAAAATAACGAGGTCATTCCGAGTTCGGATGAAGAAGTTGTGGCCAAAACAGTTTTATTGAAAACCGAAGAAAGTGCACGTTTGGGAACGTTATTTCGTTATTTTAGGTTGGGTTTTTAAAACCCAACCAAATACGTGAAGACCAAATAATGTAAACCTATAAAAAGGTATTAGGTTATGTAAGACTTATTATCTCATTAGGTCACGAAATTGTAAGCTTTGGAGAGGAGAAACATCACACAGAGAGATTATCAATCGTAACGTTATCTCTTAACTTTTCTCATATGTATATCATGGATGTTTCGACATCCATGAGTAGCTAAACACTTATTGATTGAGGATGAATTCTAAGTTGTAAACTTGATTTGATTTAATATATGAATCTATTTTGATTTCTTCATATGATTATCATTTGTGTTTACTATAAAAATACTTATGATTGATTGATAGATTGTTTAGGTGGCCAACTAAATATATTTTTTAGTCTAATCTATTGCTAGTAAGGGTTAGGATATCCGTAATTGTTGAATAATTCCTTACACAAGTAGAAAACATAAAACCTTGCAGAGGGATTATGTAAATCAATCGCGTGTAAACACAACCCTAGCAAGTAGACCGAGCGTACTGAGTCTAACTACTAGGATCAAACCTAAATTCACAAACCCTAAAGCATTCGGTGAATTACATCTTGTAAGCGTACCTCAAGGTGGTTCATACGAATAGAATCTGGTAACTAAGCGTACCAGTTATCCAGTGATATAAGGAATTTTGGGAATAGATAAGCGTACCTGTTATTCTACGGTTGGTGATAATCTATGATTAATGACGAATAGATGAATATACTAACTCATTGATAGTTTATATACGAAGAAGGATTCCTCGATCATATATCTCTCTATTGATTACAATACAAATTTAATTGCTTTGATTATTTATTTTGTTCACAATCTAAAAAAAAAAACCCCTTTGTGACACTTTGACAACTAAAACTCACTGCTCTTCGTGGGAACGATCCTTACTTCCATTATATTACCAGTTAACTGTGTGGAAATAAGATTATTAATTTGATTGCACTTACGACATGCATCACTCAGCCAGTGGATTAAGTTATATTGTGGATAAAGAATATGAGTTTCAAAATGTTAGACAATTAGCCGGTGATAGTGCACTCCCTATGAACATATCTGGCAATCTGGTGCGAATTAGTTCAGTATTTCTAAGAGGTGGATGGTCTGAGTTCCGTACGGTGTTTGGGTTACTTTCCCCTGCTGTTCAAGAGAGAGTCTGAAGATATCCATAGAAACATTTTATATTATATACAACCTAGAAACCACATGACTCAAATAATTCAAGTTATATTCGAACGATGATGGAAGACTACAAACACGCTATTTTTCAAATATTTTGAATGCGGTAAGTTATTTTTTACTTGTAATTAAATTTTTAGATTATCTTTTATGTCTTATATATAATTCAACAAACTCTAATCATGAATATGTTGTTAAATATGAGTTACACTGTTATATTTGTACATGTTAACGGGAATTCCATGTGAAAGAAACTTACTTCCATTTAACAGACTAAATTGGGTATCAGGAGATAGATGGAAAGTAAGACTTCCTTTATACTCAAATGATGTAGATGCATATAGACAAATAAAACCAAATGGATTAAAAGTGTTTGGGTTGAATTTTTTTTTGCAATGTTTTGCTATGAAAATGAATGCCAACAGGTTAGGAAATAATCAATATTTGTTTCATGTGCATAATGAGGAGCTCGAACATCTGTTTGTGTTATGGACAATAGACCAATGTCTGTTTCCAAATGCTAGCTAAGTGGTGTTAATGGGTTTTCTTGAAGCATTAAAAGATTTAGAGAAAGCATCAACATATGACTGGGGGTCTCCAATTTTATCAGAGATTTACATATCCCTCGGTAATTGCTCGACGTGTGTCAAAGATAGTTTTAATGCTTTTTGGGGAGTGTTGGAGGTATGAACCAATATTTTTCATACTATTTTATTTATTTATTATTTTGACATGAAAAATTTACTAACCAACAATGTTATTATTTTCAGTATTGGTGGTATACATATTTTCGTGTTTTGGAACCTTCTCCTATCAATCCCCCTAATGTTTTTCCGGTCATACTGAAGTATGATTCTGATAATTGGCACGGAAATATTGAAGATGTTCAACATACTGTTATTGTTCAGAGGATTCAACAGTTGTGTAGAACAAGCCTTAACCTTATATCCATGATGTATGAAGCAATCCCTGAGTTCGAAGAAGAACAAGCTCACAAATTGCGACATCTAAGTCTTAAAAGGATTGTGTTATACAACTCTATTTCTGAAAAGGGTGTTCGGTATTACGATGAAAGACTAATTCTTAAGTTGCATAGAATAACAGTGATAGCCATCAAACCCTATCCAAGTGAAGTGATTTCTCGAGATGACTGGAAAAATTTGATAAGGGAAGGTCATCATTGGGAAGAAGCTGAAAATTTGATCAAAGACTCGATGAACAGAACTGAATACCTATATTGGTATAACATTATTTTCAAGCCCAATATTGCTATGCAACCACAAAATATGGGTCGGATGGATTTCCCAGCTTTAGGTAGGATGTCACTTGGTGATGGATTTCTTCCTTCCCAACCTCCACTAGAGACGGGCGATGAATTTGCATATCCTACTCAAGCGGGTTCATCGACGAATATGCCACCATTTTCTTGGGATGTACAAACTCTATCCACCACATCTAGACAAACTATTAATCATTAAATTTTTTTCTGGTGCACTTGAACGGACTTATCCATGCATGGGGGTGAATTCTACACCGTAGCAGTATCAAAGATAGTTGAACAATTATCATGCTCTACTACAGGGATTTCAGATATTCCACTATGATGAGTTGCAAAAAGTGAGGGAAAACATGATGTTTGACACGTGTCCATGATTTACCGGTCATGATGGTGCATGTACAAGTTATGGTGGTAGTAGAGTCATGAGTCCTTCTGGTAGTAGAGGCATGAGTCCTAGTGTTAGAAGTATGAGTCCCAATGGTATAGGTATGAGTCCTAGTGGATCAAGTCAGCGAAGTCATGGAAGTGAAAGAAGAATTTTGAGAATTCGTTCTATGCAGGTCATACCAGAAAGTTCTACTCCAAATGAAGTATTAGATACCTAGGTAGTACGTGCAGGTGATGCAAACATTGACATGGATACAACACCTGGACATTTGTGTAGGAGCGGAATATCATAACAAATGATAACTTACGAAATTGTGGAGAGAAAAGACATCTTGCGAGAAAATAACATTTTGCGAGCAAAGGAAATCACGAGGAAAGCAAAAGAAGTTCGCGAAGTGAAGTTACTAAGCTTCGCAAGATAATTCTCAAATCCGAAATGGCGGGACAACACAACTGTCATATTTTTTAAGATCATATAAATAGTCATTTAGGCATAAGAAGTAGGAGAGACACATTTTGAGAGAGGGGATGATTTTAGGAGGAGAGAGAAAATTTTAGAGAGGGATTTATTTTCTTTATCATCTTCTTCCCCAAAATTCTAGAGCTCCAAATATTCATTAATGGAGTCTCAATTGTAAAATCATGTAATCACATACAATCATTAGTGAAGCACCGTGGATGTAGATCACATTGATCGAACCACGTAAAAATCTGTGTGTCTCTTTTTATTATTTTAGTACTTTAATCTTCATCTTCACATCAAATAATTGAGATCATCATATTAAATTCATGGATTTTATTGAGGGTGTAGTTGTGAGATAATCCGCAACTACATAATTGGCGCTAGAAACAGGGAACCTAACCTTGTTGGTTCAAGAAAGCTAGAAAAATTGGTTACTATTGGTGATGAATTGTACCGGATATATGAGTTTTGAAGACAGAAATGGAAGTTCTTTTATTGGCATCTTCAAACAACAAACACATTAGTATTAGTTCAGGAAGAGAGATGTGGATATGGAGAAATCGTCAAGCAAAATGAAATTTACACACGCTACGTCAACAATCGCTTCCAAAAAGGACAAATTTCTACTCACTTTTCTTATTCTTGGTTTCATTTTTCAAAATTTGGGAATTTCAAAACACAAATTGAAAAATAAATTTTTGCGATCTAAACTTTGATTTTTGTAGAAATTTGATTTATTATGAAAATTTTGAATTTAAAAATGTTTTTGCTATAAATTTGTAGTAACCAAATCTCGTTTTACAAATTTGTTTAAAGAATTTCTGACAAAATCAAAATTCAAGATTTTCTGTTGGTTAGAGATTTAGAGATTTACATTTCGCAAGAACAAAACACAAGTAGAATATATGGAAAGTTTTCATTCTTCATAGGCAAACATTACTCATCTTAATGATCTATAAATTGCTAACCAAATTTACTGATCGTTTGCAGCAAATTTTTTGCAAAGTTCTGCGTCATTGATGAAGAAATATCATTCCTACGAAGAAACGAGATAAATGTCATCATGAGTTCGAATCTTACGAACAGAAATGTCCAGGGAGAAGAAGAAGAAATTCAATAGGACGGGGTGAAGTTCAGTAGTTCATTTTGCACAAGACAATTCGAGTTACATAAACATCCAGGAGATATAAATAAGCAAAAGAACAAAAGAAGATTTATGTACATACGTTCATTTACGCACTTGCGAAAGAAATTATCCCCATTACGAACAAAAGAAGAAGTATACGAAGAAGAAAGTTCGCAACTACATAATTTTGCTTCAACATTACATCAGAGAATCAAATTTCCTACACCAAATGGAATACAAAAAATAAAAGGAGATCTTGATAGTGCAAAATTTTGTTATCAAATTGAAGTAACGCAATGCGGAGGAAGAGCAAGAAAGAAACAGACCGTAGGAAACTTGCGAAGGAAACAAAAAGGAAGAAGAATTCCGAGTGTATACTGAGTAAGAGCAAAGGAAGGAGAGGTATACCAAATGAGATTCGAGAAAAAGAAGGGGAACCAGCAAAAATAATCAAAGAACCAACACCTATGGGGGAGCAAAGTCCAAGCTATGTTTCAATTTGAACCAACTAAAGAAATAAATATCGAAGTAAAGAGGAGCCTTTATTCTTGCGAATTGGAACTAAGATGGATGAAGAAGAAGAAAAAGAACTATTGATCTTTTGCGAGAATATAAAGATATCTTCGCGCAGGAAGTGTAGATGAGATACCAGGAATTGATCCATCGGTGGCGTGTCATAGATTGAACATAGATAAAAATGTAAGACCATTCAAACAAAGAATAAGGAAGATATCACAAAATTATCATGTACAGATAGAAGAAGAATTACAAAAGATGTTGGATGCAGGGATCATAAGGGAAGCAAAATATCCAGAATGGATTGCGAATATGGTCATTGTTAAAAAGAATAAAGGAATAAGAATTTGCATAGATTTCACTGATCTAAACAAGGCATGTCCCAAAGACAGTTTTCCATTACCAAATATACCACAAATGGTGGAATCAGCTGCAGGTCATGATAGAGTCACTTCACTTGATGGATATAAAGGGTATAATCAAATATCACTCGCAGAAGAAGATCAAGAACATACTGCCTTTTTTGCTTTGTATATATTTTCCAAGGCTTGCATCAGCATAACCTACTTCGGGAAGAAGAAAACTACTTCGTGAATAGCAATCAATCCAACAAAAGTTTGAGTTTCATGGCGGGTCAAAAATTTAATTCTCATTCTTTCTCATTTTGCAAGCAAGCAATTTACTTCGCAAGAGAAAACAATAAGCCGCAAAAGGTAAGTACCATTTCCTTGAATATTTTATTTAATAAAGACAAAAGATTTTTGATTTTATTCCCCAAAAGCGATATACTCGCAAAATTTCTACAAATTCTAAGGTTACAAAACATTTCAAAGATTTTTAGATTGGCGAAAAGCAATACAATCGCAAGATTCAAAAATGACTTAATCGCAAAAATTTAAAGATCTCAAAATTTTTACAAAGACTTCAAAATTACAAAAATTAGAGAAAATTAAATTCCTATATTTCTATAGAACAATTTTGATTAATACTTCTCATACTTCTTATACTAAACATTTCATGAAAACATTCAACATTTTATGTACATGAAAAATTTACGATGAATTTTTAAAAGGCGAAAAAATACCGCCATTTACGATTAACTTGCGAATAAAAGACAATCTGTGATCAGCCTCCAAAAAAGAAAGAGAGCCGCAGAAAATTTTATACAGGCAAACCTTTGTGGCGTACACCCTAGTTTGCGAAGCTATATTTCGTAAGAGGCAAAGTCCTAAAGTACGTCATTTAAGGGGGTACCTATAAACGTGGCTAAGGGTAACCGGAACACCATCAAGGGCCCTTAGTACATGGTAAAAATTTAGGGGTACAACCCAATAATGGGGTACCTATCCGGGTTAGACACCTTGGATTCTCACCTAATATAGCGACATTACGCAATATAAAATGCGGTGTAAGAGGATTTAGGTTGGGCGACTAAGGCATACTGTCTTTCCCAAGAAGTGCAGAAAACGATCAAGGCGCCGAGGTACACGGTTGAGTCAAGAGTGTCGGGTGAGGTTGAACCACATCTGCCATTTTTGAAAAGTCTTGGAAAATGATGCACTTGGCCCAAAGATACCCCATAGGGTGAAACCTCGTAACTATAAGCCCTATAGGCAAAAAGGATAAGAGGTTGCGATCAAAAGCTGGTTGTTGAGAGTAAACCAGGATGGGAAGATCTAACCTTGTATGGTCGATGTACGCTTCCTTGAAGGGGCAACCATGGGGAAGATAAAGGGCAGCACCCTCCATTAGGGAGCTGATACGTGCTATAAGACGCAAATGTCATGAGGCTTCTTGTTTGCGAAAACATAAAGGCTTGTCATATTTGTGCAACAATTAAACTTCTGCGAGCCTTCAAAAAAAAAAAAAAAAAAAAGGAGAAAGAAAAGAAAAAAGAACTCGCAGAATAAAGAAGTTAAGATGAGATCAATGGGTTATTACATGAAAGCGTAAAAAACGTCTGCGATTTCATCGCAAGACGATAATGTCACGAGGTTGTATGTTCGCAAGAATGTCAGACTTGTCATATTATCGCAAATACAAAAATTTACTACAAAAGAGGTGGCAAAATAAGACCTTTACTTAGGAAGGCATGATAAGACCACATCAATTAATGAAATTCATTACATCAAAATCATTGAAGAAATTATACAAGAATATACATTATGAAGATCTGAAAATAAGACAGCTTCGTCAAGATCATTGAAGAATTTTTACAAGAATATATATCATGAAGTTCTGACAAAGAAGACAATCCCATCAAGATCATTGAAGAATTTTTACAAGAAGATATATCATGAAGTCCTAACAAAGAAGACAATCCCATCAAGATCATTGAAGAATTCTTACACGAATATATATCACGAAGTCATACCAGAAGAGGAGATTTCATTCGCGAAAATACACAAGTAAACTTGCGAAGATGATTATATAAATAGAGGAAATTCAAAGATATATCAATTTTACCGCAGCAAAATGAGCTAAGTAACACAAACATTAGCTATGCATTATAATAGATAAGTATTCACATCATACAAGTATCATACTTGCATCATACAAGCATCATATTTGCATCATACAAGCATCATATTCGCATCATTCAAGCATCATATTCGCATCATTCAAGCATCATATTTGCATCATAAAAGCATTGCATAAGCATTTCATGGCATAAGCATCACATACACATTTCATAACATAATCATTACATAAATATTATATTCGCACAAGTATGTTATAAAATTTTACAGGAAAATACCGCGAAAGTTCGCAGAAAAATTCATAATTCACAGGACTATTCATAATTCGCAACAGCATATTCACAGCACTATTCACATCACACTATTCGCAGCACTATTCAGAAGTTCAGAAATTCGAGAGAAAAACTTAGAAATTCGCAGAAATATTCGAGAAGATAACATGGTTACCACTTGAGGGAGAGGCAACATAACAATAGAGACGCAATTTAATTATTCAACATTTTCTCAAGAATTCTCCTTCATAGATAAAGAACAGAGGCAACTATGGATATCCAAGAAAATATTTTGTGTTCTTTATCTTCTCAGCAGGAACTCTTACCAAAAATGGAATAATAATTTCACATGAATAGAGGCAATATTTATCACTATCATCAAGGATACTTCATACTTCTTATATATTTCGAGGATTGAGTACTTCTTATACTTCTTCAAGGATATTTTATATTTCTTATACTTCATACTTCTTCAAGATACTTTGCACACTTCATACTTCGCAAGATGATACTTCTAATTACTTCTTAAAGCTTCAGAACTTCGCAAAAGAATAGAGGCAAGTATATACTTTTTGAGTTTGATATTCTTTCGCTCGTTCCTTCATCAACAAAGATCAAAGACTACTACAACAACGGATTTTTTCTTAAAGATCGCTCTTCAAGCAATATTCAAGAAAAAAGAGGCAAGATGTGGGAGCGGAATATCATAACAAATGATAACTTACGAAATTGTGGAGAGAAAAGACATCTTGCGAGCAAAGAACATTTTGTGAGCAAATGAAATCACGAAGAAAGCAAAAGAAGTTCGCGAAGTGAAGTTACGAAGCTTCGCAAGATAATTCTCAAATCCGAAATGGCGGGATAACACAACTGTCATATTTTGTAAGATCATATAAATAGTCATTTAGGCATAAGAAGTAGGAGAGACACATTTTGAGAGAGGGGATGATTTTAGGAGGAGAGAGAAAATTTTAGAGAGGGATTTATTTTCTTTATCATCTTCTTCCCCAAAATTCTAGAGCTCCAAATATTCATTAATGGAGTCTCAATTGTAAAATCATGTAATCACATACAATCATTAGTGAAGCACCGTGGATGTAGATCACATTGATCGAACCACGTAAAAATCTTTGTGTCTCTTTTTATAATTTTAGTACTTTAATCTTCATCTTCACATCAAATAATTGAGATCATCATATTAAATTCATGGATTTTATTGAGGGTGTAGTTGTGAGATAATCCGCAACTACAATTTGTTTAGCCAATCTCCAACAAACAGTATGACTCCTGGTGGTGGTGTGAACATTGAAAACATTAGGCAATCAAATCTGTATACCCCAATTTCCTTAACCGCGTCAGCATTTTAACCATTTTATCAAGCACTAGTATATCAACCTCATGGATTCAAGCTCTGCAAATCAACAATTGACTCGGTGACTTTTTTTCTCATTTCAGATCTTGTTTTCGAGTAATTGTTCATTAATTCAGGTGAAATTTTGCTTTTTAATTATGGATTTCTTCAATTTATTCATGTTTATTAGTCATTAATTCAAGTGGTTTCATGGATTCTTGTCCACAAACCACTTCCGCTGATGGGTTGTATTCTAGATAAGTTAGGTTTCAATAATTAAAAAAGTTCATCAAATATTCTTTCGATCGAATTACCTGAGGATCTTTTTGAGGAGGGTTTATATCCTTGGAAATTTTCTCTAATAGGAAGATTAAACTTACAAAAGTTGAAGTTTGTAGATGCTGCTATTATTTTACGAAAATAATGGAAGTTAACTGGTTATTGTAAACTTATTCCACTGGGAAGAGGTTTTTTACGATTAAACTTGATAATGAGATTGATCGTCAGTATATCAAAATTAGTAAGTGGGAAGTTACAAATCAGGTTTATAAATCGGAAATTGGAGTTCAAATTTTAGACCATCAAATCAACGAACTTCTAAGGCTCAAGTTTAGGTACGTTTTCCTGGATTGGGTTTGGAATTCTTGAAAGAAAAAAAATTCTTTTCACTATCTGTAAAGAGATTGGAGTAGATCAATATCTACTCCCTCCGCTGTTTCTATTACTAGTCAAATGATAACAGTGGTTGTAGGTAATGTGCTGGTGTATGGTGTTCATGCTCATGTAAATATGGTGCAGAGAAGATACTTATGGTCAGAAATGCAATTAATAAGTGAACTAAAAAAACTTTGGGCAATATTAGGTGATTTTAACGTCATCATATCGATGAACGAAAAAGTAGGTGGTAGATAGATCAATGATAGATTTTAATGACTGTCCCAATTCATGTGAACTATTGCAGGATCCTAAGATTGGATTAGATTTTTCTTGGTCAATTTTCCAGAAAGGAGGCAAGAGGATTCTATGTAATATGGATTGTATTTAATATGGAGTGGTTGCAAGTGTACATTAATTTGGGATACAAAGTAGGACTCAGAATTGCTTCAGATCATGCATCATTGTTGGGTGGTTGCGCAATTGTACCTAAACCAAAAAATGTTCCTTTAAGATTTCAGAAAATGTGGTTAGATCATCCTACATTCATGAAACTGGTTGAAGATAGTTGGGAAGTAGAAGTAAATGGGGATTCTCCTTATATTTTCATGCAAAAACCTAAAAATTGAAGTTAATTCTTAAGGAGTGGAATTGGCAAGTGTTTGGTGATGTGAAGGTAAAAATCCAAAAAGCAGAGGACAATGTTAAAGAAAACATGTTAATTTAAGATAATAATCCTCATGATGAAAATGCTTTTAAAGAATTGGTTCTTGCTCAAAATGAATTTAATTCAAGTACTATGATGAAGCAGAAATTCAGAATAAAATGGGTGAAGGAAGGTTCAACAAACACAAATTTCTTTCATACTATTATCAAGGTTAGGCAAACAAAAAATTATATATGTGAACTGGAAGATGAAAATGGGAATTTAGTATCTTACCAAAAGAAAATTGCTGACACGCTAGTTGATTTCTTTGAAAAAAGATTTCAATTTTAAGAAGTTGAAACATCTGAATCCATTCTTGAAGTAATTCCTGAATTAATAACAGAACATGATCAAATTATGCTTGAAGATATTCTAGAAGCAGAAGAGACTAAACAAGCAGTTTTTGACATGGATGGAGATAGTGCACCTAGACCAGATAGTTTCTCAGGTATGTTCTATAAAGCATGTTGGGATATTATTCAAAATTACTTCATCAATGTTGTTCAATAATGTTGGAGGAGAAAATATATTCCCAAAGATCTCAACTCCAATTTTTTGGCATCACTACCCAAATGTCAAGGTGCAAAAAAGCCTAATCAATTTAGACCTATTGGTTTGAGTAATTTCAGATTTAAAGTTTTCACAAAGATTATATCTGTAAGAATGGGTATTCTTATGAGCAAGTTAATTTCCCCTCAATAATTTGCATATATTAAAGGCAAAAGTATTCATGAGCAAGTTATGTTAGCCTCTGAACTAATAAATGAAATGCAAAAGAAGAGAAGAGGTGGCAATGTTAGCTTAAAACTTGACATTTCTCAAGCATATGACTCAGTTAGTTGGGAATTTCTTTTTAATGTTCTTCAACAATATGGTTTTTCTGTAGCTTGGTATGACTGGTTGAGAGTACTTTTTCTTCTGCAAAAAATTCTCTTATGGTCAATGGTGGTCCAAATGTCTTCTTCTTAATGCACAGAGGATTGAAGCAGGGTGATCCTCTATCACCAATTCTATTTGTGGCGCCCCCAAAGCTACCAGCTGACTAATCTAAGAGATTAACTAAATAAAGAGATGCTAAAAATATAAACCATATAAATCTGCTACTAATCTTAACCGTAAAAACTACCCCCACTCTGAAATATATATACAAGAACTCCTATCAAATGATACATATACGATAGTCATTTGGTTTATAAATATAATATACAACATAATAAACATAGCAGAAGTTAACCAACTAACAAACTCAACTCCTCGAAGCTTTCGCTGCGCAACTATGATCTGTCTCTGAAACTGAAAGTGGGAAAGGGTGAGCACATCATCCCTAAAAGGGGTGCCTAGTAGAAATAACATTTAACTTTCAAGTAATCATTGGAATGATTTGGAAAACAATTCATGTTTTCCCAAAACTATAAAAGACAAACTATTCACAGAGCATATACAAATAGAATAAACAATCATGTATATGGAACTAACTCCTTCTTCAAACAATGTATATATTGAGTGTCGACCATTTCCTTACACACCCTATTAGTTTATATTGGTGTAGACCAATTCCTTACACACCTATTACACATAAAAGCTCGAAAGTAAGTAGATATAAATGAAGGAGCGTATCATATATACCACAGATGGAAATTCTCATTTTCCAAACATTCAGATGGAAATTCTTATTTCCCAAACAATTCATAAAGACAAACTAAGCATTCAATTTCTTTCCAAGAAATGGAAAGATTAAAAGAATCAACAATACTTTCAGAATTTAAAATATAACAATGCATGGAATACATAATCAGACAATGCATGAATTTGTTAAACATAAACTTTTGTAAAAGAAAACAACAATAATCACAAAAGAGTTAAATGTAAATTCCCACCTATTTTGATGACAAGTCATGCCTACCTCGAGATCCACGATCCACTGGTTCATCCTTTGAATCGATCGTTGTTAATATAGACTAATTGTTAATCACACAAGAACTCTAAGATTCTAGCCAAAATGGCTCACACAAGAATCATACAAGTCTATCTAATGGTTCTAATCCCATTTATGACTTAACACCTTTTCATTATCTATCTTTAACACATGTAACGGTTTAATAATTCAATTAGGTTGGTTCTATAATCCATTTGATAGGTCTTATGAGAATCTACAAATTTGTAGAAGGAACCAAATGCTAATTTGGACTATAAGGGTCCAACTCATGTTTAATTGGAAAACTAGTTCTAATTCCAAGTTCACTAAACATGCCCACTAACCAAAGGCCTGATCCAACTGGTTAACTAACGGTCTCTAATGGTCACCTAAGTCAACTAACGGTAAACTCCAGTCAAAGTCCAGTTCACGGTCAAAGGCTAACTCGGTCAAGGTCCACTGGGTCAAATAGGGAATCGGTGAGTCACCTTAGGTTCAACTCAGTCAGATGGATTAAGTCATCTAGAGTCAGATACACGACTAGGTTGAATGGTACAAGGCCAAAACTCTTGCACAGGCCAAAGAGCACTAATGCACCATCATGGTACAACACCAAAACTCTTAACTATATTTCAATTCTACCAAGCTAAAATTATACATTCATTGAATCATTCAAATAAACTTCAAATTTTAATTACAATTTTAAACTCTAGTTACCTGTAATTGCAGCTTTAAGCTTTTCACAGCAAGCACTAACTATAATCCTACAACTACTATATCATTTACACCTTCCATACTTGCAAACACTCAAACACACAAATACCAACACTTATAGTTTCTAAACCTCCATCAGCCACTGATATCCCCTACAACTTCAACATCACCACTATAACTTATAACTCAATAATCATCTACATTTGCAGCACCAACACCCTTTCCAATTATCTTTCCCTTGTACAGTTCTTAACACCTCAATCAACCATACAACAAAAATTAAATCCACACAACACTCAATAACTAAATACTAACAACAGTACCACAGTTCACCAACACCATTCTCTTATTCAATTAATCACAATCAACACAACTCTTTGTATATCCACATACATTCATTTCAGCTCATTCTACATAACCATATTAGTTCCATTTCATATCAACCCAATTCTTAACTTCATAAGCATTCATAAATACTCTACAATAAATATGAATAATTCTTTCAAATCAGTTAAGTAAAGCAATTACCTCAAGTGAATCTAGTTGAAGAAAGTGAAATCAAATTCCTCTTTACCATGTTTCAATCTAGTTCATCAATCATTATCAGTTCTCAACTAAACCTTAATTTAATTTCCAAATCTTCTCTTCTCTAATTCAACCTAGAGCATCAACCAAAACTTCAAATCTAACAAACCCATTCTTTAATTTTCTTCTTAACCTTCAATTACATCTTTTTTATCTGTAGTTGAGACTCAAGAATCCTAATTTCATGATTTGGGAAAGAACATGACAAACCCTAGTTCTCAAATTCACAAATAAACTAAAATTAAAGCTCCAACATTGTAGTTGCAGGAATTCCCACACTACACCCTTGTTAAGATTCTATAGAAATCTATTGGAAATCAATTAAACTTCAAAGATTTAAACGACACTTTACTATTCAAATTTCAGAAATGTTTACAAAATTGGAAGAAATCAAGATTACAAATATTCTCTTGAAGTTTCTCTCTCCTCAAGACTCTTTCAACTCTCAAAAATACATCATCCTTTTCTGGATCTATCGATCCCTTTATATAGGGATTTATATAATGGATGACAACTAAGTTTTCCTCCTATTTCGGATCTATTCTGTTATCTCATCGCGATCGCTACAATAGTCTCTATCGCAAGAATGATGACCATCGCAGGATCAACATATTCTTCGTTTATTTCTTTCATCGTCAGTTTCTTTTGGATATTCTGCGACGCTCGTGATACGTTGTTAAAGGATTGGCAGTGACGCTCGCAGAAACGTTGTTAATATCGCATGAATAACGTTGTAGCGATATTCTGGTCCTACATCTTGCCTCTTCTCATGTCTTTTCTGCGAATAAGAGAAGATCATGAGAACTTTTATTCTTTATTACCCTCGCAACTTCTTTCCCTTTTATACTTTCTCCTCGACAAGATTACGTTAATCTAGCCTTTCCTACACGTGTTATGAATTCCTCCATTTACTGACGCGTCTCTGCTCAATAGGTCCACCCATTTTTCCTATAAAAGGTAGAATTAAGTTTCAAAACTAATTTTCTTCTTCCGTTTCTTCATCTTCTTCATTAGTCTACTTCATCTTCCGTCTGCAACTTTTCTTCTTCTTCATATTCTTCTGCTACTGTTCTAATGGAGTCATCAAGGTATGTTTCTTGACTTATGACATTTATTTAAGCCAATTTTTACTTTCATTCTCCAATCTTTCTTATTTGATTCTTCATAACTTCCATGTTATGTCTTCTTTTCAGCTGAACTATCTCTAACACACAATCCACGATTCAAAACCCTAATACTCGCAAAAGACTAGCAGAAAAGAAGAATAGGAGTTCTGAGAATGATAAGGTAGTAAGAAACATATTATATTTCCTAATAACAATATTATTGCCTCTGTTTCTTATCTGAGTTATCGTTTGCAGAATGACGAGAACCCTGTTAAGCCTCCCAAAAGATCTCGCCACTTTAAGACTCTTGGGGATAATCTCATGATTCCCACGCTAGCATCCGTGAGGACTACTCCCATACCATCGCAACCAAATCTTTCTACTTTTGTTTGCGAGAATATCGCTACCCATACTTCTACTTCTTCTGACCCTTTGACAGATCAGGCTTCTAAAATTCATGTGACTGAGACTCCTTATAGTCCTTTACGGCCTTCAACTGTTATTTTTCCACATACTCCTCCTCATGACAACTCAACCATCACAAATGATCGTCAACTTTCCCTCACTACTACTTCACCTTCTACACCCCTTCCTTCATCAAACGAAACTTTTGCAGGTGTTGATGTTGCTTTTAAAATATTGTCTAACATTTTAGACAATGCTAGAAAGTCTTCCACTGACCCTCTTCAACATACTAGACTAGACAATGTTTACACTTATTCAATTGATCACATAAATAATCTTACTAATGAGAATAATCAATTATTGCAAAGGAAGAATTTATTAAGTGGCGAGGTTGATCACCTCTCATATTTGTTTTTTAAGGCTAATTTGGCGATGGAATCTTTATCAGATGAGAATAAAACTTTTTCCCAAGAAAAACATAGATTTTCAAGCTTGATGGCGATTTCCTCACAGCAATTAAGTAATCTTCAAAGCACATGTAATAATCAAGAGCAATCTCTTCGTTCTCTCAAGAATGAGCTCAAGGAATTAACCGAATCATCTGCTGCCGAGAAGGATAAACTTATCAAGGGTAGATTAACTATTAGTTTAAGGGCCAACGAACTTCAAGACCAATACTCTCAATTAAAGGAATCTCATTCTTTATTAGCAAAGGAAAACTCATATCTTCGCAACAAAGAGAAAAGCATAAAATCTCGTCTGAAGGGTATGGTTGGCGATAAATTTGATGATGCCATGAATCAATGGGAGAACTGTTTATTTTCATTAATCCAAAACTTAACCTCGCGAAAAGAAGGTAGTCAATTGTCTGCCTCTCTTGTTGATTTTCTCATAAAATTTTGTATTATATTCCTTGTGAGATTTTTGTCTAATTGATCTTTTATTATTTTGTTGCTCGCAGAATCCGAAAGAAATCTTCATTCTACCATCATTGATATGACCACTAAATTGGACAAAGTTCGCAAAGAAAACAAGTCTCTTCTTTCTAATTATCTTGAAGCCCGCGATAAAGCAGAAAGAAGACTTGATTATCTCGAGTACTTTAAAAAATATAGAGATTAGTAATCGTGACAGAGGTTTCCTTCGCAAGGTCCACCTCAGTGCTGAAGTTCTTGTGAATGAGATTCTGCTCTCCCATTCTCTCCCTCATGTATCTGTTCGTCCTCTAAAGGTTGATGATGATGAAATTCCTCTTCCCATGGATGAAGAATTAGAGTTTACTAATGAAGAAAATACCACCCAAGAAGATGGTGAAGAAGAAGCAAGAAGTCCTCCCAAAGAAGTAACTGCAAGTGGCGAAGTAATCGCTGATGAAGAATCAAAAGAAGAAGAGACTCGCGATGAAAAGGATGTTGATGAAGTTGATAACTCTGGCAAAAATAATAAATTTGACGAGCAAGAAGAATGAATCTAGCGAAGCCATCGCTGAAACTTGAATTTTATCTTTGCTTTGTTTTTCTTCTTCTTTCTTGCGAGTGATGTAACTTTTGAGACTTTTAGAATTTAACTTTCAATTTAGTTTACTTTGAATATTTTCAAGGAAGATAATGAAATCTTACTTCTCTATTCCCCTACTTGCCCTTCATTATCTTTCTTGAAATGGTGAATCATTTTCTGTATCTTATTTAAGGAATTGTGTTGTTGTATTATTCGCGAAAGTATGAATATATCTGCGATACAATGAATACTGCTGCGATGTTCTGAAAAATTCTGAAGTAATCTGCGATGTTAAGAATTTGCCTTCTTATATATAGTTCTGCGATGAATGAATATTTCCTGCAATCTTAAAATAGAATAGTTAATTGGTAAGATTATTCTTTTGGTCTTATTTTTCCTTCCTAGTTAAAGGTCTTATTTTGCCAAACTTTTTCTGTCTGCGACAAAATCGCAGGATTTCTTAACATTTGCATGTAAAGACCCTTTGATCTTTTCTTATCTATGTTCTTTCAAAATCTTTGCGACAATATGATAAGTATAAACTCTCTGTCAAGAATTTAGCCTTATGACATTGTCGTCTTGCGATGAAATCGCAGGACGTCTTTACACTTTCATGTAAAAACCCATTGATCTCATCTTAACTTTTGGCTTGTTGCCTATGTATAATTTACGTCACGCGACAATATGACAGGCCTAAATGTTCTTGCGATCATAAAGCCCCATGACATTGCCGTCTTAATATACTTATCATCTCCCTAATGGAGGGTGCCTCCCTTATCTTCCCCCTGGTTGCCCCTTCAAGGAGGGCACATCGGCCATACTAGACTAGCTCCTCCCATACAGATTTACCAACAACCAGCTGTTTTCGCAACCTCTTGTCCTTTATACCTATATGGCTTATAGTTACAAGACTGCACCCTAAGTGGGGTTTTCTTCAGGCCAAGTGCATCATAGACAAGACTTACCAAGAATGGCAAGGGAGTTTCGTACGCCCTTGGCACCCTTGGCTCAACCGTGTACCTCTGCGCCTTGGTCATATTTTGCACTTCTTAGAAGAGATTCTCGGTCGTCCAACCAGGGTATAACCATATATAGTTGGAAATCCAAGATCTCTCTCCCGGATAGGTTTTCTTTAACCCCAACATCTGTATGACTCAGGATCCAGCAGCGGTATAACCTTACCCCTGAATCATGTCAAGAGATACCCCCCTCCTATGACGCGCCTTTAGGTCTTACATTTTCCTCTTACGAAATTTTATTCGCGAACTAGGGTGCAAGCCATAAAGGTTTGTCCCATTCTTTGATCTCTGCGAAATTTTATTCGCTTTTCTTGCGATGATGCTCGCTGCTCTTGTTGTGCTTTGTTATAAGAATAATTTTTCAATTGTAAGAGAGAGAGAAAAATTTATTATCCGTGTCATCATATAACATACCAGTATTTCTTATCTCGCAGAAGAGGTTATTGATAATACCTCTTCAGAAATAATCTATTCCACGGTCTATCGAGTCTTTGACCAACATCTCTTCCTTCAGGATCTACTAGTTTGTATGCCCCGGTTCCAACTATCTCTTTAATGATGTATGGTCCATCCCATTTTCTCTCCAATTTTCCACCACTTTCTCGCTGATAACTAGGCGTTTCTCGCAGTACTAAATCGCCAGGTTGGAATTCACGCTTCTTAACACGTTTGTTGTACTCGCGAGCTAATCTGCGTTGATAATTCTCCATATGTTGTAGAGTTTGTTCTCTTTTTTCTTCTAATTCATCCAACTTATTCAGTATCATACTGGAACTTAAATTTCTTTCCCATGCTTCTCTTTTTGTTGTAGGAATAACAACTTTTGTTGGTAATACAGCTTATACCCCATATGTCAAACAAAATGGTGACATTCCAGTTGCTTCTCATCTAGTTGTGTTGTAAGCCCATATTGCATTATGTACTTGCTCACACCATGCTCTATGGTATCCTTCTAACTTATTTTTCAAGATATATACGATTGTTTTATTAGTTGCCTCAGCCTGACCATTTGCTTGTGGGTATAAAGGAGTAGACTTTCCACATTTTATCTTAAATGCATTGAGTAACAATTCTATATTATGTCCCTCAAATTGCTTTCCATTATCAGATACTAATTGTGCTGGAATCCCAAATATGCAGATTATATTTTCAAAGATGAATATAAAAATATCTTTATCACAAATATGTTGTACTGCCTTTACTTCTCCCCATTTTGTGAAATAATATGTTGCGACAATCAAATATCTTCTTTGTACAGAACCAAGTACAAATGGTCCTACAATATCTAACCCCCATTTCCCAAAAGGCCATACACTTGTTGAAGATGATAATGGTGCTCCTGGTGCATGTATCTTTTTTCCATATCGCTGGCAATCCTCGCAACGCCTTGAGAGTTGCTTTGCATCCTCATGCATATACGGCCAGTAATAACCCTGCATTTTTGTTCTATATGCTAAAGATCTTCCTCCGCTGTGATTACCAACGTCACCACTATGTAACATCTTTAATATGTTTTGTCCTTATTCTCTCGTCAAACATCTTAGCAATGGTCCATTAAAAGATCTGCGATATAACACTCCATCTCTTAGATCATAATTGGTTGCCCTACTTTTCAACTTGTGTGCTTCTAATCAATTTCTTGGAATTTGTCCTCTCGCCAAGTATGCATGAAAATCTGCTCGCCAATTCGTGATATTGCTCGTGGGTTCTCCCTCGCCAGCCTCTACCATCATTACATCTGTCTCTTCTTCTTCTTTATTTATCGATGGAAATGAAAGTATCTGAATTTTGATGCACCTCGCCAATGGATTTGTCATCATACTAGATATAAAAGTGAAAGCATCTGCGAGCCTATTATCTTTCCTTGATATGTGTCTCCATTTTATTTTTGGAATTCTCGCAGATAATTCTTCAACAAGTCTTTTGTATTTTCTCAGGGATGGTTAATTTGTTGTGTACTCCCCTTTTATTTGACGAATAACCAATTGTAAATCGCTGGTGATTCTGGCATTTTCCAAATTCATTTCTATCGCAAATTTTAAAGCATGGATCACAGCATCATACCCTGTCTCATTATTAGTGGATGCAAATTCTAATCTAAATGAAAAAGCTGTTTTTTCTCCTTCTGGCGATATGAAAACAACTCCAATTCCATTTCCTTCTCCGTTGGATGATCCATCCACTAATATTTCCCATCTGTTGGGTTCTGTTAATAGCTCTTTTGGATCTCCGCATTCCTCTTCTACATCCATCATTTCTTCCACAGCTTCATCATCCTCCAAAGGAAATTCAGCCAAGAACTCTGCGATGACTTGGGATTTTGGCGAAGATAGAATTTCATATTGGATATCAAAGTGTCCTGCTTTTGCGTTCCATCGATCAACTCTGCCTGATCTTTTTGAATTTTTCATCACTGACTCAATGGGAACCTTTGTTAACACTTTGATTTTATGTGCTTGAAAATAGATACGAAGCTTAAAAGTTGCATGCACCAATGCTAGAATTAACTTCTCAATCTTGGAATAATTTCTCTTTACAGAATTAAAGTTTTTGCTGATATAGTAGATTGGTTTTTCTACCCCCGCGTCTACTCGCAGCAATACTGCACTTAGCGCGTATGTGGTTGTCGCGAGATAGATCAATAATTCTTCTCCTGGTTCAACCTTTTGTAAAATCGATATGTTCACTAAATGTTCTTTGATTCCTTGAAAAAATGTTTTGTTCCCTTCTTCAATATGTCGAAAAAATGTTTGCACTTATCTGAAGATCGCGAAATGAATCTCCCTAGCGAGGCTAAGAGTCCATTCAATTGTTGTACATATTTTATTTTCGCTGGTGTTGGCATATCGCGAATGTCTTGCACCTTTTCTGGATCAACTTGTATTCCTTCTTTTGATACAATGTACCCCAAAAATTTTCCTGAGGCTACTCCAAAGGTACACTTATCAGAATTTACTTTGATATTAAATTATCGCATTTGATCGAAAATTTCTTTCAAATCTTGCACTTGATTTTCAGCTTCTTTACTTTTGATTAGCATATCATCTACATACACTTCTAATGTTTTGTGAATCCACTTTGCAAACACCTTCTCCACCATTCTTTGATATGTTGATCCAGCATTTCGCAAACCAAATGGCATCTTTGTGTAACAATACAACCCTCTTGGAGCAAAAAATGTTGTATGTTCTTGATCTTCTTCAGCGAGAGGAATTTGGTTATATCCTTTATATCCATCCAGCGATGATATTCTTGCATTTCCCGCTGCTGATTCAACCATTTGTGGGATATCTGGCAGTGGAAAACTATCCTTTGGACAAGCCTTGTTTAAATCAGTAAAATCTATACAAACTCTTATCCCTTTGTTCTTCTTCGGGACCATCACCATATTTGTAATCCATTCTGGATATTTTGCTTGCCTTATAATTCCTGCATCGAGCATTTTCTGTAATTCCTCCTCTATTTGAGAATGGTATGTTGTTTCGATTTTTATTATTCTTTGCTTGAATGGTCTTACATTTTTATTGATTTCTAATTTATGACATGCTATTGATGGATCTATCCCCGACATTTCATCTATAATCCACGCGAAGATATCTTTATATTCTCGCAAGAGATTTATAGTTCTTTCTTCCTCATCTGCCTCCATTCTAGTCCCAATTTTTAGTATTTTAGGCTCTTCTTTACTCCCAATATTTACTTCTTTTGTTGGTTCCGCAGCAGTGTAACTGGCTTCAGGTTCTCCCATTGGTGTTGGTGTTTTCATAATTCTCGTGAATTCGTCTCCCTCTCGCGAAATTTCACATGGCACTCCTTTTTCCTCCTTTTCTTTCATCATGTAAACTTTAAACTCTTCTTCCTTCTTTGATTCTCTCGTCAGTTTTCTGCGAGATTTTCGTAACTTTGGACGGTTTTCACAATTTTTCACTTCAATTTGATAACATAATTTTGCAAAATCCGTATCTCCTCTAATTTCTCAGATTCCACTGGGCATATGAAATTTAATGCACTGGTGCAATGTTGATGCTAAAACTTTGATTGCATGTATCCACGGTCTTCCTAGTATCATATTGTACGGTGACTCCACATCTACCACGCTTAATGATACTTGTGTTTCAATTTCTCCTAGTGGAATTCGTACCACTATTTCGCCTGTAGGTTTTGTTAACGATTTTCCAAAGCCATGAATATGATATGTTGAATTAAACATTTCTTCATCCTTATATCCCATTTTCTTAAAAGTATGATAGAACATTATATCCACAGAACTTTCTGCATCTACCAAAGTTCTATTCATAACCCATTCTTCTTCAGATTTTATTGATTCTCCCTTTCTCACTGGTATAGCGGATATCGTAATTACCAAAGAAGATGTATGACTTAGATTTTCTTCTGGTATTTCTGCTGTTGTAAATGTGATCTCCTGCTTTTCCCAATCTTTTAATGATGATATCTTATCCACTGTCATAATCTTCCTTCCTTAAAAATCCCGTTTATGTATCTTCCCCTTAATGTTTTCATGAAATCTATCAACCATTGCTCTTGTTACCATATCACATTCCGATTTTCTACAATCCTTTTTGATTATGATCATTCTTCCTTCAATTATCTCACCGATTTACTTAATGATTTCCTTAATCTTGAACAATTCTTATCTTCTTCTTCGCTTTTTCTTCAATTTTTGTTAATTCATTCCCTGTTTCGGGCGCCAAAATGTAGTTGCAGGAATTCCCACACTACACCCTTGTTAAGATTCTATAGAAATCTATTGGAAATCAATTAAACTTCAAAGATTTAAACGACACTTTGCTATTCAAATTTCAGAAATGTTTACAGAATTGGAAGAAATCAAGATTACAAATATTCTCTTGAAGTTTCTCTCTCCTCAAGACTCTTTCAACTCTCAAAAATACATCATCCTTTTCTGGATCTATCGAGCCCTTTATATAGGGATTTACATAATGGATGACAGCTAAGTTTTCCTCCTATTTCGGATCTATTCTGCGATCTCATCGCGATCGCTACAATATTCTCTATCGCAAGAATGATGACCATCGCAGGATCAACATATTCTTCTTTTATTTCTTCCATCGTCAGTTTCTTTTGGATATTCTGCGACGCTCGTGAAACGTTGTTAAAGGATTGGAAGTGACGCTCGCAGAAACGTTATTAATATCGCAGGAATAACGTTGTAGCGATATTCCGGTCCTACAAACATCTAATTAACTCCACCCCGTTCCTCATTCAGTGAAAACCCAAATTTCAATCCTTCTTAAACATCCATAAATCGAACTTCCAGTTTATCTTGATAAACCCTAATCCATTGAATCATCTTTAAAATAACTTCACGACTTCAATTTAAACAGAAACCTCTCTTAATTACTTGATCCCATCCTCAAATCTCAAGAATCTTCAATCAATACCAAAACTCAGAAACCCTAACTTCTAATTTACTTTCTTCTTCGAGTCTGAATCAACAACATACAATAACACCATCACTATCAGCAACTCCATGATCTTTTACACCTCCTACCGATCACAAAGCTCCCGTTTGATCCCTCAAACACTCACAGAGAAGAAGAACAGAAGAAGAAGGAATGAGAATAAATATCTTCTCAATTTGGTTAGAAGACCAACGAAAAATGATAAATGCACCCATCACTTGGGTATGGGCAGCCAGGTTGGTCAACTGCAAAAAGTCTATTTTGTCCTTATAGCTAATTTGATAATTTCTTCTTCGTCTGGTATCCGAATGACTCGTTCAAATATCCTATTACGCATAATTTTTAGAGATCTATCTAACAATACTAGTTTCGTATCTAAATCGTTGTTAGATTAATTTCTATTAATTAATGTTCGTGTTAAACTAATCGAGTCCTTAGCGGCTAAATCGTCTCTTGACTAGTATAATAGCGTTGACGATATTGAGGGTGTTTACAGAGGAAGTCTTAAGTAAAGGATTAACAAGACTCGTGGAAACAAGGAAATTACAACCTATGGTGACAAGAAATGGCATTTCTCCTACTCATCTCCTATTTGCTGATGATATTTTTATCTTTAGTAATGGATCAAAAAGATGCTTAGAAAATATTTTAAAACTTCTTAAAGAATATCAAAAATGCTCTGGTCAAGTTATTAATAGGCTCAAAAGTATATGTTTTGTTGAAGGATGCACCTCAATGAGAAAAAACCAAATTTCAAGTTTATTGCAGATGAAATTGACTTTATTTCCAGATAAATATTTAGGGGTCATTATACCTCCAGGGGGAGTCAAAACTACTACTGTGTGGTTAATGGTTGAAATGATACAAGAATACTTGGCTGTATGGAAAGGGAAATTATTGTCTTTTCATGATAGATTGGTCTTAATTAAATTTGTGCTTAGTAGTATTCCTATTTACAACATGTTTATCTACAAATGGCAAAGATCTGTAATTAAGGAATATGAGAAGATAGTGAGAAATTTCTTGTGGTTAGGTGATGGAGAAGTTAGAAAATTTGAAACTATAGCTTGAAAAGGGGTTTACACTCCTTTTCATGAAGGTGGTTTGGGTATGAAAGACTATCAAATGTTAATAAAGCTCTACTGATGAAAATGCTATGGATATTTTTAACTTGTAAGGAAGAATGATCAATGTTCTTTGCATCAAAATTCAAGGATAAAAATGGTCAATGGATTTCTCATTGGAAGCTATCATCTATGTGGCGTAGCTTAAAATGGGCATGGTAATCTCTTAAGGATGATGTTAGATGGATTATAGGTACTGAAGAGCATATTTCTGTATGGTTTGATCACTGGACTGGTGTATGTCCTCTAATTGAAATACTTGGTTTTACATACTTTGTCAAAGCAAATTTACATATGAAGGTGAAGGACCTATTAAAAAATGGTAACTGGCAGATACCCATTGAGATACAAAATTCTATTCAATTTCCATTACCAGCAGTTAGTGGTGACAATGATGAAATTTTTTGGTGTACTAAGGGTAATTTTTCAACAACTGCAACAATTAATAAAATTTGATTCAAGGAAGCTATTATTCACCGTCCCTCTCAAATATGGAAGCCTTTTATTCATCTAGGGATCGCAAGCAATATTTGGAAAACTCAGCAAGGAATTTTTGTAGATGATCATAAGATGGTTACTAAAGGTTATTCTATGGTCTCTCAGTGTTATGTTTGCAAGCTAGATCAAGACATAATGCCACGTATTCTCTGGTTTTGCAATTTAAGTATAAAAGTCTGGCAATGGTTAGGTAATATCTTCATAATTTTCAAAACAAAAAAGTCCCATAATCAAAGAGGTTTGGTTAAAAACTTCTTTCTCTATAATGAGGGAACTTTGGTTTCTGAAAAACAGAATTATGTTTGAAAATGCATAGCCATATGAAAATAATTTTAAGAGTAGACTTTTGATCCTAGTATATTATGGAGGATATAGGATGAAGGGTACTAGATGGAGTCATGACTATGACTCTAAAATTCTCAATTTCTTCAGCTCGGGTCATAGAAACTCTAAGTTCTCAACTATTAAAGAATGTTTTTGGCTCAAAGAAGCAAGTGGTTGTCTTCTATTTTACTGTGATAGTGCTGCAGCTGGAAATCCTGGTTTGGCAGGTTTGGTGTAATTTCTAGAAATCATGAATGTCAAGTTGTTGGCACAATGTCAGGAGGATTGTGGATTTCTACCAATTATATAGATGAAGCTATGGAAATACTATGGGCTATAGAATGGGCAGTCATATTGCAATGTGAAAAAATTGTTATAAGATCATATTCAAAATCAGTAGTTGAAGATTTTAATAAAGGAGCAGTTCCTTGGTGTTTTAAGCCAAGATGGATAAAAGTTAAGAAACATTTATCTGAAATTCACTATGAGCATTGCTACAGAGACTTTAACTTCTCAGCTGATGGTTTGTCTAAGAAGGGTGTCAATCTGCATCTTGGATAGATTGTGCATCATGTAGGAAGTCCAGCGCATTTGATCCAGTTGGAGATGCCAGGAAAGAAGTATTGATTTTTTTAATCATCTCTAGTATCTTTGTAATTTTCTTTTAGTTTTCTTATTTAACTTCCTTTTGTTGAAAACATTTGAGCTTCTTTGATTAATAAAATTGGTGATTCAACAAAAAAATAAAAAAGTTTATTAACCTTACACATTTCAAGATTTGTATCATGCCCCCTTGCACCCGAGTGAACCCATTACTTATCAAGGTTATGATGATTTTGAAGAGACTCAATCACCAAGTCAGTCTCAAAATGGCTCAATAATCGATGTGTTGAACAACACTCTTGATCCCGAAAATGGGTGCAACTGGATATTTAGTTGAGGAGGAAATGGTCAGGGAAATAAGTAGTTTATGAATAGTTTATGGACGTAATTTAGTTTAAATATTTCTAATGTAATCTTTTTGTTTTAATTAATGAAAACTATCTTTTAGATTAATGTTCAAATCGAAACTAGTTTTACATTTCATTAAAAATTAACCTTAATACAATACTTAATGAAAATTGAATCCCTACATGTGAACCTGTTTTTACATTTCATTAAAAATTAACCTTAATTGCATAACACAATACTTAATGAAAATTGAATCCCTGCACGTGAACCTTGTAAAGTTCGTAACATTCGTCATGACTAAACCATCTTTTGTTGTCTTCGACAAAAGTGGCATGAGCTCTAATTTTTGATTCTTCAGTTGACAACCCAGAATGATCCCCTTTTAATTTGCGAATACTTTCTCACATCTTTCTTCATGAAACAATAATGATTTTGAATACATTCAATTATTCATCTTGAATATACATGACTTAACATCATAAACCTTTGAAACACAGTGTCCCATAAGTTAAAAGTCTCTAAATTGAAATCTCTATCGCTTGCAACTGAAATCCAACATCGAATTAGAGAAACATCTTCTTCTCGAGTGAAGGGAGCACTAACCACTTCAGTTATGCGACCACTAGGCATGTTGAAATGAATTTGAGGTTGGGATAGTGTGAGTTGAAATTGGTTATTCATAGAGGAGGGAAATTGTGGGCGCTGGATGAGGAACCGATGAGCGATGATCAGACCAGCGAGCGACAACATGACTATCGGTGGCACTGGAATGACCAACGAGCGATATTATGATCATCTATCGATGGAAACTCTATCGCTCATTAAAGACTTCGTCGTGTATGCCTAAGTGTTATTTCTAGCAATTAGGCAGATGTGTTTGACACTTTGGCATACCCATTGTGGGTGTTAAAGTGGCAAAATCAGCTGCTTGACATGTGCATAGGAATAAGCCTTAGATATGGGTATATCAAATCATAGGATTTGCCACTTTTGCACCCATTATGGGCATGCCAAACAAGCAAACATATGTGCCTAACTAATAAATATACCACTTAGTCATACGAGATGGAGTTTTTACTGAGCGATGGAGACTCCATCGAGCGATAATCTCTTTATCTCCAACGATAAAGAGATTACCTCCGAGTAATTTTATATATATATATATATATTCTCTCATCTGTCCTACTTTTCCATTGTTCTAATATATTTTTATATCTAAAAGGTCCCACTTAATATATTATAATACCAATTTTTTTTATAAATACCCCATCCCACATATACAAATATATTTTTAATCATTAAGGGCCCCACCTAACACAACTTAATATTTTCTTTAATAAAATTTTCCATATTTACAATACTGGAGAAATGGATTTGTCATTCCACATGGCATGGAAAACTAAATTTTACACCACACTCCATAAGAATAAGCCTTAGCTCTTGGGGAAAAAAGTAGAAAGGAAACAGTGGCCTCGAGGAGTTGAAGTGGTGACCAGAGAAGAACAACCCAAGCCTTACAACTCGTTCGGTTAGGAGAATTGGAAACCTAAGATTTTAATTATGGGTAATCCAATTCTTAGAATTGGATTCCAAGGAATTCGATTCAAATTCTAAAAGTTCATGTTCTATTGAGGTAATTCAATTATCTTTGATTTTATCATGGAATCCAATTCCATAATTGCACTATTGTACCAATGCAATGAAAATCTATTATTTTGGATGTAATTGGATTCTTAAGAATTAAAATTCATTTGGCGCATTTAGTTCAAGGAATTGGGTGCATTTACTAGGAATTGGATTACCCAACCTCCAATTCCTTGAAACGAACATGATGTAAGGATTTTAATTGTCATTGGTTTTTGTTCCTGCTGTAGGACCAGAATATCGCTACAACTATGTTCACGCGAGATTAACAACACTTCTGCGAGCATCATCGCAATCTCTCCAACAACAAGAATAATACAAAGAATGACGTAATAGACAACGACAACATAAAATATGAGAAAGATGTGAAGATTTTGTAGTTAGAGAGAATGCTCGCGAGCACAAGGTGGAAGCTCGCGAGAGCAAGGCAGGAAATGAAGATTTTGTGGTTATAGAAGAGTCTCGCGAGAACGATAGCAGAGCCTGCAAGGAGCATAGCAGAAATCCTAAAAAATGGGAAAGATGAGTTGAATGTGAGCTGTCGCCCACTATGAAGATACCTATATAAAGAGAAGAGCAGGAGAGAGAAAGGGAGAGACACAATTTTAGGAGAGAGAGATATATATTTTGCAGAGAGATTTTTAGAGAGAGAATATATTTTTCATTATCATCTTCTTCCCCAAAACCATATTTAGAACTCCATTAATAGATATTATCAATATAAAATCAAATGTAAATTTTAACAATCATAGTGAAGAATCATGGATGTAGATCAAATTGATCGAACCATGTAAAAAATCTTGGTGTCCGTTTATAATTTTAGCAATTTTACTACCATTATAATATGTAGATCTAGAAATTAATATCAAGATATGATAAGGGGTGTGTTGTAGGATTTCCTGCAACTACATTTTGGCGCTAGAAACAGGGAACTGCTTGTTGGATTGAAGAAGATCAAGAGAAATTAAAAATTGTTAATGATGAATTCAATTGGATTTATGAGATACAGGGGAAAATATGGAAATTTTGGGAAAAGAATGATGAAGAACAACCAACACAATTTATGAGAAATGTATACAGAGACAGAGAAGCAGAAATATTGAGAAGCATGAACATATTTGAAGAAATCTTTATAGGAATGAAATGAAATGAATCGGTATCAATTAATTTTTTACATAGGACAAAATCTTTCTTATCTCTTTAATTATATGTTAACAATCTGGATCTGGAAAATTTTGAATTTTAACTATCAAAATTTGTCTTTCACAAAAATTGGTTTTGGGATGATACTTTGAATTAAAAAGAATTTTGATTGTAAATTTACATCCGCAGAACTAGATTTTAATCGTAATTTTGATTGTTATCTCTTTCAAATTAAATTTGCGAAGTAAAAATTTATGAATCTTCTTTAAATTTTGTGAGTAGCAATGATGTCTTAAAGTTAAATATAGATCGCTAATTAAATCAATTGGTTGTTTTCAGCGAAGGTAAAGAACAAACGTATGGTAATAATAAGAAGATGTATTAATAAAATTAAACTGGCGAGAAGAATAAATGTTCAGGCGAGGAAAGGAAGATCATTGAGAAGATATATGAAGGAAGAAACACACACAACCAAATAAAAGGGGAAAGCTGAAAAGTTTAGATGGCCGCAGCCAAGTAAAGAAAAATAAGTCATTTGCGAAGCAAAGAACTTACAACAGATAACTTCAATAAACATCTCCAGCGATTGTCATCGCCAATCAAAAGGGCCAAGACAACATAATCGAAAGGGAGTGTTTTTTTTTTTTATCCTTTCATTTTCGGTTATAAATTTTTTACGTCGATTTAATTAAAACGCCATGGAGTAGTATCAAACGTGACCTACAAAAAGCCATAGCATCAAAAATAACATATAGTCACAACTAAGATAAAAAATGATTCCAAAGTTTAAGATTATAAAAATGTAATTTTAGTTTTCTTTATTATTTACTAATCAGTGAATGAAAGTTCACAGGGCTTGCAGCGAGGAACCTACTCTCATCTATATTAGAAAGTTGAAATTTACAAAGAAACAACACCAATCTCTAAAGAATACTGTTGGCGATGAGAGGAAGAACACAAAGTCATATTTCCATTGTAGTAATTAATTCCAGCAAAATTTAGAAGATATACAATGGTCAAATTATTCTGCGAGCATCGCAGGAGTATTTATATTGGTCGCGGAGAAAAATACAGTCAGGGCAAAGAAGAAGAGATGGAACAAAACGACTATGGGATTTAAATAATATGACATATATTATTATGGGAGTTGAAGAGGCCTAGCATCATCGACCATCAGGTTAGCTCAACTCAGCAAACTAACAAGATAAATACTGTATACTTTGTCACCAGACCTATCAGCGAGCAAAAGAAGATGGTGAAGCACCACTTCGTATGAAATTACTTCATCAATAATCTCTATGTTGACGAGTAGTCACTTCAGAACAGACAAACCTGCGAAAAACAAGCCAACAAAGAACCACGATCAAAATAAAAACTCAAAACAAAGGAGGAAGAAACTCTGCGGAGCATACTTCATCAAAATTTATTAAGCAATGAAGCTCAATAGGGAACGAAAAGTATGGGAGATATTTACCTTGACAGCAACCCCAGCGAGCCAACCATCTCGTGTTACAAGCCTAAATCTTCTCAACACAATCATTCTTCTTACAATAAAGAGAAAATTTGGAACCTCTGATAAACCCATTTCCAATGAGCACAATTAGTAGAAGATCAAATCACTAACTCGCAGGAAGTAGAAGAATCTGCGAGGAGCAAAAACTATAAGGACATATTTCATAGATTTTTAAGGACAGATTTCATAGAGAAAGAGCTAATAAAATAAAGAGAGAAAGACGGTTCATATACCACTTAAACTGAAGAACTAGGATTATGGGCGAAGGGCAACTTCATGATAATGGTGAAAGTATGAGAACCGCAAGAATAATTGAGAACATATAACAAACAGTTCGTGCAGGTAAGGATGAAAGAAAAAATAAATAAGAAGAGTGAAGAAAGCCATAGTATTGTGTGTGTTTTTCGCACAAAGAAAAACTCAACAGCCAGAGGAGAAAGCATAGGGGACCAGGAAAATAGAAGAATCTGCGAGGTGTAAAGAATGACTTCATACAGAGTGATGAGGATTCATCCAGTTATATGATTCGGAAAAAGTAAAGGCAATAGAAGGATAATAGGAACGAGCGGACATTGCTGTTGGGAGGTTTATCAGCGATAGTTCCAGCAGGTTTATCAGCGATAGTTCCAGCAGGTTTATCGGCGATGGTTCCAGCAAAGGCCAATGAAGGAAGAAGAGTTATAAATGAAATATACTTTGTCAAACCTCACAACAGCAACTCAGGAGAAAACAAACTCATTGATCGTCAACATCATCAGCTTTGGGCGATGAAGTAATAGATTGGCTAGATCCTTGAGTAGGACAAGGAAAATATTTTCACAAGATCGAGAAGAAGAAGTTTAATGTCGCAAGATCGAGTCTCACGCAACAATATATTTTCACATTTTTTTCTAAAGTTGCCTAACGAAAAGATAATGACAAAATGACGATAGTATAGCTCTCTTTCGCAAACAGAAGCCAGAACTGATGATCATAGGTTAATTTCGCAAGAGAGGTTAGCACGGTTGTTATGTTGCCAGAATATGAAAGATGCAGATCAAGAATTCATTTCTCATTTCTTCTCATTTCACAAGCAAATCAAATACTTCGCGAGAGACGGCGGCAACATAAAATCACATAAAAAGCTAAGTACCATTTCCGTGAATATTTTATTTACAGAAAATAAAATATTTTTGATTTAACTTCCAAAAAGCGATACAATCGCAAGATTTCAAAGTTTTTAAAGATTACAAAAGGTGAAATCATCGCAAACATTTTACATCACAAAAATTTCAAAAATTACAGAAAGCGAAATTATCACAAAAATTTCTAAGATTTCAAAACATTTCAAAGATTTTTGATTTATTTACAAACAGCGATACAATCGCAAGACTTCAAAGATTTCAAAAATCTCAAAAAACCGAAAAAAAATCGATTTATACATTTATTTAGAATATTTCTTTTATAGAAAAAGATTTTTGATTTAACAACGCGGTACAATCGCAAGATTTTAAAGAAGATTTCTAAGATTTCAAAAAGATTTCAAAGAATACTTACTTCAAATATGATGTTGTGAGAATGAAAGAAGAACTCATAGAAATGAGCAATTTTTTTTTTATCAGAGCTGCAAGTGTAATCGCGAGATTATTCAAGATTATATAAAAAATTGACAGAAATGAAAGAATGAAGAAACGTGAAAATATCGCGAGAAACGCGAATAAAATTTTGCAGAGACATAAGAATGGGACGAACCTTTATGGCGTGCACCCTAGTTCGCGAATAAAATTTCGCAAGAGGCAAATGTAAGACCTAATAGTGCGTCATATAAGGGGGTATCTGATTGCATGGATCAGGGGTAAGGTTATACTGCTGATGGATCCTGAGCCTTGGAGAGAAAGGGGTCCATCTCTTTGAGATACTTATCCAGGAGAGGTACCTTGGATTTCCAACTATATAAGGTTATACCCTGGTTGGACGACCGAGGGTCTCTTCTAAGAGGTGCAGAGCATGACCAAGGCGCCGAGGTACATGGTTGAGCCAAGAGTGCCCGGACGAACCTACCCTGGCCATTATTGGTAAGTCTTGGCTATGATGCACTTGGCCCGAAGAAAACCCCACTTAGGGTGCAGTCTTGTAACTATAAGCCATATAGGCATAAAGGACAAGAGGCTGCGAAAACAACTGGTTGTTGGTAAATCCGGATGGGAGGAGCTAGTCTTGTATGGCCGATGTGCCCTCCTTGAAGGGGAAATCAGGGGAAAATAAGGGCGGCACCCTCCATTAGGGAGCTGATAAGTGTCTAAAAACGGTAATGTCATGGGGCTTTATGATCGCAAAAACATTTAGGCCTGTCATATTGTCGCGTGACAAAAATTATACAGAGGCAATAAGCCATAATATAAAAAGTTAAGATGAGATCAATGGGTTTTTATATGAAAATGTAAAGACGTCCTGCGATTTCATCGCACGACGACAATGTCATGAGGCTTTGATCTCGCGAGGGAACTTAGAATTGTCATATTGTCGCAATACAATCAAAGAATAAAGATAAGGCAAGATCAATGGGTCAATACATGCAAATGTAAAGACGTCCTGCGATTTTGTCGCAAAAATAAAAATTGGCAAAATAAGACCTTTAACTAGGAAGGCAAAATAAGACCAATAGAATAATCTCAAACATTAATTATTTTCTTTTAAGAATGCAGGAAAGATTTATTCATCGCAAGAGGGATAGAAATTACTATTTAGAATCTCTCAGAAATACTATTCAAAATCTCTCATAAATATTGTTCAGAATTTCTCAGAGTCTCTCAAGAGGATTGTTTACAATCTCACAGCACTATTCATCGCAACACTATTCATCACATAACTATTCACGGCACTATTCATAATCTCGCGGTGATATTTCAAGAACACTATTCATAATTTCGCACGGTTATCCATAAACTTGCAAAAACATTTTGAAACTCGCAGATACATTCAGAAACTTGCAAACTCATTAAACACCTCGCAAACTATTCCAGAACTTCGCAGGAAATGTGATTATTTAGCAGAATATGATTATTTTATCGCATGAGGCAGAGGCAAGACAAGAATAAAGAAACAATTCGTTCATTTAACATTTTCTCAAGGATTATACCTCCATATATAAAGAACAGAGGCAACTATGGATTACCAAGAAAACATTTTATGTTCTTTATCTTCTCGGCAAGAATCATTTCCAAAATGGACAGGGATTTTCACCAAAAATGAAGTAATAATTTCGCATGAACAGAGGTAATACTTATGATTTTCATTCAAGGACGGATACTTCTTATTTTCTGAGGATTGAGTACTTCTTATATTTCTTCAAGGATACCTCATACTTCGAATACATCAAGAGTTAATACTTCTTATTTACTTAGCAAAGACATGGAACTTCACAAAAGAATAGAGGCAAGTACGTACTTTTTGAGTCTAGTATTCTTTCGCTCGTTCCTTCAACAACAAAGATCAAAGACTACTACAACAATAGATTTTTTCTTAAAGATTACTTTTCAAGCAATATTCAAGAAAAAAGAGGCAAGATGTAGGACCAAAATATCGCTACAACTATGTTCACGCGAGATTAACAACACTTTTGCGAGCATCATCACAAGCTCTCCAACAACACTTTGCGAATGTCAGAGAATAATACAAAGAATGACGTAATAGACAACGACAACATAAAATATGAGAAAGATGTGAAGATTTTGTAGTTAGAGAGAATGCTCGCGAGCACAAGGCGGAAGCTCGCGAGAGCAAGGCAGGAAATGAAGATTTTGTGGTTATAGAAGAGTCTCGCGAGCACGATAGCAGATCTCGCGAGCACGATAACAGAGCCTACAAGGAGCATAGTAGAAATCCTAAAAAATGGGAAAGATGAGTTGAATGTGAGATGTCGCCCACTATGAAGATCAAGAATACAAAACAAAGCTAGGATAAGTTTTCCTTTGTTAGTGGTGATCAGGATTTGTCCGTGGGAAAGATAAATCAAAGGATGTGGTTCTCCCTGCCACACTCTACAAGTCGCACACGTGGTGTTAATTCCAATATTATGAATGAAAAATGAATACTCAAGTCAAGATATGAAATTTCAAAAATTATAATGGGGAGGTTCGAACTCATGACCTATTGTGTCATAAGAGTGGCTTCTAACCATTGTTCCACCTTGGTTGGAATTGATAGAAAAGATAAATCAACAGTGGTGGTTTGTTCAACTTAAATACCATAATTGGTCTATTAATTAGTGTTTCACTAATTTCACATAATAAATAATTTATTAATTATAAAGTATTTTATTAATTAGTGTTTCACTAATTGCTCATAATAAATGACTAATCATTTTTTAATTATAAATGTTTTCTTAATTAATTATAATATTTATTTCTATTAATAAGTAATTTTGATAAATAATATCAATAGATATTTTCTGTAACAATGAGTAGTAGAAGAGGTGGAGGCCGAAAGATTAGTGGTGGTTAAGGGACGAGCCGAGCACAATTATATTTTTTTTTTGTTCTTTTATTGTAAAATGGGATACAAAGTCCATTTTTCACATGTTTCCGGCTTGCCAAGAATTTTTTCTCCCTCTCCCCTCAAAATACTGGCTATGAACCTGGTTTGTGGTGGAAGAAGTAGTGACGATGAATGCTGGTGAGTAGTGATGGACAATATTAATTTTATGTTGTCGTTACAACATCGATAACATAGTAGTGTTGAAGATGTGGTTGGTTGTTTTTAACACTTTTGATAAAGGAAGGTACCATATATTTTAGGGATGATATCATACAGGACAACATATAGTTGGATCACCCAAATGGTACCCCTGTTATTTTTGGTACTATATCGTATAAATCATGATTTTTTAATGTTAAAATAAAATTGATTGCAATACAAAAAAATATATACACGAAATTTTTTTAATGAAACTAATCAATTGACAAAATTTTGTTCAATCTAAACCTCATAATGGCATTTGTGATTGAAAATTAGAATTGCGTCCAACAACCTACATGGGATGGGCGGAAGTGATGGTGGCAGTGGTGGAGTCAAAAATTGACATTTAGGAGGCCTATTTTTTTTTAAAAAAAGAAACATGTAAAATTGGTAGACTAAACCATAAATATATATTACAAAGTACTATTTATAAAATATAAACTAAAAAATTTATGTAGTTATTAAAAATTTAAGGGGTTGGAGCCAGGTTAGTCAATCCTTGGCTCCGCCACTAGGTGTTGGTGGATAAAAAAAGTGGATTCATATGGTTTTATGATGGTGACGGGTATAGGTGAACAAAAATATATTATGCTGATTTCGTAACTCCACAAAATGTGTAACGCTATATTATAAAGTATAAAACGTGGTTGATCATTCTAATGTTAAAATAACCTCAATAAAACACATGTCCATTTTAAAAAAATTGGTGCAATCAATTGTCATGTTATGTAATAACTAAACGAACGATACGAATCAAGATCAGAACATATGAAATTATTTATTATCGATTTGTTTATGTAAAGAGTGGTCAGGATTTGTCCTTGCGAAAGATAAATTTACTGCTGGGATTTTTTCAACTTATCAATTTTTAAACATTTTATTAATTAGTGTCTCATTGATTGTTCATAATGATTAATTAATTTTCTATTATAAATGTCCCTTTAATAATCTAACATAAATACATAATTTTATTAATAAATTTTTTTACTAAAAACTATATTAATTCTAATGGTGGTAGTGGAAGTAGGGTTAGTATAAGCGGTGGTGGGTGTTTGTGAATGGTAGAGGCGGTAACATTACTATTGGTGGAAGAAATAGTGGCGGTGGATGGTTTTTATGGTGGTGGGAGTTGGTAATAGTAGTGTATAATAATAGTTTTTGCTTTTTAGTGAGTTTTATTGACCAAGTAAAAAAATAATCTTCACAAAACAAGCAACATTGTATTGTGAAATATGTAATTGGTTGTTTTTAGCACGATTGATAAGGACAAAAACCAAATATTTCGAGGATGATACCGGAACGTATAAGACAATATGATCATGACTGTTCGATCACCCGTATTATATAAAGGCAATTGGTGTACCCGCATAAGAAAACATTACCGCTCTCTGAAGTACTATTACATTCTTTTCCTGAAAGACCATCAATGTCGAGTTGTTTCGCGACAACTACCTACAAAGACAACAACTTTCACTCAATTCTCGATATAAAACCTTATTGACCGGGAAAATGTATTTGCATTCTAAAATATTTGTTTGAAAATTATGTTTTTCCATCAAAATCATCATAAAAAACTCTAAATCATAAATCTAAATTTTGCCTCCAATGTTTATAGAATATTTTTTATATTTTACATTCTCAAATCATGCGACCTCTTGATGACAAATCAACAATATCAAATTACGGATCAATATGTATAGGTTTCATTCATTGGGTTAGAAGGTAGAGTAGACACAGATGGGTAGATCACATAAAGAAGAACATGACTGAGAATACTTCAATAATTTGGTTAAGAGATAAGGTCAAAAATTTAAGATTAACTTTCTATAGGACTAATTAGATCGGCTTCGATAGGAGTTGACTAAAATATGGATTAATAATAATTTTCACGCAAGACAATTGCATAACATAGTACGGCTAACTCTGTCTATGTAAAGAGTGGTCAAGATTTGTCCTTCCTCAATTGCTATGTTATGTGAGAAGAAGGTGATATCTAAGATTGAGGTATAATTCAAATCTATTAGATTCGTACCATTTACAACTGGATGCATTGAAAAAAAACTCACGTGTTGTTATTAGTATTACAGGCAAGGGATACATTGACCACACTTGCGCAAATATCTCATTTCACAAATGATTGGTGTTGCATGTATTGTTTAGAATGCAACGAGGAATTTGAGGAAACAAGGCACCAAAAGCAGTGTCTCGGGTATTTTGGATATAGTAACTTAGACCCGATGTAATACTTATGTTCTTTTTTTTTAAGTTTTTCCACAATCTATTTATTTAAAAAAAAATAAAAACACTGCAAATACATAACATCAACAAAAATTAGACAGGTTGCGTTTGATAATAATGGAAACAGATGGTCCGGAAACGACAAAAGAAAGGAATTGTTGTAGAAGAATTGTTGGGATATACAACGGATTACTTAATACGAATGAAATATGTATTCTGAAATCACATAAAGTTCACACTAGAAGATGACATCTGTAGCGCCCCCTAAGCTAGCAGCTGACTAAACCAAGAATTTAACTAATAAAGAGGCACTAACGAATCTAAATTAAACACTTAAATTTTCAATTAAGAAATCTGCTACAAAAACTTAACCCAAAGCTAACCCCGCTCAGAAATATATATACAAGAACTCCTCTCCAATAATACATATGAAATAATCATTTGGTTTACAAATAGAATTTACTACCAAATAAACATATCACAATATAAACAAATAACAAACTTAACATCTCGAAGCTTTCAATGCGCAACTCTGCTCTGTCATTGAAACTGAAATGGGGAATAATTAACATTTAACTTCTAAGTAATCATATGCAGATTTGGAAAACATATTTGGAAAACATTACATATTTTCCCAAACATTAGAAGACAACTAAACCACTGAAATAAACAATCATGTATATGGACCTAAAGTCCTCCTTTAGTTTCTACGGTGACATTTACACACCTTATAATTTCTGCGGTGACATTTACACACCTTAATACTGAAGGCGTAAAGTAATCTGTGGGTGAAAGTTACACACACGTAATATTGATGCCAATTCCACACCTATTATTAATATTGAGGTGTATCGCCCTATCCATAAGAATATGAAGGAGCGTATCCAATATACCATAGATGGAAATTCTCATTTCCCAAAGACAATCATAAAGATAAACAAAGCATGAAATATGCGAATAGACAATGCATGAGTTTATTAAATAAAAACTTTCGTAAAAGAAATAACAATGATTACAAAACTGTTAAATGCACTCCCACACCTTTTTGATGACCATCCACGCTTATCTCGATATCCACAATCCCCTGGTTCATTCTTTGAATCGCTCGTTGTTAATAGAATCTAATTGTTAATCATACAAGAAGTCTAAGAATCTATCCAAAAGGCTCACGCAAGAATCATACAATTCTATCTAATGGTTCTAAGCCCATTATGGTATCTTATTCTCTATCTTTAGTATAAATAAGAGTTTACTAATCCAATTATATTGATTCTATAGTCCGTAGCTAAGTCTTGTGAATATCTAGAACTTTGTAGAAGGAACCAGATGTTAATTCGGACCATAAGTGGTCCAATTCATTAAGATATGATAACTGATCCTAAGCCCAAGCCCACTAAGCTAAGGTCCAGTTCATCTGGTCAACAAACGGTCACTAACAGTCTATTGGGGTCAACTGACGGTCAATAACAGTCCACATCTAAGTCCAGTCAAAGTCAAGGTCAAAGTCAAGGTATTCAGGGTCAAACGAGTCAACTCACTGAGTTGAATCTGGTTTCATCGAGTTAACTCAACTCAGTCAGATAACCTGAGCCAGATTAGTCAGCTAGGCTGACTGGGATGTCTAATAAGCCTAGTTCCATTACAACTTCAACTTATACCAACCTGATTCTATAAAAGTAACATTATAAATATTCATTCATTCAAAACAAACTTCAAATTCTAATACAAATACAAATTGCCTACCTGCAAAAGCAGTTGCAAGCTTCCACTGGAGCTATTATCCATTTTCTACAACTACCATTAATAACTACTCATCTCAGGCCTGGATCACCACCAGACTTCATTTGAGAGTCACAAACAAAATTCATTTCTAACACCATTGCAACACTCAAAACCACAAGAATCCCATGACACTGCAATTCAACCTGAACCACTACTACTTACGATTCCAGCTCCATCTGCAATGTACCAGCTTCAAACATTATTACCACTAAACTCTTTAACTTATGACTTTTCCATTTCAACATCCTCAAATCAATCCATTCAAACAACAACACCATCAGTTCACTTTATCTTGGCCTAAACTACAACCACAGCTCATACCACACACAAATACCACCACAAAGAATCCAGTCTAGCAACATCTCAACTTATCATTTTTCATTCAATAATAACTCATAACTCAATAACAACAGTTCCTCCTTTACTTTCCCAAGGCTTATATCATACATACACCTTGATTGCAATATCAATCAAAACTATTTTATCTCAACAATTTAATCAATCCAATTTAAAAACACAAACTTAGAATGATTAGGAGCTTACCCAAAGTCCATCATCTCCTGAATTGTTAATATGTCCAATCAATTTCCACGGAAGATCCACTTTCTGATTTGAGGAAGAACAGAAACCCTAATTCTCAAATCATCCCAAAACGAATTCAGAAATTCAATTAACCTACATCTCCTTTGTTATTCATCCAACATCAACTCAATCCATCTCTCAATTCACCTAAGAACTCGAATTCCATTCAATCAATTTATCTTTAACCAACAGAAACCCTAACTCACGATTTAGATCTTCAATTCAACACCATGTCATAAATCAATCGATAACCTCTTTATTCTTCATCCATCTGCTACTCAATACACGAATCAATTCAATATAATCTCAAACATTTCTTGAACCTTAAATTGATTCTCTCGGTTACATCATCTCAAACAGAAACCCATAACTCTCCTCCTTCTTAGTTAACCGGGACATCATCACTTTTATCGAGTGAACAACTTCACCAAAATGCTTCTCTCAAATCGATTCTTAGAATCGCCTCCACAGAAGAAGAAAAAGAGAAAAGAAGAAAAAATAAGAAGAATGAGGAGGAAGAAATAAATAAGAAAGGAATGTGAGTTTATCTGCTCGGGCAGGAGAAGATAAGGCCAAAGAAATTACTAGGACATCCACTTCTTTGATAAGGGCACCCAGGTCGGTCCGGAGATAAGAACGACCAAAACTACTGAGGCACCACAACTTGGATAAGGGCTGCCATAAAGTCCATCAATGAAATGATTATTTTACTCTCTGTAAACAGATTGATAAAACTTCTTCACCCCTTGTCTGGATGACACGTGCAAGTAGTCCACTCTGCGTAACTTTTCGAGATCTAACGAGCGGTACTAATTTCATAACCAAATCGTTGTTAGATTAATTTCTATTAATTAACGTTCGTGTTAAACTAAACGAGTTATTAACGGCTAAATCGGCACTTGATCATCTCTTGACCGGTCTAACAGCGTTGACGAGCTTGAGGGTCACTATATTCTCCCCACCTTTAAACATTTTCGTCCTCGAAAATCGAACTACCTTCTAGTCTTGAAAACTCCCCACCTTATAGAATAATTCCATCTCTTTTCTAAGCGCAAAAAATAAGAAATAAAGCATAAACCTATATGGCTTCTACAACTAAAATTTGTAGCTCTAGGTTGAATTATGCTGATTTTAAATTCTATCAAATAGGGAAGTCTAACTTCTTAAACTAATTTCCATTTTATAAAATATTTGTCTCGAACTTCAAGGAAGAATCCTACAAATTTTTCTAATTGAACTTACATCTATGAGGTTTTTTTCCAATTTAATTTACTGTATATTTCTATGATCAGTCATCTCTGAATGCAGTTGCCATGTCAAGGTTGGCCAATCCCAACAATGCCTTCCTACGAACAGAGAAAACACAACCTTCACTATTCTCAGTGCTAGATAAACTAATTACTAATTTATTAAAATTAATTAGTCTTCAACTTTTATCTTAACGGTGTAATTATAATAAATTTACTTAGTAAAATATATAAATAGTTCTCATCATTTTAAACAATTTAGAGTAAATTCGAAATTTAATGACTATTATAAGTAAACCCAATTCGATTGTTTTAAGTGCTAACTTACTATGACTGATTAATTTCTAAATTCTATTGTAATTGCTTTATCTTGAAGATTTTACTTTATAAACTATGTATATAATTCACAGCATTTTAAACAATTTAAACCTCAAAATTTATTTTATCTTATTTATTTATATGAGACTAAATTTTAATTCCAAATGAAACCATAATATTATAACTAAATAATTATTTAAAATTCATGTGCTATTTTAAAATAACTGAATGTTATAACTATTATCCAATTGTTACTATTATTATTTCCAGTGTGTCTATTTGTTTATTTCATTATGCAACTTGTTAAAAGTAAATAACCACTTTAAATTATGTCGTTTGGTATTAATATTTAATTATTGTTATTACATACATTTCTTATTTCTTAGACTGATATAAGTTATTCATAATTAGTTATAATGCGAAGTTTAACTTTATTATTAATACTAGATTTCATTTAATCTAACTTTATTTCCTTAAGTTTATATTATTGTTAAGTAATCCTTAAGTTGTATTATTAATAAAATCTACATTCTGCTATTACTATCCAATAATATTATCCAAATGATATTTACAATAATTCTAAATTTTATAATAATTAATATTAGACAAGTATTATAATTTGCTTATTTTATGAAAATTTATTGTCTTAATTATACTATCATTTTCATTATTGTTTTATCAAATTTTCTTATTTGATTACTAGTGTAATTGACATACAATTAAAATAATTGTTTAGTAATGATACTTAGTTTAATTTTATTAAGCCCTAATCTTGTAAATTTAGATAATAAGTTTGACATTTGATGTCTGTGTAAATTTTTTAAATAATTACAAAGTTAAAAATTACATACTAGGCAAGCGAGCGACAAGCTGTGCCGCTAGCCCTTTTTGAATAGCAAAACCTATCCTATTAAAAATAAAATCTCGTGAGCCAGGGGTCATTACATTGCTGCGCATGACTTTCGGACCCTCTTGAGTAGTCCAACTGCTTATGGAGCCAAATAGCCAAAAGTATCAAAAGCAAAGGGGACAAAAGCATGCCCATTGTCAACACATGCTTTCTCATGCTTCGATATCTTACCTGAGGCAGCCTTTAGCGCTGCTCGCCCGACTGTAAAGGTGCCATGTCCAATGCCTACCAAAGGAGATACCCGGTGAGGTCAACACATGTGTGTTTCCAATTAGCCCATCCAAAAATAAGAACATCAGCTGGTCTTAGTGTCGATCTCCCTTCAAGTGGGTCTGTCGGAAATGCACAGTGCTTCTTTCTTGCCGAAATGCCAGACCTCACAAGTACATCATACAAAATATCCCTCACATGATGATGTCTATATTTGTAACCGTGGTCTACTTTACAATGAACTGCATGTTCACCATATGAATCAAGCAACTTTGTGATGCAAGCAGGGCAGCGAGAGTCGAGAGGATAAAGCGGGATCATTAACTTTTGTATTTGAGGATAGACCAGGACTCCAAAGGAGACATCTTCTGACCCCTCAATCGGAATAGCCGGAAGAAAATCTTGGGCATGTGCCGCTGCAAACAACCAAAAACCGCTTTTCCGTCTCTCCGTTAGCATGTAAACTCTATCAATGTCCTTAACCACTTTACAAAAAGAGCACTCGCCAGGATGCTTTGTGCTTTAGGGGGCGTTGTCTTTATTGGTGAAGTTGTTAAGATCAAAATCAGGGAAGAGTCACTTGTAAATATAATTTTAATTTCATTTAAATATTGATATAACACATTTTGTTTATTCAGATTGAATTGGTAATATAGTATATCGTGTTACATATTGGCGTTAGTAATTTTAATATGATTTTAAACTTTGAGTCTGCATAAAGATTTAATATGTCTTAATCATTATTTTATCGTTGTATAATTGTTAATGATCTTTTAATTTAAATTATGCTCAATACAGTACTAATTTAAATTTTAATAGTTCAAGTTTGTCATACTAACTTTTCATTTCAAAAGAAAATTAATTTATTTATAAAGAAGGATTCTGTTAGTATACGAATTTATTTCCTTTTAACTCTAATATTACAATAAATATCCGATTGCTATTATTACTATTTCATGTATATTTGTTTCATTCTAAAGATTTATTGAATCATTTATTAGATTAAAGATAATTTGTAATTTAATTTAATTTAATTTACAAAACTTAATTGAAGATATGCGTAAATAATTTTCGTAGTTATTTAATCATAATAATTATTATTATTTTTGTTGTTCTATATCCTTATCGGAATTTTGTTAAATAAAGTTGATACTAATTGTGAATGCAAACATTACTTTATTAAAATAATAATATAATTATTATTGTATTTATTATTACGAATCAAAGTCAACATTACATGAGATGGTGGGCAACCGAGCAACAAGCTGGGTGCCAACACCTTTCTGGATAGCGACACCTAGCCTATGAAAAAGGGAACCACCTATTTTAGAATTGGGGTCGCGACTAATGAGACAGTTCTTCAATCTGCTTACAAAAGCGATAGTGTCTTCCCCTAGCTCTCCTAAGGTGGTAAAGGCCAGCACACCAAAACCATAGCCGTGTGTTTTGCACTTGTCAAGGTATTTGTGGTTTTACGCTTGATGGTCTTTAGAAATAGCGTGTCCTGGAATGAAGTGACGCGGCATGGCAGTGGTGAAAGGTGAAACACCTGTAACGTCCAAGCAGACTGCTTTCCCATTCTCCCAGTTATGGACAAGAAGATCTGCCGGCTTCAAGTCTTTGTTGGAGTTGGAAGATAATCCCAAGGAGGCTTATTTTTGTGCTGTGACGCCGGCCTTGTAGCATATGTCAGCAAAAACATCTCTAACAAAGTCATGTCGAAATTTACTCCCTATGTCTTTTGCGCAGTGAAGAGCATGGTCTCCGAAGATGTCCATGGGTCGATTACAACTTGAGCATGAGGTGCCGCTTTCGAACAAAGGTATGCCAAGATGGTACTGCAGGATGGCTCGAAAGTGTCTAGGACCCAAAGCCTGGTTTAATCCACTGATAGGAATAGCTTTGAGAAAATCCATCGCGTGCGGCGTTCTATTTCTTTGCCAAAGAAATAAGTCCCGCTCAGAAAGAGAATGTGTTGTAGGTAAATGTTCCCTGAGAACACCAAAGTATTTAACCTCCAGTGACTAAAATTATTAAAATTATTATTACTCTTATTAAATTATTATCATCTACAATTAGCAATTATTAATATTGATGGTTGAATTATTATTTTAACTATTCTTACAAATATTAATAAGTCTCAAAAATTACTATCAACATTTATGTGGTTACTCCATAAATCTCAAAAATTATTAATAAGTCTCAAAAATTACTAAAGTATTAAAATTATTATTACTCTTATTAAATCATTATCATCTACAATTAGCAATTATTAATATTGATGGTTGAATTATTATTTTAACAATTCTTACAAATATTAATAAGTCTCAAAAATTACTATCAACATTTATGTGGTTACTCCATAATTTATTTACTCTTCACATAAGTCCATGTGTTCAGTAAGTTTTTATTTAATTTACAAGTTATATCAATTATACTATTTTCACTATTAATATTATAGTATTAGATTGTTTACGTGTTCATATTTTTTAGATTAATTATTATCAAATCCTAAAGTTATTGGTGTATCCTACAATTTTTACTTCAATACATAAACAATCAAACAAACGAATCAATCAATCAGATAAATCTTTTAATTATTGATAACTTTTAGTGATTAAGATTTATCTCACAAATCCTTGAGTTCTAAACTATTCTAGTTCACTAAGCGGCACCGGCTATTTCTATATTTTCCCATATAAGATCTAATAATGAGCTCTGATACCAACTTTGTAGCGCCCCCTAAGCTAGCAGCTGACTAAACCAAGAATTTAACTAATAAAGAGGCACTAACAAATCTAAATTAAACACTTAAACTTTCAATTAAGAAATCTGCTACAAAAACTTAACCCAAAGCTAACCCCGCTCAGAAATATATATACAAGAACTCCTCTCCAATGATACATATGAAATAATCATTTGGTTTACAAATAGAATTTACTACCAAATAAACATATCACAATATAAACAAATAACGAAGTTAACTTCTAAAGCTTTCATTGCGCAACTCTGCAATCACTGTAGAATCGAAATGGGGAATAATTAACATTTAACTTCTAACTAATCATATGCATATTTGGAAAACAGATTTGGAAAACATTACATATTTTCCCAAACATTAGAAGACAACTAAACCACGGAAATAAAAAATCATGTATATGGACCTAAACTCCTCCTTTAGTTTCTGTGGTGACATTTACACCCCTTATAATTCGCGGTGACATTTACACACCTTAATACTGAAGACGTAAAGTAATCTGTGGGTGAAAGTTACACACCCGTAATATTGATGCCAATTCCACACCTATTATTAATATTGCGGTGTATCGCCCTAGCCATAAGAATATGAAGGAGCGTATCCAATATACCATAGATGGAAATTCTCATTTCCCAAAGACAATCATAAAGATAAACAAAGCATGAAATATGCGAATAGACAATGCATGAGTTTATTAAATAAAACTTTCGTAAAAGAAATAACAATGATTACAAAACTGTTAAATGCATTCCACACCTTTTTGATGACCAGCCACGCTATCTCGAGATCCACAATCCCCTGGTTCATTCTTTGAATCGCTCGTTGTTAATAGAATCTAACTGTTAATCATACAAGAAGTCTAAGAATCTAGCCAAAAGGCTCACGCAAGAATCATACAATTCTATCTAATGGTTCTAAGCCCATTATGGTATCTGATTCTCTATCTTTAGTATAACTAAGAGTTTACTAATATAATTATATTGATTCTATAGTCCGTAGCTAAGTCTTGTGAATATATACAACTTTGTAGAAGGAACCAGATGTTAATTCGGACCATAAGTGGTCCAATTCATTAAGATATGATAACTGGTCCTAAGCCCAAGCCCACTAAGCTAAGGTCCAGTTCATCTGGTCAACAAACGGTCACTAACAGTCTATTGGGGTCAACTGACGGTCAATAACAGTCCACATCTAAGTCCAGTCAAAGTCAAGGTCAAAGTCAAGGTATTCAGGGTCAAACGAGTCAACTCACTGAGTTGAATCTGGGTTTACTGAGTTAACTCAACTCAGTCAGATAACCTGAGCCAGATTAGTCAGCTAGGCTGACTGGGATGTCTAATAAGCCTAGTTCCATTACAGCTTCAACTTATACCAACCTGATTCTATAAAAGTAACATTATAAATATTCATTCATTCAAAACAAACTTCAAATTCTAATACAAATACAAATTGCCTACCTGCAAAAGCAGTTGCAAGCTTCCACTGGAGCTATTATCCATTTTCTACAACTACCATTAATAACTACTCATCTCAGGCCTGGATCACCACCAGACTTCATTTGAGAGTCACAAACAAAATTCATTTCTAACACCATTGCAACACTCAAAACCACAAGAATCCCATGACACTGCAATTCAACCTGAACCACTACTACTTACGATTCCAGATCCATCTGCAATGTACCAGCTTCAAACATTATTACCACTAAACTCTTTAACTTATGACTTTTCCATTTCAACATCCTCAAATCAATCCATTCAAACAACAACACCATCAGTTCACTTTATCTTGGCCTAAACTACAACCACAGCTCATACCACACACAAATACCACCACAAAGAATCCAGTCTAGCAACATCTCAACTTATCATTTTTCATTCAATAATAACTCATAACTCAATAACAACAGTTCCTCCTTTACTTTCCCAAGGCTTATATCATACATACACCTTGATTGCAATATCAATCAAAACTATTTTATCTCAACAATTTAATCAATCCAATTTAAAAACACAAACTTGGAATGATTAGGAGCTTACCCAAAGTCCATCATCTCCTGAATTGTTAATATGTCCAATCAATTTCCACGGAAGATCCACTTTCTGATTTGAGGAAGAACAGAAACCCTAATTCTCAAATCATCCCAAAACGAATTCAGAAATTCAATTAACCTACATCTCCTTTGTTATTCATCCAACATCAACTCAATCCATCTCTCAATTCACCTAAGAACTCGAATTCCATTCAATCAATTTATCTTTAACCAACAGAAACCCTAACTCACGATTTAGATCTTCAATTCAACACCATGTCATAAATCAATCGATAACCTCTTTATTCTTCATCCATCTGCTACTCAATACACGAATCAATTCAATATAATCAAAACATTTCTTGAACCTTAAATTGATTCTCTCGGTTACATCATCTCAAACAGAAACCCATAACTCTCCTCCTTCTTAGTTAACCGGGACATCATCACTTTTATCGAGTGAACAACTTCACCAAAATGCTTCTCTCAAATCGATTCTTAGAATCGCCTCCACAGAAGAAGAAAAAGAGAAAAGAAGAAAAAATAAGAAGAATGAGGAGGAAGAAATAAATAAGAAAGGAATGTGAGTTTATCCGTACAAAGGCGAGGAGAAGATAAGGCCAAAGAAATTACTAGGACATCCACTTCTTTGATAAGGGCACCCAGGTCGGTCCGGAGATAAGAACGACCAAAACTACTGAGGCACCACAACTTGGATAAGGGCTGCCATAAAGTCCATCAATGAAATGATTATTTTACTCTCTGTAAACAGATTGATAAAACTTCTTCACCCCTTGTCTGGATGACACGTGCAAGTAGTCCACTCTGCGTAACTTTTCGAGATCTAACGGCGGTACTAATTTCATAACCAAATCGTTGTTAGATTAATTTCTATTAATTAACGTTCGTGTTAAACTAAACGAGTTATTAACGGCTAAATCGGCACTTGGTCATCTCTTGACCGGTCTAACAGCGTTGACGAGCTTGAGGGTCACTACATTCTCCCCACCTTTAAACATTTTCGTCCTCGAAAATCGAACTACCTTCTAGTCTTGAAAACTCCCCACCTTATAGAATAATTCCATCTCTTTTCTAAGCGCAAAAAATAAGAAATAAAGCATAAACCTATATGGCTTCTACAACTAAAATTTGTAGCTCTAGGTTGAATTATGCTGATTTTAAATTCTATCAAATAGGGAAGTCTAACTTCTTAAACTAATTTCCATTTTATAAAATATTTGTCTCGAACTTCAAGGAAGAATCCTACAAATTTTTCTAATTGAACTTACATCTATGAGGTTTTTTTCCAATTTAATTTACTGTATATTTCTATGATCAGTCATCTCTGAATGCAGTTGCCATGTCAAGGTTGGCCAATCCCAACAATGCCTTCCTACGAACAGAGAAAACACAACCTTCACTATTCTCCAGTGCTAGATAAACTAATTACTAATTTATTAAAATTAATTAGTCTTCAACTTTTATCTTAACTGGTGTAATTATAATAAATTTACTTCGTAAAATATATAAATAGTTCTCATCATTTTAAACAATTTCGGTAAATCGAAATTTAATGACTATTATAAGTAAACCCAATTCGATTGTTTTAAGTGCTAACTTACTATGACTGATTAATTTCTAAATTCTATTGTAATTGCTTTATCTTGAAGATTTTACTTTATAAACTATGTATATAATATAAATTACTTATTAATAAATACAAATATTATTTCTCATACAAAGCTTTTGGTTGGAAGCCTGGCTACAAGCTGAGCCCCAACTCCTCTCTGAATAGCAACGCCTAATCTATAAAAAATAAACTTACCTAATCAGCTAGCGTCATTACTAAAGAAACAATTCTTTAGACGCTTGAAAAAGGCTAAAGTATCCTCAGAGTTAGCCTAAGGTAGTAAAGGCCAAGACCCCAACCCATATCCATCCGAAGCACACTTGTCCATATACTTGGTATGTTTACGAAACGACACTGAGAAATAGCCTTGCCGAGGGGACAAAAGAGCGCACACCATCACCAGTGAAGGAGAAACACCGTAACATCCATACAAACATCTTTCCCATTTTCCCAGTTAAGGACAAGGATATCAAAGAGGCTTAAGGTCTTTACCATCATCGAGCGAAGACCGAGAGGAACCTCCTAAAAAGCACGTTGGCTTTGTAGCATATATCAAAAACGACGTCACGAACAACATCATGACGAAACTTATAACCAATATCCTTAGCACAATGCAGCGCGTGATCTCCAAAAATGTCCATAGATTTATTGCAACTTGGGCAAAGACTATTATCAACAAACAGAGGAATACCAAGACGATAGCAAAGCACAGCTCTAAATTGTCGAGGCCCAAGGCATTGGTTGAGCCCACCATTGGAACCGCCAAGAGATAATCTTGGGCATGCTTTTGGTTACATTGCCAAAGAACGGAGTCTCTTTCCGACATATGAAATTGGTCGGGACTTGCTTCTTGAGCGCATCAAAATAAACTACCGCCAGGAATGCATGGAAGGGGGGCAGAATCATCGACACGATTAAGTAGATGGTAATCTACATACACGGGTGAAGGTCCGAAGAGCCAACCGACAGGATGAACCTCTGTCTCTGTTGAAAATAAATCACCAAGGATCACTTTGCGCATGGATGTGATCGACACCGAGAAGCAAGAAAACAATAAGCACGAGTGTCAGCCATAGTATAAATACCAAGACCACCATCCTTGATAGGAAAGGTAGCCAATCTCTTCTGTAGAGGACCAAAGCCCGCAGCATCACCAGTAATAAGAAGCCTCAAATACTGAAAAAGCTTCTCATCAAAAAGATCGACAGCAGGTTGAAGGATTACTTATGTATATTATAACTAAATAATTATTTTATCTTATTTATGTATATAATTCACAGCATTTTAAACAATTTAAACCTCAAAATTTATTTTATCTTATTTATTTATATGAGACTAAATTTTAATTCCAAATGAAACCATAATATTATAACTAAATAATTATTTAAAATTCATGTGCTATTTTAAAATAACTGAATGTTATAACTATTATCCAATTGTTACTATTATTATTTCCAGTGTGTCTATTTGTTTATTTAATTATGCAACTTGTTAAAAGTAAATAACCACTTTAAATTATGTCGTTTGGTATTAATATTTAATTATTGTTATTACATACATTTCTTATTTCTTAGACTGATATAAGTTATTCATAATTAGTTATAATGCGAAGTTTAACTTTATTATTAATACTAGATTTCATTTAATCTAACTTTATTTCCTTAAGTTTATATTATTGTTAAGTAATCCTTAAGTTGTATTATTAATAAAATCTACATTCTGCTATTACTATCCAATAATATTATCCAAATGATATTTACAATAATTCTAAATTTTATAATAATTAATATTAGACAGTATTATAATTTGCTTATTTTATCGAAAATTTATTGTCTTAATTATACTATCATTTTCATTATTGTTTTATCAAATTTTCTTATTTGATTACTAGTGTAATTGACATACAATTAAAATAATTGTTTAGTAATGATACTTAGTTTAATTTTATTAAGCCCTAATCTTGTAAATTTAGATAATAAGTTTGACATTTGATGTCTGTGTAAATTTTTTAAATAATTACAAAGTTAAAAATTACATACTAGGCAAAAGCGGCGACAAGCTCCGCTTAGCCCTTTTGAATAGCAAAACCTATCCTATTAAAAATAAAATCTCGTGGAGGGGTCATTACATTCCGCACATGACTTTCTGGACCCTCTTGAGTAGTCCAACTGCTTATGGAGCCAAATAGCCAAAAGTATCAAAAGCAAAGGGGACAAAAGCATGCCCATTGTCAACACATGCTTTCTCATGCTTCGATATCTTACGAGGCGACCTTTAGCGCCGCTGCCCGACCGTAAAGGTGCCATGTCCAATGCCTACCAAAGGAGATACCCGGTGAGGTCAACACATGTGTGTTTCCCATTAGCCCATCCAAAAATAAGAACATCATTTGGTCTTAGTATCGATCTCCTTCAAGTGGGTCTCACAGAAATGCACAGGTGCTTCTTTCTTTCGAAATGCCGGACCTCCACAAGGTACATCATACAAAATATCCCTCACATGATGATGTCTATATTTATAACCAGGTCTACTTTACAATGAAGGCGCATGTTCACCATATGAATCCAAGCAACCTTCGTGATGCAAGCAGGGCAGCGAGAGTCAGAGGATAAAGCGGGATCATTAACCTGTATTTGAGGATAGACGGGGTACTCAAAGGAGACATCTTCACCAAGCCCCTCAATCGGAATAGCTTGGAAGAAAATCTTGGGCATGTCTTTGCTTGCAAACAACCAAAAACCGCTTTCCGTCTCTCCGTTAGCATGTAAACTCTATCAATGTCCTTAACCACTTTACCAAAAAGAGCACTCGCCAGGATGCTTTGTGCTTTAGGGGGGGCGTTGTCTTTATTGGTGAAGTTGTTAAGATCAAAATCAGGAAGAGTCACTTGTAAATATAATTTTAATTTCACGAAATATTGATATAACACATTTTGTTTATTCAGATTGAATTGGTAATATAGTATATCGTGTTACATATTGGCGTTAGTAATTTTAATATGATTTTAAACTTTGAGTCTGCATAAAGATTTAATATGTCTTAATCATTATTTTATCGTTGTATAATTGTTAATGATCTTTTAATTTAAATTATGCTCAATACAGTACTAATTTAAATTTTAATAGTTCAAGTTTGTCATACTAACTTTTCATTTCAAAAGAAAATTAATTTATTTATAAAGAAGGATTCTGTTAGTATACGAATTTATTTCCTTTTAACTCTAATATTAAAATAAATATCCGATTGCTATTATTACTATTTCATGTGTATTTGTTTCATTCTAAAGATTTATTGAATCATTTATTAGATTAAAGATAATTTGTAATTTAATTTAATTTAATTTAATTTACAAAACTTAATTGAAGATATGCGTAAATAATTTTCGTAGTTATTTAATCATAATAATAATTATTATTTTTGTTGTTCTATATCCTTATCGGAATTTTGTTAAATAAAGTTGATACTAATTGTGAATGCAAACATTACTTTATTAAAATAATAATATTATTATTATTGTATTTATTATTACGAATCAAAGTCAACATTACATGAGATGGTGGGCAATCGAGCAACAAGCTGGGTGCCAACACCTTTCTGGATAGCGACACCTAGCCTATGAAAAAGGGAACCGCCTATTTTAGAATTGGGGTCGCGACTAATGAGACAGTTCTTCAATCTTCTTACAAAAGCGATAGTGTCTTCCCCTAGCTCTCCTAAGGTGGTAAAGGGCAGCACACCAAAACCATAGCCGTGTGTTTTGCACTTGTCAAGGTATTTGTGGTTTTTACGCTTGATGGCTGCTGAAATAGCGTGTCCTGGAATGAAGTGACGTGGCATGGCAGTGGTGAAAGGTGAAACACCTGTAACGTCCAAGCAGACTTCTTTCCCATTCTCCCAGTTATGGACAAGAAGATCTGCCGGCTTCAAGTCTTTGTTGGAGTTGGAAGATAATCCCAAGGAGGCTTATTTTTGTGCTGTGACGACGGCCTTGTAGCATATGTCAGCAAAAACATCTCTAACAAAGTCATGTCGAAATTTACTCCCTATGTCTTTTGCGCAGTGAAGAGCATGGTCTCCGAAGATGTCCATGGGTCGATTACAACTTGAGCATGAGGTGCCACTTTCGAACAAAGGTATGCCAAGATGGTACTGCAGGATGGCTCGAAAGTGTCTAGGACCCAAAGCCTGGTTTAATCCACTGATAGGAATAGCTTTGAGAAAATCCATCGCGTGCGGCGTTCTATTTCTTTGCCAAAGAAATAAGTCCCGCTCAGAAAGAGAATGTGTTGTAGGTAAATGTTCCCTGAGAACACCAAAGTATTAAACCTCCAGTGACTAAAATTATTATTACTCTTATTAAATTATTATCATCTACAATTAGCAATTATTAATATTGATGGTTGAATTATTATTTTAACTATTCTTACAAATATTAATAAGTCTCAAAAATTACTATCAACATTTATGTGGTTACTCCATAAATCTCAAAAATTATTAATAAGTCTCAAAAATTACTAAAGTATTAAAATTATTATTACTCTTATTAAATTATTATCATCTACAATTAGCAATTATTAATATTGATGGTTGAATTATTATTTTAACAATTCTTACAAATATTAATAAGTCTCAAAAATTACTATCAACATTTATGTGGTTACTCCATAATTTATTTACTCTTCACATAAGTCCATGTGTTCAGTAAGTTTTTATTTAATTTACAAGTTATATCAATTATACTATTTTCACTATTAATATTATAGTATTAGATTGTTTACGTGTTCATACTTTTTAGATTAATTATTATCAAATCCTAAAGTTATTGGTGTATCCTACAATTTTTACTTCAATACATAAACAATCAAACAAACGAATCAATCAATCAGATAAATCTTTTAATTATTGATAACTTTTAGTGATTAAGATTTATCTCACAAATCCAACCCAATTCTAAACTATTCTAGTTCACTAACTGGCACTGGCTATTTCTATATTTTCCCATATAAGATCTAATAATGAGCTCTGATACCAACTTTGTAGCGCCCCCTAAGCTAGCAGCTGACTAAACCAAGAATTTAACTAATAAAGAGGCACTAACAAATCTAAATTAAACACTTAAACTTTCAATTAAGAAATCTGCTACAAAAACTTAACCCAAAGCTAACCCCGCCCAGAAATATATATACAAGAACTCCTCTCCAATGATACATATGAAATAATCATTTGGTTTACAAATAGAATTTACTACCAAATAAACATATCACAATATAAACAAATAACGAAGTTAACTTCTCGAAGCTTTCGCTGCGCAACTCTGCTCTGTCACTGTAACTGAAATGGGGAATAATTAACATTTAACTTCTAACTAATCATATGCATATTTGGAAAACAGATTTGGAAAACATTACATATTTTCCCAAACATTAGAAGACAACTAAACCACGGAAATAAAAAATCATGTATATGGACCTAAACTCCTCCTTTAGTTTCTGTGGTGACATTTACACCCCTTATAATTTCTGCGGTGACATTTACACACCTTAATACTGAAGACGTAAAGTAATCTGTGGGTGAAAGTTACACACCCGTAATATTGATGCCAATTCCACACCTATTATTAATATTGCGGTGTATCGCCCTAGACATAAGAATATGAAGGAGCGTATCCAATATACCATAGATGGAAATTCTCATTTCCCAAAGACAATCATAAAGATAAACAAAGCATGAAATATGCGAATAGACAATGCATGAGTTTATTAAATAAAACTTTCGTAAAAGAAATAACAATGATTACAAAACTGTTAAATGCATTCCACACCTTTTTGATGACCAGCCACGCTTATCTCGAGATCCACAATCCCCTGGTTCATTCTTTGAATCGCTCGTTGTTAATAGAATCTAACTGTTAATCATACAAGAAGTCTAAGAATCTATCCAAAAGGCTCACGCAAGAATCATACAATTCTATCTAATGGTTCTAAGCCCATTATGGTATCTGATTCTCTATCTTTAGTATAAATAAGAGTTTACTAATATAATTATATTGATTCTATAGTCCGTAGCTAAGTCTTGTGAATATATACAACTTTGTAGAAGGAACCAGATGTTAATTCGGACCATAAGTGGTCCAATTCATTAAGATATGATAACTGGTCCTAAGCCCAAGCCCACTAAGCTAAGGTCCAGTTCATCTGGTCAACAAATGGTCACTAACAGTCTATTGGGGTCAACTGACGGTCAATAACAGTCCACATCTAAGTCCAGTCAAAGTCAAGGTCAAAGTCAAGGTATTCAGGGTCAAACGAGTCAACTCACTGAGTTGAATCTGGGTTTACTGAGTTAACTCAACTCAGTCAGATAACCTGAGCCAGATTAGTCAGCTAGTGTGACTGGGATGTCTAATAAGCCTAGTTCCATTACAGCTTCAACTTATACCAACCTGATTCTATAAAAGTAACATTATAAATATTCATTCATTCAAAACAAACTTCAAATTCTAATTACAAATACAAATTGCCTACCTACAAAAGCAGTTGCAAGCTTCCACTAGAGCTATTATCCATTTTCTACAACTACCATTACTAACTACTCATCTCAGGACTGGATCACCACCAGACTTCATTTGAGAGTCACAAACAAACTTCAGTTCTAACACCATTGCAACACTCAAAACCACAAGAATCCCATCACACTGCAATTCAACCTGAACCACTACTAATTAAGATTCCAGCTCCATCTGCAATGTATCAGCTTCAAACATTATTACCACTAAGCTCTGTAACTTATGACTTTTCCATTTCAACATCCTCAACTCAATCCATTCAAACAACAACACCATCAGTTCACTTTATCTTAGCCTAAACTACAACCACAGCTCATACCATACACACATACCACCACAAAGAATCCAGTCTAGCAACATCTCAACTTATCATTTTTCATTCAATAATAACTCATAACTCAATAACAACAGTTCCTCCTTTACTTTCCCAAGGCTTATATCATACATACACCTTGATTGCAATATCAATCAAAACTATTTTATCTCAACAATTTAATCAATCCAATTTAAAAACACAAACTTAGAATGATTAGGAGCTTACCCAAAGTCCATCATCTCCTGAATTGTTAATATGTCCAATCAATTTCCACGGAAGATACACTTTCTGATTTGAGGAAGAACAGAAACCCTAATTCTCAAATCATCCCAAAACGACTTCAGAAATTCAATTAACCTACATCTCCTTTGTTATTCATCCAACATCAACTCAATTCATTTCTCAATTCACCTAAGAACTCGAATTCCATTCAATCAATTTATCTTTAACCAACAAAAATCCTAACTCACGATTTAGATATTCAATTCAACACCATGTCATAAATAAATCGATAACCCCTTTATTCTTCATCCATATGCTACTCAATACACAAATCAATTCAATATAATCTCAAACATTTCTTGAACCCTAAATTGATTCTCTCGGTTACATCATCTCAAACAAAAACCCATAAATCTCCTCCTTCTTAGTTAACCGGAACATCATCACTTTTATCGAGTGAACAACTTCACCAAAACGCTTCTCTCAAATCGATTCTCAGAATCGCCTCCACAGAAGAAGAAAAAGAGAAAAGAAGAAAGAACAAGAAGAATGAGGAGGAAGAAAGAAATAAGAAAGGAATGTGAGTTTATCTGCTCGGGCAGGAGAAGATAAGGCCAAAGAAATTACTAGGACATCCACTTCTTTGGTCGGTCCGGAGATAAAAACGACCAAAACTACTGAGGCACCACAACTTGGATTAGGGCTGCCATAAAGTCCATCAATGAAATGATTATTTTACTCTCTGTAAACAGATTGATAAAAATTCTTCACCCATTGTCTAGATGACACGTGCAAGTAGTCCACTATGCGTAACTTTTCGAGATCTAACGAGCGGTACTAATTTCATAACCAAATCGTTGTTAGATTAATTTCTATTAATTAATGTTCGTGTTAAACTAAACGAGTTATTAACGGCTAAATCGGCACTTGATCATCTCTTGACCGGTCTAACAGCGTTGACGAGCTTGAGGGTCACTACAACATCAAGTTTAAAGTTAGTCAAAAACATAATATGGCTAACTAAAGTGGTGGATCGACATCATCTACGTAGGTTAGTTAGTAGATTAGTTTGGTTTTTATTATGTTTTATACTTATCTACACCATTTTGGTGGTTTTATCTACTCTTTTGAGGTTTATCTTCGCTTTAATGGCGATTCTTGGTTATTGGGTTGAGATTTGAGATCAATAGTGATGCTCTCCATGCCCTCCAATGACGAAACCTTCATCCTGGTTGTCTCCGAAGACGGAATCTACATCGGAATCTTCATCATCAACTTATCCGGCGATGGAACCTCCATATGTGGTCTTTTTGACGACGGAAGCTTCATCAAAAAATATTATTCTCTGCCTATTTGGACGATCGACAACATGACCATGATAGATGAGTCAGCTGGAGCGAAATAGGAGCATGTGGAGACTTTTATGGACGATATTGATTAGTTGATTTCACTGAGATGAGCGCTGTTGGCGACATATTTCCAAAAACTATTTAAACTTCCATGTTCATGTAGAGCATTATCTTATTATAAGCAATGAACCTAAATAAAAAAGTGTCTGTAAGTTAACATTATATTTCTTTCGTTTGAGCAAATCTCCGGCGGTAAAATATTAAAGAAAAAAAAAGAGAAAAAAAGAGAGGAAAATCCCAACTATTTTTATGACAAACACATATTAAATCATAAGGAGTTGATAAGTATTCGAGACACAAATTATACGATATATTAAAAATGAACCAACTACATGGTAACGGCACGGGTTAAGGGCTATATATATATACAAATTTTAGGTGATGTAACTTGTGAGGTGTATGTAGATACAAGAAATCTTATAGCCACACCCAATTAATGATAAATGGGAAATCTAAGACACGATAGAATATTAACTAGAAATATTAAAATATTATTATGGAAGATAAGTTATTATAACTATGAATAAACACAAACCCTAACTTGGAGCTCACACAACTTTCTCTCTAGAAATACCACAAGGACGCAAAAAAGATCTCTCTACAATGGTTTCTCTTTCCATATATATATATGATTACATAGTGGATGCCAACTAATACATGATATAATAAAACTTTCGACTTGGCCTTTTATTTCGGAAATCTCTATACGATATCATCGTCCTGATATATAAAGTCAACATTTATCTAGCGCCGGATATCACACATTCCACAAGAACCTTATCTTTATCCCTATGATTCCAATACATTTGTCATTAGTGACTTAGCATATGGCGCGCTACTAGATACCCTAGACACGTTCTATATAAGTTGTGCGATATTTTGTGTCCACATTTTGCCTAATCTCTCATTGTTCTTGCAAATAAAGAGTAGTGAGAGAATTCAAACCGATTTTCGCATGTCACTAAAGATTTTAATAGGAATTAAATGAAAATTACAACCCATCATTAGTATAAAACAAGGTTTGGATAAGTTTGCCTTTGTTAGTGGTGGTCAGGATTTGTCTGGACAAAGATAAATCAAGGGATGTGGTTCTCCAGACCACCCCTACATCTCGCACGTGTGGCGTTAATTCCAATATTATGAATTAAAAATGAATACTCAAGTCAGGATATGGAAATTCAAAAATTATAACAGGGAGGTTCGAACTCATGACCTATTGTGTCATAAGAGTGGCCTCTAACCAGTATTCCACCTTGGTTGGAATTGATAGAAAATATAAATCAACAGTGGTGGTTTGTTCAACTTAAATACCATAATTGCTTTATTAATTAGTGTTTCACTAATTGCACATAATAAATAATCTATTCATTATAAAGTATTTTATTAATTAGTGTTTCACTAATTGATCATAATAAATGACTAATCATTTTTTAATTATAAATGTTTTCTTAATTAATTATAATATTTATTTTTATTAATAAGTAACTTTGATAAATAATATCAATAGACATTTTTGGCGACAATGAGTAGTAGAAGAGGTGGATGCCGAAAGATTTGTGGTGGTTAAGGGCGGAGCCAAGCACAATTATATTTATTTTTGTTCTTTTATCGTAAAATGGGATACAAAGTCCATTTTTCACATGTATCCAACTTGCCAAGAATTTTTTCTCCCTCCATCCTCAAAATCCTAGCTCCGCCCCTGGTTTGCGGTGGAAGAAGTAGTGACGGTGAATGCTGGTGAGTAGTGATGGAAAATATTAATTTTATGTTGTCGTTACCACATCGATAACATCATAGTGTGGAAGATGTGGTTGGTTGTTTTTAACACTCATTTCAGGGATGATATCATACAAGAAAATATTTTCATGATCGTACTTGGATCACCCAAATGGTGCCCCTGCTATCTTTGGTACTATATCGTATAAATCATGATTTTTTAATGTTAAAATAATGAAACTAATCAATTGACGAAATTTTGTTCAATCTAAACATCATACATGGCATTTGTGATTGAAAATTAGAATTGCGTCCAATAACCTACATGGGATGGGCGATAGTGATGGTACCAGTGGTGGAGTCAAAAACTGAAATTGAGGAGGCCTATTTAAAAAAAATGTAAACTTTGGTGGACTAAACCATAAATATATATGGACAAAATACTATTTATAAAATAAACTAAAAAAATTATGTAGTTATTAAAAATTTAAGGGGTTAGAGCTAGGTTAGTCAACCCTTGGCTCCGCCACTAGGTGTTGGTGGATAAAAAAAGTAGATTCATATGGTTTTATGGTGGTGGCGGGTATTGGTGGAAAAAAACACATTATGCTAATTTCGTAACGCCACAAAATGTGTAATGTTATATTATAAATTATAAAACGTGGTTGATCATTTTAATGTTAAAATAAACTCGATAAAACACATGTCCATTTAAAAAAATTGGTGCAATCAATTTTCATGTTATGTAATAACTAAACGAACGACACGAATCAAGATCAGAACATATGAAATTATTTATTATCGATTTGTTTATGTAAAGAGTAGTCAGGATTTGACCTTGGAAAAGATAAATTTACCAGGGTTTTTTCAACTTAACCATTTTTAAACGTTTTATTAATTAGTGTCTCATTGATTTTTCATAATGATTAATTAAATTTCTATTATAAATGTCCCTTTAATAATCTAACATAAATACATAATTTTATTAATAAATAATTTTACTAAAAACTATATTAATTTTAATGGTGAGTAATGAGTATAAGCGGTAGCGGGTGTTTGTGAATATTGGAGGTGGTAACATTACTATTGGTGGAAGAAATAGTGGCGTTGGATGGTTTTTATGGTGGTGGGTGTTGGTAATAGTAGTGTATAATAATAATTTTTTATTTTTAGTGAGTTTTATTGACCAAGTAAAAAAAATAATCTTCACAAAACATGAAAAATTGTATTGTGAAAGATGTAATTGGTTGTTTTTAGCACGATTGATAAGGACAAAAACCAAATATTTTGAGGATGATACCGGAACGTATAATACAATATGATCATGACTGTTCGATCACCCATATTATATAAAGGCAATTGGTGTACCCACATAAGAGAACATTATCGCTCTCTCAAGTACTATTACATTCTTTTTCCTGAAAGACCATCAATGTCGAGTTGTTTCGCGACAACTACCTACAAAGACAACAACTTTCACTCAATTCCCGAAATAAAACCTTATAGACCGGGAAAATGTATTTGCATTCTGAAATATTTGTTTGAAAATTATGTTTGTTTATCAAAATCATCATAAAAAACTCTAAATCATAAATTTAAATTTCGCCTCCGATGTTTGTAGAATATTTTTTATATTTTACATTCTCAAATCATGCGACCTCTTGATGACAAATCAACAATATCGATCAATATGTATAGGTTTCATTCACTGGGTTAGAAGGTAGAGTAGACACAGATGGGTAGATCACACAAAGAAGAACATGACTGAGAATACTTCAATAATTTGGTCAAGAGATAAGGTCAAAAATTTAAGATTAACTTTCTATAGGACTAATTAGATCGTCTTCATAGGAGCTGACTAAAATATGGATTAATAATAATTTTCACGTAAGACAATTACAAAACATAGTTTGTCTATCTCTGCCTATGTAAAGAGTGGTTAAGATTTGTCTTTCCTCAATTGCTATGTTATGTGAGAAGAAGGTGATATCTAAGATTGAGGTATATTCAAATCTATTAGATTTATACCATTTACAACTGGACGCCTTGAAAAGAATTGACGTGTTGTTATTATTATTATAGGCATGGTATACATTTACATTAACCACACTTGCGCAAATAGGTCACTTTGCAAATGATTGGTGTTGCATGTACTATCTAGAATGCAACGAGGAATTTGAGAAAACAAGGAACCAGAAGCAGTGTCCGGAGTATTTTGGATATAGTAACTTAGACCCGATGTATTACTTATGTTTTTTTTTTTTTTTTAGTTTTTCCACAATCTATTTATTTTAGAAAAATGAACATTGCAATTACATAACATCAACAAAAATTAGACAGATTGCGTTTGACAATAATGGCTACTGATGGTCCGAAAACGGTGAAAAAAAGGAATTATTGTAGAAGAATTGTTGGAATGTACAACGGATTACTTGATACGAATGAAAGTGGTATAACTATTTCGATTCTGAAATCATATAAAGTTTACAGTACAAGATGACATCAAATTTAAAGTTAGTAACAAACATAATATGACTAACTAAAATGTTAAAAACAAACAAGATATGTAAACTTAGAAAGCCTTGGGACTTGAAGAGGCCAATTTTGAAAACTACAATCTTTGAAAGCAACGATCCACAATACCGTAAATTTCTTTTTATAAATATTCAACGTAGAATATGTTAACTTTTGGTAAAGGATCTATTGACAACCTATTAATTTGAAATAAGATCAGGGAGTACAATATGTGTTCAAGGTTCTTTATGAGGTAATGTGTCGCCAGATTGTATTCCAAGTGAAGGTAGGAACATACGAAAGTGACAAAATGTCCAAGACTTTTGAAGTTACCAAAGCCTTCGTTAAGACAAATTGCTGGGCATAATACTTTGTTGAAGATTTAATGGAAGAGGTTCGTATATATACATCCCTTCGAAAAGGTAATGGGTACACATTTTAAACATTGTCATATAATGGGTGTTGAAAAATTACAGGAAAATCATTTCATATTGGATAATTTGTATCATTCGTTCGATGCAAAAAAAAAAAAAAAACTATTCTATGCCTATTTGGAGGATCGGCAACATGACCATGATAGATGAGTCAGCTGGAGCGAAATAAGAGCATGTGGAGACTTTTATGGATGATATTGATTAGTTAATTTCACTGAGATGAGTGCTACTGACGACATATTTCCAAAAAATATTTAAACTTCCATGTTCATGTAGAGCATTATCACATTATAAGCAATGAACCTAAATAAAAAAGTGTCTGGAAGTTAAGATTATATTTCTTTCGTTTGAACAAATCTCCGGCGGTAAAATATTAAAGGAAAAACAAAGAAAAAAAGAGAGGAAAATCCCAACTATTTTTACGACAAACACATATTAAATCATAAGGAGTTGATAATTATTCGGGACACAAATTATACGATATATTAAAAATGAACCAACATCATGGCTCGTGCCGTTACGACACGGGTTAAAGGCTAGTACCTATATAAAGAGAAGAGCAGGAGAGAGAAAGGGAGAGACACAATTTTAGGAGAGAGAGAGATATTTTGCAGAAAGATTTTTAGAGATAGAATGTATTTTTCATTATCATCTTCTTCCCCAAAACCAGATTTAGAACTCCATTAATAGAGATTATCAATATAAAATCAAATGTAAATTTTAACAATCATAGTGAAGAATCATGGATGTAGATCAAATTGATCGAACCATGTAAAAAATCTTGGTGTCCGTTTATAATTTTAGCAATTTTACTACCATTATTATATGTAGATCTAGAAATTAATATCAAGATATGATAAGGGGTGTGTTGTAGGATTTCCTGCAACTACACCTGCGGACTCTCTGGACAAGTAAAATATGGCAAGAAAGCTAATTGAGTTATCAGTTGGCAACTTGGTATCTCAAAACTGTCGCAAAAAGGTTTGTTTTGTTGTTTTTTTTCTCTCCATCCTATCAAGACCCAAAACTGTCTCAGTCGGTTTATTTTGCTTTTTCATTACTGAAAAACTGAATAAATGCTCCATAGGAACAACCACTCAATTACAGAGGTTTGGACCCTAGTTAGCAATTCAACGAATTTTTGCCAAATTATTCGCGAACCAATATTTCCTGGAAAAAAAAAACGCCGCACATTCTCAACACCCGTTATAGCAAGTCTTATGGTGGAATCCAAGCCATTCCAAGTGTGGAAAAACCATGAAATGTCAAGTCTAGTGGCTTCCAAGTTGGGGTCTTCCACAGAAAATCCAAGCAGTGTTCCATGATTTTGTGGGATGGTCCGTGGAATCCATGGTAGCGCTAATCAGATTAGCATAAAACGCTATTCAGAATAGCGCACTAGAAGACGGAAAACGCCAATCATAATAGCGCTCAACACTAATTAGAATAGCACAAAACGTTATTCAGAATAGCACAAAACGTTATTCAGAATAGTGCTTTTTTTTATCAGTAGATTTAAAACGAGCAATTGAAAATCTAATGTCTGAGAAAAAAAGAGTTGATCTTAATAGCGTTTTGTGCTATTATGATAAGCGTTTTTTTAGCGATATTATAATTAGCGCTCAACGCTATTAAGATTAGAGTTTTTATTGTTCCACCACTACACTTGCGCTTCCATCCATAATTCCAAATGCTGAGGTGGCGTGGAAGATGGAAGATGTAAATCTTCCACCATAAGACTTGCTCTTACAAAAAGCGTGTTTTAAAAATTCAAGGAATTAAACTCGAATTCAATGCATTTTCTAATCAAAAAATATAAACGAACCACAGAATATGCGTGCCCCTGCTAACATCAGGAGGGGTGAGATCCAGTGGGACCCGCAAATGCTGAGAAACTGTGAGAGGCAGTTCTTTTTCCGTTGTTTTTTACTCAGTTCATTAAGAATCACTCTTGAAAAGGCTTGAGTTTTCTTTGATTAAATGGCAGAACATAGAGGAATTTTTTTGGAAAACAAAGAGTAAAAATAACGTGATACATCTGGGTGATAGAAATACTACTTTTTTCCATAATGCTGCTAGAACCAGATATCGTAGAAACCGAATTGATGCTATGAAAAATACTCAGGGTATTTGGCTAAAGGATAGAAATTCTATCTCTAGCTGTCTTACCTCTCATTTCCAGAATATGTCCACTACCAGTAATCCTACCCTTGATAGGGAAATGCTAGAATTGATTCCAACAGTCATTACGGCAATTGAGAATGATAGTCTTATGGAACTACCCCTAGAGGGAGAAATTAAGAGAACCCTTTTTTCTATGGAAGGAAATAAGGCACCTGGTCCAAATGGGTTCCCTCCAAACTTCTTCCAAGATTCCTGGGAGATCATTGGAAAGGACCTAATTGGACTAGAGAATGACATTATAAGTTGGGAAGTTTTAGCCATGGTAACCCCGCATAATTGTGATTTTATCTATAAGAGTTACTTGGTGGAGTGTGAAGGAAAACTTTTGTGTGTGTTATTAGGCCATTTGGGGAAATGGGTTCTTATTTTTAGATTGAACAACACTCATCAAACAGTTTGGGTTGAAGTTAAAGATCTTGGGAGGCATATGTTGTGTGTTAGCAATACATCTTATATCTCGGCAGTTGCTCCAATTAGTGAAATGGAGAACAAAATTTACTTTCCGAGGCTGCGTGAAGATGGTATTTTATTTTATTCCCTTGATACAGGTATGTATCACTGTGTTGGTATTACTAGACATTCTGCTAAAGATTATCGTGATACGAAGGTGAAGTTATACAACAGTTGGATTGAGCCCAACTGGTCAGAGACCTCATATCAGTTTCTTGACTGGCTTAGCCTTTAGATAAATTTTATGGCTTCATGGTGTAGTTGTAAGTTGTTTTTATCATGTCAATATAACACACTGAAGGTCTCCAGTTCGGTCCTGGGCGTGCCGAGACTTGTTTTCTGGGGAAAAAAAGAAAGTTTTTGTTTGTGCAAATCGGATGTAGTTACTTTTGTATGCTTAGTGTAATTACGTCAGTTTGTTCTCCACAGAAAATGAGAAAAACCTCTCCCTCGAAGACTGTTGTAGAACCAACCAACAAACCTGAAAATTCTGAACCGCGAGTAAATTCTTGGATATATTAACTTGTCAACAAAAAAAACTCAAAACAAAAAAATTCTTGGAGTATTTTTTTTCCCTGTCATATCTTGGCCAAATTTTCAAAGGGAAAATTAGGGGGAGACCCAAAAAAAATAATATTATCATTGTCAAGCCCACAATTAATTTTAGGTACCGTGACACCCATAATTATTTTTGTGGCACCCATAATTATATGAAATTATCAAAAATGTCAGCATGAAGGATTATGCAGCTGCATGATGGGTTATGCATCAAGGGTATAATTGGAAACACAACTTGGACATAACATATCTAAAAATCCGCGCCTTGGAATTTTACAAATTTTATATCGTTGGAAATCTTTTTAAGAGAGCTACGCAACGAGTACAAATAAGAATATCAAATTTTTGTTTTTCACGGAAAAATCGGAGGTGATCATCATTTTAGACAAAATTTTCGAAAACTTGATACATAACCATTATGCAGCCACCAAAAACGATGCATAACACATTCTGCAGAAGCATAACGAATTATGCAACCATTTTCTCCACTGCATAACAAATTATGCATTTGGATAACAAAGTTATGTAACCATTGTTTTGGTTGATTTTAGTGCGTACATAAAAAAAATTGATGCATAATGCAGTATGCATCCATATTTACGGATGCATATCTGGTTATGCATCTATTTTCTCGATGCATAAAAGATTGTGCAACAATTTTCTCGATACATAATGTATTATGCAGTCATATTTTAGGATGCATAACATGTTATGCATCCAATTTCACGACTGCATAACATGTTATGTATATATTATTGTAGGTGCATGACAAGTTATGCAGTCTTATTTTTTGCTAGTTTCAATACTAAGAAAAATGTAGCTGCATAACGTGTTACGCAAATGTTTTCTAGACTGCATAACAAGTTATACCAACAAAAAAAAAATGCAGAAGGTGTTATGCAACCAAATTTTGTAGATGCATAACCTGTTATGCATCACTATTCACACCTCAATTTTCTTTTAAATGCACATCACGCGCACACCAAACCTATTTGCACTTCCATCTCCTTTGCCTTGTCACTGCATAACAGATTATTCAACCATTACGACCAAACATCAACACCAATATGACCAAATACATCCGTAGCTTCCCAACCAACAACACCAACACCTCTGAAAAACCATAACTAAAACTACAAAGTACCATAATAACTATGAAAATGCAACAAAACAAAAGCAGCTATAATTTTCGTGAGTATTAGTACAGGCTCCTGTGCAACGGTAGTTGAGTTGATCTTCATACTCGTTAATATCTGTGATCAATAGAGATTCTCTATTACCGATCAGTGTAATATAAAAGATGCATGTAATACAAAAATACTACTGTGGAATGCATTAAATATTTTTGGGCATATATGTATGAATAACGTACCTTCACATCCAGGTTCCAGATAAGGGTTCCCTTGGAAACCTTCCCTGCAAGTGCAAAGATATCCTTGATTGTTCCCTGCCTCAGTACATAAACTATTCCTCTTTCATGCGTAAGTGTTAATGTTTAGTTGAGCTTGTCCACAACTCATTTCTCCTATAGATCAATCGAGCACCACAGGTATGCGTAAGTGTTCCTATGATGCTTGAAGCATGTGCTGCCCCTACCTCAGCCACGTAATCTAAGGTGCACGAGTTGTAAGATGAAATTGCAGGCCTTTCCTGGATGAGAGTATACTCATTTACCGGCAAGAGACCAAGCACATCTGAAGTAAAATATTTCAAACCTTTCGGGATTGTTATCTGGCAACCACCACTAGTGCCAGTGCAAACTTTTTTTGTGTGTGTGATACTGTATGCACATAATCAACCAAATCGTAACTCATTACATTTTCAGCAAAATCAACCAAATTCCAACAACTCCCCATTGCATCTATTTAGAACCTAGCTTCGCTGCTGCCAATTGATTCTTCTCTTGTACTACCCATCAACTTCATATCAGCTTCCATTTTCTATTCCACCTGCAACCTTCAGTTCCAATTCTTTCTCCACTTCCTTAATTTCACCATCTCTTCAAATTGAACTACAAGAATTCCTTAATCTCCACTGAACTGAACCCCTCTTACTGCCAACACCAAAATTAACTCAAAACCCATTCCTACAAACCTTTGTGAATTTGAATTACATCATATCTCAACCATCAATCCCAATTGTACCATGGCAGCAGCTACTTGTTCTTCCCTGATTCAAATAACCACCGGAGTTTCTTCTTGATTCAACAACGATTCCCACTTTTCTATCTCAGATTGAACTTACCGAAACCCTTATTTCTCCCTGTTCTTCTTTGCAATTCCATGGCATGAGCTCAAACATCCACTGCAAGACGAAACCCTACTTTCATGACCTAACTTCAATTCCTCTCATAACTCGAATAATTAAATCCAAATTCAACAAAAACCCCTTTTGATATCTTCTCGTATCACGTCTAAATCGACCTGAAATCACCAGCAGCAACCGTTGTTCTTCTCTGTCAACCAAATAACAACTTCAATAATCATCAAGAACCTCAACAATTTCTTGATCTTCATCTTCTCTGCCATCCGCCATACCTCGAATCTTCGATACAATCCACAAAACCTAGTTCGTAAAGCTCCTCATAGGAAACGAAGAAGAAATATGAACGAAAGTATAATTTTAGAAAATATGGGCGAGCGATTAATTTTTGGTGGAAAATTGGGTGAGGGCCTGAAGTTTTTTGTCCGTGGGTTTGACATTGGAAAACTCCAGGAGAATGGATCTCCCTGTAGTTTTCACATTTTCAAAACTATTGGGTGATATTTTAACTTGTCAACAAAAAAACTTCCAACACTGGTACCTGGTGGAATTACTAACCGTGGGAGCATTTTACCAAAGTTCAAAAAAATGGTGGCATTTTATGCAAATTCCCTTGAAAATATAATTGCGGTATTTCAGATATAGAAAGCGTTTTAAGCCCACAAAAAACCTTTTATATACTTGCATCCTTTCAGAAAGTCTGGCTTCATATCTTGGTTAGGGGTGAGCATGGGCCGGTATGGACCGGTTTTCGCCTCATCCGCATCCAATCCATTGCACTACGGATTTCAATTTTAGCATCCGCATCCAATTCATATCCAACGGATTTGCATCCAATGGATGGACGGATTGGATGCGGATAATCCAATGGATTTGTTTTATTTAAAATTTATAGTAAAAAAAATAAAGCTAACACAAATGACTCCTTATAAAACCTACATATCCTATATATGTATACAAATATAAAAATGTTATATACAACACCCCAAGCAAACATCTTGAAAAATTCCTAAATGATCTATAGTATTATCTAGAACTACATAAATGCCCTTAATTTAACGGATATGGATGTCCAACGGATTTTCTAGGTTGCATCATGAGAATGGCCCGATCCGTTATCCGTTGGATTTCAAAATTCCATCCGCATCCAATCCATTGATAGAGCCCAAATTAACCGGTTTTCCAGATGATGGCTCAAATCATCCGCATCCAATCCATTGCAATTTTCAATTTCAACGGATCCAACGGATTTCCAATGGATGGACGGATTGGATCCAATGGATTTGTTTTATTTAAAATTTATAGTAAAGAAAATAAAGCTAACACAAATGACTCCTTATAAAACCTACATATCCTATATATGTATACAAATATAAAAATGTTATATACAACACCCCAAGCAAACATCTTAAAAATTCCTAAATGATCTATAGTATTATCTAGAACTACATAAATGAACGGATTTTCTAGGTTGCATCCTAGGATGAATGGGCCCGATCCGTTATCCGTTGGATTTCAAAAATTCCATCCGCATCCAATCCATTGACGAACCGTCCGGACATCCATCCGCAAATGAACGGTTGGTCCCGGTTAAATCCGCGGATTACGGGTCAAATGCTCACCCCTAATGTTGGTTTAGCTGAACCGCTGACTGTAAAATGATAGTATGTTTCCGATTACATTTCTAAAATGGAGAAGTTCAACCATAATCCTTGTTACCTTCAAGTGTTCCATGTTCAAGATGGCTATGGATATGCATCAAGGGCTTTTATTGTACACTTGTATTGGAAATGGGGAAGAAATAGTCTTAAATATTTTTAAAGCAAGTGCATAGTGCATACTAAAGGCTCCGTAAGTTAGACAGAATAAATAGAACTACGTGGTCCTAGCTAGAGTCTGACCACCAAAACATACCCATGCACAAGTTAACAATTTTTCCGACAATGATTCATTTTTACTATAAGATGACTTCAATTTTACTTCAAAGATTTTGTTTTTTCTTTTGGGAGTAGATCGGAGGCGAACCCATTGGAGACGCTCAACTTTAGGCGAATGCTAGCGATAGCTTGAAATTTGGTTTTGGGTATGTTTTGGTGGTCAGACTCTCTAGCTAGGACCACGTAGTTCTATTTAATCTAAGAAAGAAATCAAGATAAGCTTAAACATATGCACATCAGTAGGTTCGTTTCTGAAACAGGTTATGCGGCAGGCATATTCATTTACAAAAAGTTCACTGAAAAATTTGGTGAAGCACAGTTACGTGTTTCCCAAACATTGGCTGTGAAATAAAAAGTATTTCCTTCGTATATCAAGAGTATAAGGCACCTGGTCCAAATGGGTTCCCTCCAAACTTCTTCCAAGATTCCTGGGAGATCATTGGAAAGGACCTAATTGGACTAGTGCAAAATTTCTTTACTTCTGGATATATGCTCAAGGAAATGAATTCCACCTTCATCTCCCTTATTCCTAAGGTTCAGTTCCCATCTTCCCCTGGTGATTTTAGACCAATATCATTATGTAATACCACCTACAAACTGATATCTAAGATCATGGCTCAGAGGATTAAACCTCTCTTAAGTAAAATAATCTCACCTTCTCAGTCTTCCTTTATCCCAGGCAGACAAATAAATGACAACACCATGGTAGCACATGAGATTATACACAATATGAGAACTAGAAGAGATACTCAAGGCTGGATGGGGGTTAAAATTGATATGTCTAAGGCTTTCGATAGGGTGGAATGGCCTTTTCTCCTAAATGTCCTAGAAAAAATGGGATTCTCCATTGAATGGCGAAATCGAATTAACCAATGTATCTCCACAACCAGCCTTGCTATTCTTCTAAATGGTGTGCCTTGTGAGTTCTTCAAACCTTCTAGGGGGCTCAGGCAAGGGGATCCCCTCTCCCCTTACCTATTCATATTATGTATGGAAGCCTTCTCTAGAATCCTAATGAAAGCTGAAAATGATGGTAACATCCATGGCATAAAAATAGTAAAAAAGACCCCGTCTATAAGCCACTTGCTTTTCGCAGATGATTGCATCATTTTCTGTAAAGCAAATGTTAATGAAGCTAACAAGCTCTCACAACTAATAGCCCAGTTCAGTGAAAGCTCAGGGCAGATGATAAACCTTGCTAAATCTGGTATCTTTTTTAGTAATAATACTTCTACCGAGCTAAAAATGGACATTACTGCAGTAATGCAGGTCAGTCCTATCTCGCTAAAGGATAAGTATTTGGGTTCCCCACTATTCACTAACAAATCCAAGGTTAAAGCTTTCAACCCTGTGATTGATAGCATCAAACATAGAATCCAGGGCTGGAACAACAAAACTGTAAATCCAGCTGGTAAAAGAGTCCTCATAAAGCATGTTACCTCTTCTTTAGCTAACTATCAAATGAGCACTTTCAAAATTCCTAAAACCATCACTAATGAAATTGATAAAATCCAAAGAGATTTTTTCTGGGGAAAGGATAAGGAAAAATCAAAAGGCATTTACCCAAAAGCTTGGGTAGGGATATGTAAACCTTTGGAAGAGGGAGGACTAGGTTTTGTCAACCTTGAGAAATTCAACAGTGCCATTATCTCAAAAATGAGTTGGCGCATGATGGAGCAACCTAATAGTATATGAGCACAAGTCATGAAAGCTAAATACTTTGAGAAGGAGGACATTATGCATATGTCTACTATTCCAAAACCAACTGACTCATGGGTCTGGAAAGGGATACTCTCAGGAGTAGCTAATATACAAAAATATGCTAAGTGGGAAGTTGGCTCTGGAACCAAAATCCTCATTTGGAGGATAATTGGATAAAAGGCCTGAATGCTCCCCCAATCAGACCTAACAACTGCCCTGAAGGAGTAGAAAAGGTTGCTGATCTTTTAACTGAAAATAATCAATGGAATAGATCCCTTATCTACAATCTTTTCCCTCATAGTATAGCTGATAAAGTCATACACACATCTATAAGAACCAGCCAGGAGGATAAAGTAAGATGGGCTTTAACTAAGGATGGTAACTTTACAGTTAAATCTCTATACAATAAACTTACTCATAGAGGTCAATCCAATGTTCAAAACAAAAATTGGATAATCATATGGAACCTGGAAGTTTCACCTTCCATTAAAATCTTCTTATGGAAAGCTGCACACTCCATTCTTCCAACTGGGGAAAGAATGGGAAGGCACCTGACCTACATAAACACTATCTGCAAGATCTGTCACTACCAAAATGAATCTCTAACTCTTTGTTTATCAACTGTCCCCTTATTCAAGGTGTTTGGAGAGAACTATATTTTGATCCATAAGATGTCTTAAACCAACACATTGATTTTCATGAATGGCTAAACCATTTCCTTCTTTACAATAAACAGGGAGAAAATCACCACTGTTGGGCGGAGTTATGTGCAACTGTTATATGGCATGTCTGGAAAGCCAGATGTGACTTCACCTTTCAAAACATAACCCCTAACCCAAAACACATTGCAAAAGAGATTACAAATTACATGAATAAGCAAAGGGCGGCTAGAGATAAAAAAGGAAAAGCTTATTGTGTGTAGACTTCTCCAGGGAAGATGTTGAACAACAAATTATTGAATACAAGAATACTTGGACAGCACCAGTGCTGTTTACTATGAAAATCAATGTAGCTTATTACACTAACCATGAAACTAATATCATTGGTATGGGAATGCTACTTTTTTATCACATAGGTATTTGCAGAGGGGCAAGAGGATCAAACTATGGCCAAAGCTCCACAAAAGCAATAACAAGGGAAGCTGCAATTGAAGCCTTCAACTGGGCAGAGGAATTGGGAAGCAGAATGGACTTTGAATCAAGCTCCTGCAAACTAATAAAGCAGCTCAGAAGTAGGTATGCAGTGAAGATAGGAACCAGATTCACTTTACAACATGATGGAAAAAAACCTTTTGAGATCGGCACATGGAGCACGATCAATGACAGAAATAATCACCTAGCAGTCAATTTAACTAAGCTCAGCTCAGACCGTAATTTTCATAGGCAATGGAATCAAGCCTCCATTCAGCAGCTGATCCCAGCTATCTCTGGCAATAGTAGTAATCTTAATCTTTTGAACAACAATATGCACCATCTCAACTATAGAAATGTATTAACGAACCATCCGGGAACTGGCAGTCTGCTCAGCAGCACCAGTTCTTAGTTTTTTTTTTTTTTTTTTTTTTTTTGTCTTCGAGGCTTTTTCCTCCTTTCTTATAAAAGAAGAAGAAGTTCGGGGTGGAGTTTATGGATTGACAGCTCACGTTTTTTACTTTCTTTAATTATTCTCAACTCTGAAGTATCATCTCTCGTCACTCAGTGGGGTCTAGGACTCTTCACCACTTTTTAACCCTTTTCTATTTGTTTTGACCTTTCTTTTCTGCTGATGTTCGAGACGTATTTTTTGACGAGGTGGGATTTCAGTGTCGCCTCTCAGAGAAATTTCATGACAACATTCAAGCCGCTACTAGACGTGAAATGGCCATCGGAGTCTCCCTATGTACGGATGACCCCACTGCATGCGGGTATCCAGGTTTAGTGGCCCCCTTTTACCCTTTAAATTTCAGTATGAGGATTGAGGATCATTGTGTGGAATTGCAGGTGTGGTAGTAGGCCATCTTTTATTAGAGTGGCTAAGAGCAACTCCAGCGGGGCGATTATAATCAAAAACTAAAAATTTCAATTTTTTGAAAGAAACGAGTTTACTCGTATAAACATTACGGTGGGAAAATCAAATTTGGTGGGGCACAACTTTAAAGGCGTCTGAATCAAGCGCACTTTCAAATTACGCCCCATATATATATATATATATATATTGTGAGGCGTAACTTATGAATTACGCCCGTCATCGGGCGCACTCAAAACCTTACGCCCACCATCAGGCGCACTCAAAACCTTACGCCTCACCATCAAGCGCTATTTATACTTACGCCCAAATCAAGCGCAATCAAAACCTTACCCCCGACTAAAACCAAACCAAAGACCAAATATACTCTAGTATTTGGTTTTACTCTAGTATTTGCTCTTTAATCCTCTCCGTAGTGTCTGGGTTTTCGACCAAATATTTGGTTTTAGTCTGCCATTGTGGTTTCTCTAAGGACTTGATCAAAACTCATAGACGTATGATTTTAGCTCTTTTGGAAACTAGGAGACATTCCAAGAGTGGTTTTAGGGGATTTCAATGCTGTGACTCGTCCCTTTGAGAAAAGAGGTGGGTGAATCCTTGTTAGGCTAAAATGGAGGAGTTTGTTGATATGATCAAAAAGTGTGTTCTTATTGATGTTGGTGCTCATGGTCCCTCTTTCACTTGGAATAACATGCAAACCGGAAAAGCTAATATTAAAGAAAGACTGGATAGAGTGTTGGTTAATGGCAGATGGAAAAACCTCTATCCTGAAGCTTAGGTAAAGCATGTTTCTTATATTTTTTCTGATTATGGTGCAATTCTTTTCGATTTGATGCCTAAAATTAAGAAAAAACCTAGTCCTTTTAGATGTGAGGCAGTGTGGATTGAAGACCCTAGATTTCATGATGTGGTTTCAAATAATTGGACTTCATGATGTGGTTTCAAATAATTGGACTATTAGAAGTAGTCTAAGTAAAGATGATAATTTTGTGTTAAATACTTCGAATATGAAATGTGTTTCTCCTAAGTGGAATAAGAAAACGTTTGGCCACCTTTAGGGCCAAATTGTTGAGGCTAAGAAAATTTTATATACTGGTCAAAACGATTTTGATAGATTTCCTTCTGCTGAGAACAAAATATTGATGATAATTAAGTTGCATGATTATCTTAACCTTCTTCAGATGGAAGAAATTTATTGTAAATTGTAAACAAATGTCTAGAGTCCAATGGCTCACTGAAGGTAATTTTAATACTAAATTTTTTCATTTGGCCACTTTAGTTAGGAGAATTAGAAATAAAATTAGTATGATAAAGAATGAGATAGGGAGTGGCTTGATAAAGAAACTAATATTGCAAATCACATAATGAGTTACTTTGAGGATTTATTCAAAGATAGAGGTTGCGATCCTAGGAATGATAAGGAGTTGAAAGAACTTTTGCCGGTTTGCATCAGTGAGGATATAAACAGAGATATGACTAGGATGGTTTCTAAAAGTGAAATTAAAAAAGTTATTAAACAGATGGGTCCGTTAAAATTCCCGGGCCCAGATGGGTTTCAAGGGCTATTTTATTCTAGATACTAGAATATTGTTGGACCTAGTGTAGTGGCTATGGTTAGAGAGTTATTTGCCTCGGGAAATTTTGAACATGAGTCTAAACAAAACTTATATTGTGCACATTCCGAAAGTTGCTTATCCTAAGTCCATAAAAGAGCTCCGACCTATTAGTTTGTGAAAATCTTCTTTAAAGATTATCACAAAGGTTTTAACCAACACATTAAAACATGTGCTTGGTGTTAGAGCACTACTCGGTTGAACTCGCAAGCGTTGCTATCTCAAGCTTGTTTGTCAAGTTTAGTTGATCAAAACTATATACTTGATTTATAGTCTACTTATAGCAAAGTCTCGGATTAGGATAGAAGTGTGTAATTGAGATTTAGACTTCACGACGTTCACCAATTGAAGAAGAAGATCTACTGAAGAGATTGGAGGAACCTCATCAACAAAAGATATGTGGAGACTAAAACTTATCAAACACTCAAAAGTCTATTCTATTTTATCTTCTAAAGAGACTAAGTCGTCTATTTTTACACTATACACATTTGATATTTCGAGCTGACTTTAACTCATATATATATATTTATCAAAATACGCATTGGAAGCTTTTAGCTTTAGCTAAGTTCATCGTATTATTGACGAGTTTACTTGGAGATAATTTATTTATTGGAAACTAAATATTAAGTCAAAGATGTTCATGTGAAAATTACCTTGAAACATCTTACATGATTTGTGTGAGACAATCATTTGATATCTGACTTGGGAAGTTTCGTATTGATCGATTAATCACTTGAAAATTACTTGAAGCTAGTGGTATGTGTAAGATTACCATTGTTGTATTCCATGGATGTTTTAATGATTAAATGAGAGTTTTATAACTACCATATCTGGATATAATATAGGTTGCATACTATGTATGATAACTCTGCAAGTCTAGTTCAGGTCTGGAACTATTGTTCGCGAACTCTGTTTGCGAACTGCTTTACCTGTAAAAAGGTCCGGAGCTTTTGTTCGCGTACCCTGTTTGCGAACGGCTAGACAAGTCCAAGTTTGGAATTCCTATTTGTGTACGCTATTTGCGAACGGCTGGACAAAGCCAAAGTCCAAAACTCTTGTTTCTATAATTGAAATATCACAGGTTGTGTGCAGTTCAATCACAGTTAATAAATCCGACCTTGTTTGTTGGATAGAACTTAATTGACAGTTGGACATTGATCTTTGGTACCGTCCAAGTATTTCTCATATCAATCAGGCTCACGGATTTCTATCTGTTTGATTTGCTGATTGTATTGAGAAAGAGATAAACTCTTTGATAAATTCTTGATTGAGTCTCACTTTTAAGTTGGTGCTCTCAAAATTATATTGGAGTTAGTCCATACAGATTGCAGAACGAATTATTGGGTTTGGTTGTTATACCCCCGCATTTGTAATTGGCATCAGAGCAGTCAAACACGTCAAGACCTCACAAGTCTGTGTTTGAAGAAATTCAATGTGTATGGACAGTAGAATCTCTTTTGACGCTTCACCAGTTTTGATGTTGAGGGTTTTGATCTAGAGAAAATCATCAAAAATCTTTGTCGAGAAAAACAACGATTGATAAGGAAAACTGATGGTCTTCATTGCGAAATTTACATCAAAGACTCTGATCTTCGAAAATGCTATGAAGAAGTAGTTGATCTCTAGAAGAAGTCAGATGAACAAATCCGGATCAATACTGACCTTGTTGTAGAAATTGCAAAGAGTAAGGATTTGAAGTCTGTCAAAGGATCTTCAATGGATTTGAGAAACTCCTTTAATTCTTCTTTGAAGGATTGTCGTAAGTCAGAAGATAAGCGAGGTTTAGACTTTGAAAAAACTGATGTGACTCGGAATTTCTCAGATAAAGTTAGGGATGTTGGTTCATGTATGTTTTGTGGTTCTTGTAATCACTTTCAACATATATGTATGCCTTTTTAAGAAAATTTTAAAGGTTTCTAGTGATCTTCACAAGAGAGATGAACAACTGTTTACTACTCTAAAAATGTGTACAAAACTAACAAGAAAACCCAAATGGGAGAGTAGTGTTAGTGTATGGGAGCTTTTGTTCTAAAATCAACATCACCCTTTAAATGGTTCCTTGATAGTTGATGTAATCGGCATATGACAGGTGATCTTTCTTGGTTTGTGAACACAAACGACTTAGAAGGAGGACCAATAACATTATGAGATGGGAGTTTTTGCTACATCAGCAAAAGGGGACTGTCAAACTACCAGGCATTCCTGAAATCCATGATGTCGTATATGTTAAAGGTATGACTGTTAATCTTATTTCTGTTAATCAAATTTGTGACAAATGCCATAAAGTTGTCTTCAATGCGAATAGATGTGACATTGTAGACAAGACTGGAAAAGTAATTTTTTAAGGGAACTCGTGGTAAAAATAATTGTTATCTTTTGGATACTCAATTTAATAATTATTGCAATTTGACTAAGGTGGAATCTACGCATCTTTGGCATGAGTGTTTTGGCCTTCTACCTAAGATCATTAACAAAGAACTTGTTAGAGGCGTTCCCAAAATAAATGCCAAGATTGATGGTGTCTGTGGTGCCTATCAAAAGGGTAAACAAACAAAAGTCCCACACAAATCATCTTGAGATATTCTCACTAAATCTCCACTTGATTTAATTCATATGGATCTCTTCGATCCTATGCAACAACCTACTGTTGGTGGAAAGAAGTATGCTTTAGTTATGGTAGATGATTACACCAGATTCACTTGAGTGGTATTTTTGGCTCATAAAAATGAAACCCTAAGTGAGTTTAAGATTATTGTTAATAGAATCCAGAATGAACTGGGTCACAAGCTAAAGAAAATTAGAAGCGATCGTGGAACTGAGTTCAAGGACACCAAAGTGTTTGAATTATGTGAAAAAATGGGAATTATTCAACAATACTCACCACCCATAACTCCACAAGCTAATGAAGTTGCAAAAAGAAAGAATATAAATATTCAAGAAATGGCAAGGGTAATACTCCATAACATAAACTTACCGTTGAAGTTTGGGGGAGAAGCTATTTTTACAACATGTTATTTGATCAACTGTGTTTACCTACGGTCTAAAACCCTAAATACTCCTTATGAGTCTTGGTATGGTAAGAATCCCAACTTACACTATCTCAGAGTGTTTGGAAGTAAGTGCTACATTCTAAAATATTAGTAACACAAAGGAAATTTTGATTCCAAAAGCAATGAAGAAATTTTTTTGTCTATGCATTTGACAGTCGTGGTTTTAGAGTATACAATCTAAGAACCCATGTTATGATGGAATCAGAAAATGTTATCATTGATGATCTGAGCAATTTTCATCATGATGACCCTCCTGCTGAATTGCCTCCAATGGAGACAATTTAGAAAGTCAAAGAAATCTATGAATCAGTAGAAGTTGTACCAACTGTTACAGATCCTGACATTTCTAGTGACGAGGAGAAAATCCCTAGTCAGGGTATTCTTGTTGAATGTGAACGAGCGTCACCACGACATCTCCGGGTTCAAAGGAATCATGATACTAATAGTATTATTGGAGGAAAAGATTCTACAGTTAAAACGAGAGGACAACTTCAAAATACTTACAATTTTGGATGTTATCTATCGCAAGTAGAACCGAGAAACATTGATGAATATCTTAGTGATCGCTTCTGGGTGAATGCAATGCATGAAGAGTTAAATAAATTTCAAAGACAAGATGTATGGGAACTCGTACCTTGTCCCTCTAATGTAAATATTGTTGGTACTAAATGGATATTCAAGAACAAGTCAGATGAATTTGGCACAATCGTCAGAAACAAAGCTAGACTTGTCGCTCAAGGATATTCACAAATTGAAGGTATCTGAAAAAGCGTGGGGTCTAACAACCACACCCAATATTTTGATTAGCAATCTGTATGGACAACTCCGAGTCACTTTCTAGAGAATCAACTAGACTCAATCAATAGAAAATATCTCAAGGAGTTTATTATCTCTATCTCTCAATTTGATTTACTCAAGAAAATACAATATGCGAGTCTTAATCAAAGAGAGATAACTTGGATGGTACCAAAGACAAATAACAACCTGTATTATTTCAATTATATAAAAATATAATGCGGAAAATAAATAATGTTGTAGACACGCTCAAAATGGTTTTTCATTGCTCAAAATGTGTTTACAAAGAAGAAAATGGAGAAAATGATGAAAACAACGTTTATAATGTTGCAAACACCGTTACAAAGAATATATATAAACCGTCGCAATCAATTCCACGCGTCCAAATTTTGATTGTTAATCCGTAGAGAACTTATATATACTTGAAAGAACCAAAAATTACTCCTCATAAATCCAAAATAAACCTTTATTCTCACGGCAATATCTTCATATATTTGATCTACCAGAAAACACGCTCCCGGTTGTTTTCGGAGTCATCATACATGTACAAATCACGTTCAAATCTCATATAATCTCGTGAATAACTCTCCCATGCAATTTTGCCTTATTTTGAACTCATGGGACCTAGTCCATATTAAACATATCCAAAGTGGGAGTCCGAATAGTAAACTGCAACTTTTCGATGAATTTTCCAACAATCTTTATTTCAAAAAATACCTACAAACACACAAAACACCATAATAAGGACAAAACCAGTACTAACAATATGAAACAGACAAATTAGACACATAAATGCGTCTATCAAATACCCCTAAACTTATTATTTGCTAGGAGCAAACTAACTAGGAAATAAAAAGCCTACTCCAAATTAATGCACCTAGCTATCTACGAGAACCTTGGAAGGTAAAGAAGTTGAACCCCAACCAATCTCACGAGTCTTAGACTAATATCTGTCGATAATCCTAACTCTAGGGCATATACAAGTAGTGGTCGACTTTATTGTATTTATTCCGTTTGGTCTTCTAGCAATGGTAAAAAAAATAAAAGAAGTGATCGATTCTTTCCTGGCGAAACTACCATGTTTTCTAACACCTCGAGCTTTGTGCTTTTATGAATAGACTCTTTAGATGATTGGTTCCTCAACTCCTACAACCAAAATGCTTCCATCCACTTAGATCCCATCTGGACTTAGAAAGGGATATCTTAGAAGCGCCCATAATAATAACCTAAATAATCGAGGATCCTCTAAGTCAATAAGATTTGACTTACAAAACTTGATTCCCTATAAGTTCCCACAATTGGAAGGAAGGTTTTTGGTGGGAAAACAAAGTCAATCGTGGTATCATAGCCTAGGTTAACCACATCAACCAAGAGGATGGGTTTCTAACAACCGAACTTTTTATGGCTGATCTCACCCATAAGTAGTGTTACCAATTCTAACCTCGTCATCTTGATTATGAAAATAACTATCTTCATTTTCAAGGGTATTATTGGAGACACCGTATTGGAAATTAAGATTATTTCGAGCAAGTTTTTCAACAAAGAGTTGTTACGATCCAATCAATTATAATAGTGCAAATAGTCATAAAGGAATTAATTAGAATTACCACATGGGTGCAAAACAGCTTCCTCCTTCGTCAAGTGATGGGTTCTAGCTTCTCATGTTGTAGACACGCTCAAAATGGTTTTTCATTGCTCAAAATGTTTACAAAGAAGAAAATGGAGAAAATGATGAAAAAATAACGTTTATAACTGTTGCAAACACCGTTACAAAGAACGATATATATAAACTTTTCCAGAATCGTAGCTATGCGACGCTTTCCCACTGTCTTGTCTCTCGTTGATTTGTTGGCAAACGAGGAAACCTGGTGATTGATTTCTCGACTTTCTAATGCTCCGTAGCTCTCCCAATCCCTCCATCCCTTTCTACTCGACGGCAACTTATATATACTCGAAAGAACCAAAAATTACTCCTCATAAATCCAAATATCTTCTCATTACTCCTTTATTCTCACGGCAATATCTTCATATATTTGATCTTCCACGCGTCCTCAGCTGTCAAACATTCCTTGTATAACTCCTACACGCTCCTGGTTGTTTTCTGAGTCATCATCGACAAATCACGTTCAAATCTCATATAATCTCGTGAATAACTCTCCCATGCACGGATCGCCCTATTTTGAACTCATGGATTATCTGGCCAAATATAACCGAAACCAACGACCATACCTTGCCTGTTACACTCATCCAAGTCATCCCTCTCAAAATCGCGCCATTTAATCTCACTAGAACACCTTCAAAATCGAACCCTAAATCGACGGTTTCAAACATTTTTTTTCCAAATTATGTAATTCAAATGAAAGAGATGAGGTTTCCCCTTATCCAGCTGCTTTTGGGTGCGAATATCCTGTGGGTGCCCCTTTAGTAATTGGGTTACCCCTTATCCAAAGTGGAGTTAGAATAGTAAATGTTCTCCGGGGGGTTTTGAGCAACTTTTTCTGGAATTTTCCAACAATCTTTATTTCCAAAAAAATACCTACAAACACACAAAACACCATAATAAGGACAAAAACGAGTACTAACAATATGAAACATTGAGGACAAATTAGACACATAAATGCGTCTATCAGTACCAAAGACAAATATCCAAGTGTCAATCAATTTAAATTAACAACCAATAAGGTTGGATATTCTAATTTATTGAACAACGCACAACCTGTATTATTTCAATTATATAAAAATATAATGCGGAAAATAAATAACGCATACACCAGAATTTTGTTAACGAGGAAACCGCAAATGCAGAAAAACCCCGGGACCTAGTCCAGATTAAACATACACCGGACAAGCCGCTTAAAGACACTAGCCTACTCCAAATTAACTTCTACCGATCGTAGTTGAACCCCAACCAATCTCACACTGATCCAAGGTACAGTTATGCTTCTACGCCTCTGATCCCAGCAGGATACTGCGCACTTGATTCCCTTAGCTGATCTCACCCACAACCAAGAGTTGTTACGATCCAAAGTCTAAGACTTTAATAAACAAATATGTCTCACACAGAAAAGTCTATAAGATATATAAATTTGTCTCCCACGAATAAACTTATGAGTTTTGTTCCGTATTTTGATAAATCAAGGTGAACAGGAACCAATCAATAAAAACAGACTTATATTCCCGAAGAACAGCTCAGTTTTATCAATCACCTCACAATAGTCTTAATCGACGCATCGAAAAAAGATATTGTGGAATCACAAACGATAATACGAAAATGTTTGTGATTACTTTTATATATTGCCTATCGGAGATAGAAATCTCAAGCCAATTATTACAATTGTACTCGTGCGATAGAAATAACAAGATCAGATCACACAACTATGATAAAAGTAGTATCGGTCTGGCTTCACAATCCCAATGAAGTCTTTAAGTCGTTAACCTGGTTTTAGAAGAAGAAAACCAAAGGTTAAAGGAGAATCGACTCTAGCTTAGAAAACTAGTATCACACAGAATGTGTGGGGATTAGGTTTCCCAGTTGCTAGAGTTCTCCCTTATATAGTCTTTCAAATTAGCTTGGTAACACAGCATTCAATATTGACCGTTAGATGAAAACTTGATTAGATACAAGCTAATATTTATCAACTGTTATATCGAAAACATAGCTTGTTATACACACATGTACTACACGTTTGTTGTCTTGTGAAAACCGTACCCAAACTTGTACATTAGGTGGTTCAACACTAGTTAACCAAATGGTTAGCCAAATTATAACTTTCATATCAACCATATTCTTCTTCAGCATAACTAGTCCAAATGACTCAAATGAACTAGTTAGAGAGTTGTTCAATTGATATGAGATCCCATGTACTACACAAGACACAATTGAAGCAAAAACAATGTGATTCACTTGAATCGATTCATGAACTATAAAGCCACGGTTTGCAATAGCATTCCTTAGTTTATTAAGATAAGTTCACAAACATCGTTTTTAGACATAACCTACTCAAGTTCGCGGACTCAAGTTCACCGGTTGGAGTTTACAAACTCCAGCAAAAATTCTCGGGTCGAGAACTTCCGTCAGTTCACGGACTGAAACTGAGCTACAACTCCAACATAAATTCTCGAGTTTGAGAACTACGCCAGTTCGCGGACTGAGTTGACAACTCACGTTCCGGTTTCACTTGATCAACAAAGTTCATAAACTTCGGTTCAAGCAATAAATACTTATACATATATGTGTTACCACAACAATGTTTATATCCTCCAATGGTTGTATTGTCTAAACTCTCATTTCAATCAATGAAACATTCTCAGAGGGCGTTATAAGTTGTTATTCACAAACTATTTTTCGTCAGAGCGATTTCTAGAATGATTGAAACATAACATGACTTTATTCACTAGGTAAAGATGAACTTGGCTAAAGTGAAAGCTTTACCAACACATATTTAGAGAAATAGATAAGCGAGATATACTCATCTCAAAATGACATATGTGTATAATCTTAATCCATATAGTAATACGACTTTTGTCTCAAGATAGGAGATAGAGTAGATAGACTTTTGAGTGATAGATAAGTTCAAGTCTCCATATACCTTTTAGTCGATAAAGATCCACTGGTTCCTTGAGTAGTCCTTCGTCTTGTATGATGATCACCATGGAGTTCTTGAGCTCAACTACACTTTCTATCCTAGTTCAAGACCTTAGCTATAGTAGACTAGAAATCAAGACTTTATAGTTTTGATCACTAACATTGATAAATATTCTTGAGATAGCAATGCATGAGAGTTCGATCGAGCAATGCTCTAACAGTATCGACTTTGATGAAACCTTCGCTCATATGGCACGCCTTGAGTCCATTAGGTTGTTATTAGCTCATGTTTGTTTTCTCAAGATTAAGCTATTTCAAATGGACGTAAAATCCGCATTCTTAAATGAATATTTAATGAAAGAAATCTATGTTGCTTAACCTAAAGGATTTGAAAGTTCAGAATTTCCTGACCATGTCTTTAGGCTTAGAAAGACATTGTATGGATTAAATAAGCACCTCGTGCCTGGTTCGAAAAACTTACCACTTCTCTTCTTAGGAAAGGTTTTTCGAGAGGCGGTGCTGATAAGACACTCTTTTCCAAATAGATTGGGAAGGAGGTTATCATTGCTCAAGTCTATGTAGATGATATCATTTATGAATCAACCTATGAGAAACTTGCAAAGGATTTTTAAGTCTTTATTGGAAGGGAATTTGAGATGAGCAATGTTGGTGGATTAAAAATTCAACAACACAAGGATGGAGTATACTTATCTCAAAAAAAGTGTGACATGGATCTTATAAAAAGGTTCGGTCTTGATAAGTCTACTCTAAACTTACTTATATGCCCACTACTGGTAAAATGCATAGAGATGAGAAAGGAATCAATGTGGATCAGAAACTTTTGTCGGTCGATCATTGGAAATCTTTTATATCTTACATCTACTAGGCCTGACATTGCCTTTAGTGTTGGTTGATGTACTCGATTTCAGGCTAATCCGAAGGAATTTCATCCTGGTGCTGTAAAACGGATCATGCGATATGTTCAATATACTATCAGTTATGGTATATCTTATACTTTCGACACTAACAATGATCTTACTGCTTATTCAGATGTTGATTGGGCAGGATGCATGGAAGATAGGAAAAGTACATCAGGTGGATTTTACTATGTGGGATTAAATCTTGTGGCATGGCATAGGAAGAAACAAAACCCACAATCCCTTTCAACATGCGATGAAAAATATATTGTTGCAGGTTCTTGCTGTACTCAACTTCTATGGATGAAACAAATGCTTGCTGATTGTGGAACTGACACTGGAACAATGAAGATCTTTTGTGATAACTCAAACACGATTCACATCACTGAGAATCCCGTTAAGCACTCAAGAACTAAGCACATCGATATAAGGTATCATTTTATTAGAGATATCTATGGAAATTATATTATTAACATGGAATTTGTGCCATCATAATATCAATTGGATGATATAGTCGCCAAACCTCTAGATACTGCAACGTTTCGACACTTACGACAGTCTATTGGTGTTGTTTTGGTTCATTAGATTTCTAGTTTTTTTTCCCCTAGATCAATATATATCTTTTGGGCACTAAAAGCTTTAAGTTCCAGTATAGTGTTGTTTAAATTCCGCATTTGTTTCTAGTAGTGGTATTTCCTTTTTCTGTTGACTTTTTAGATCTCTTAAGTGTCAAAGTATTCAAAGAAATCCTTATTTTTTCGTAAAAGTAATTAAGGTTGCTCATGTTGTTTTCTTAGGAATGAGATCAAATGGGGGAGAGTTCTTAATTAAACTCGTGCTTAATTTCCATATCTTTGTGGGGAGAGCAGTTGTGGAATTTTTTAGGGGTTTGTATTTTAATAAACTCCTTCATGAATACACTAAGTTTCGACTATGTGAAATCATCGAAACATAATTATGATCCCATAGTTTTCGTACCTTTTCCAATACATATTGACAAAAAGGGGGAGAATTATTTGGTAGTTCACACTACATACATATGGTTTACGGATCAATATGTAAGGGTGAGTGGTTTTCGTTATAAGATGGAAGTATTGAGTAAGGGGGAGTGATACATATCACCATAGTATTATTTCAAAGTTGTGATGCAATTGGACTTTGATTCTATATAATAATACCATGACACTGAATAACAATGTTTGAGAAATTTCGTTTTCATATTGTTATTGCTACGGATCTTCAACAACAATGATGCTGAGTTAAAAACATTTGTAAACGATGGAGAACTTAAAGTAACGAAGAATTCAAGGAAGTTGAAGAGCCAAGAAAATCAAGCATGATGGACCATAAGATACAAAGTTTATTTATTTTGTAATCCATATGTATCGATAGTTTTGTCACTAAAATTGACAAAGGGGGATATTGTTAGTGCTCGGTTGAACTCGCAAACGTTGCTATCTAAAGCTTGTTTGTCAAGTTTAGTTGATCAAAACTATATATTGTACTTGATTTCTAGTCTACTTATAGCTAAGTCTCGGATTAGGATATAAGTGTGTAGTTGAGCTTTAGACTTCACGACGTTCATCAACTGAAGAAGAAGATCTACTGAAGAGCTTGGAGGAACTTCATCAACAAAATGTATGTGGAGACTAAAACTTATTTATCACTCAGAAGTCTATTTTATTCAATCTTCTAAAGAGACTAAGTCGTATGGCTATATAAACTTTTACACTATACATATTTGATATTTCGAGCTGAGTTTAACTCATATAAATATTTCTCGAAATATGTGTCGGAAGCTTTTAGCTTTAGCTAAGTTCATCTTATTCTTGACGAGTTTAGTTGGAGATAATTTATTTGTTGGAAACTAAATATTAAATCAAAGATGATCATGTGAAAATTACCTTGAAACATCTTACATTATTTATATGAGACAATCATTGATGTCGACATGGGAATTTTCGTATTGATCGATTAATCACTTGTGTAGATGGTGGATTTTCGACAAAGGGTAGAATTGTAAAACTATACTCCATATTCGGAAATCGGATGGGTATTGAGGCTCATGTCTCTCGATTAAAGCATGAAAGATCATGTCGCAAATCTCTGACTGAGAAGGTTGTCTCTCAGAGTACATGAAGATGTGTAGTCTCCCAGCTGAAACCACGGCACATATCATGAATGCTGAGCAATTTCAATAATTACTCCGGATCCGGCAATCGGATGAGTATCGAGACTCATGTCTCTATGCATGAAAGCTCATGCCGCCTTTGATGGAGAAAGTTTCTCAGAGAAGATGCGGATATGCAGTCTCCCAGCTGAGACCACGACATATATCATAAACCTCTGATGGAGAAAGTCTCTCAGAGATGATGTAGATTGCAGTCTCCCAGCTGAGACCACGGCACATCTCATAACCCTTTGATGGATAAAGTATCTCAGAGAAGATGCATATGTGCAGTTTCCCAGCTGAGACCACGACACATCTCATATTGTATAGAATCGAAAGATTGGGCGACAACGTCTTCGGGATGCGACCGGTTTTCCCCGACTATGCAAGAAGAATATGACACTCCAGTAAGTTCATATTGCTCAAACCCTCAGATGATTAATGCTCATTGGCAGGAAGCCCATCTAGTATTGAGCCGCCGATTAATTATCTGAAATCGTCTGAATATCTAGCAATATTCTACGAACCATCGTCTGAATATCCAGCAATATTCTACGAATCATCGTCTGAATATCCTGCAATATTCTACGAATCATCGTCTGAATATCCAGCAATATTCTACGAGCCATCTTTAATCGTCTAAATATCCAGCAATATTTTACGATTCTCTGTTATATTTCGTCACTTCAATTCGTGGTTCTTCCCAGCGGAATGCCGCGGGTTAGTGATAAATATCCGACAAAACAGGCATCCGAGTATCGAATAAGCCCTGACAAAAATGGTGCAAGTGTAATTAGTAAATAATGCACAAACCAGCATGAACGAACGAGGAACCTATGAAAAATAGGAAGGAAAATAATAATAATAAAATATTAGAACAAATGCCAGGGGACTGGGTTCACCGCCTGACCGATTATCGTGACAGTCTTGTGCCCAATTTTATATTTTATCATATTTTTGCTATTTTCCTGATCTCATGAAAATCCTCTCGTTCGAGCAATTTTCTTTATTTCAAAGAAATTATCTAAATCACATAATTTTATCAAAAAATAATAAAATTAGGAAAAGGTGACATGGGACCGCCGGCAGGCCGGTCATGCCCTGGCCGTGGCCGGTCCCACACCTCACGTCCTCATTATTTTATTATTTCTCTCAAGTTATGAAAATTCCTTGGTTTCTTATGAATTTTCTCTAAAATCATGAAAATTACCTAATGATGTAATTTTAGATAGTGGTAAGTAGAGTTGTCGTTCACTCGGACTTGATGAGATTGATTTTAAGAATTAATAAAAGAAAATAAAAGAAAATTATATACAAATATTGTCACAGGATGAAGAGATAACCGGGACTTAGGATTCCACCAGACTTCAATTTTATGCAGTTCAAAAATCAATTCTAAACGATAATAGCTCATAAGATAAAGTTTCATTGACTCTAATTCATTGCCTAACGTTGATTTCGAAAGTAATGGATGTAAATCTAAAGCATGGGACATCAAAACATTTATGCTAAGCATGACCCATCAATTGAAATCACAGCCGTTCAATGATAATCATAATTCAATTAAATAACAGTGCAAATAGTCATAAAAAGAATTAATAGAATTACCACATTCATGAAATTTGGCTTCCTCCGTCGTCCCGGTGATGGGGATTAACTCCTCATGTTGGAAACACGCTCAAAAGAATTTTTCATTGCTCAAAAGTGCTTACAAGAGGTGAAAATATAATGAAACGGAAAATTGCAACGGAAATAAATGTTGCTAATCAACTGTTACAGAGAACGATAATAATAAAGTGCTGCAAACACTGTTTGTCTGTCACTGAAAAAACTGTTACAAAGCTGAGAGATAACGACAGTTATTTAACGACTGTCTTGACGCGTCTGTTCTTGGTGTTCTTCAGCAGCAGAACTGTTTTCTCTGCAACTTTGATTTTCTTGATTCTCTCGTCTCTGTTCTAGCCCCTATCACTCCATCCTATTTTTAGACATCCCAGGGCCCTTTTTATACCTCAGCAGCACCAACTATCCCTCATTAACTCCATAAAATCTTCACACTAAAGGAATATTATTCTCGGGAATAATTTCCCTTTTATTTTCTTCTCTGCATGCATTAACTGCCGACTCAAGCTCTCCAAACATGTTCCAAACACATTTGGGAATCCCGTGACTTCCTTCCTTATCCTGCTTTACGAAAATCACAAAAGATCTTCGTAATAACTGCACTAGCATCTTCTCCCATAATCTCACGTATCTCCCAAAATAAATCCGGATCAAACCCAAAAATAATTCCTCCATGATATACCGAGAATAGTTGGGAATCACCTTTTTAACAGGTATGAAATTGCTTACCATCCCTATTTTATGACAATATGTCGATATTTATCCAAAAATCCAAACAACTCCGACTAAATCTCGTGAAAATATTCTCCAGAAAATTATGCAGGAAGGAGACTCATTTTCCCGCCAAAAACAGATTCAAACGAAGAAGAAAGGGTGAGGTGCCCTGATCCAAAACACGGGCGCCTTTAACAGCTGGGGTGCCCTGAGGTGCCCCCTAACCAATATGAGGGTGCCTTTAGTAGTTTTCTCCGGGGTCCAAATAGCACTTTTGAGCAACTTTTTCCACACAAGTGTATTTCTCCAAAAACACCTACACAAAGATAAAAACACCAAAATAAGTACAAAAATCAAGCACTAACAATAGAGACATTGAGGACAATTCAGACAAAAAAATGTGTCTATCAAATACCCCCAAACTTATTATTTGCTAGTCCTCGAGCAAATCTAATCTAGAAAATAAAATTCTAACTCACTAGGTGGCCCCAGTGACCGAGTTAATCTCGGGAGGGTTTACCAGAGGTGTACCCACAAAACCTTGACTTCTAATTGGTCACCAGTATCCAAAGAGCTATGAGGACATACAAATTCTCAACCTATCTCCAAGTGACTAGAATGCCAGAGGTTTCAGCCCTATAGCTGACTGAAGAAAAGGGGAGACACATCCGCAACACTGCTAGATAAAGAGATATCCGCTACATAGCTAGATAAACATTGTAAGATGCGTCCGCTGATTTACAGCTGGATTAGATTATGAGAGAGAAATATATAAGAGGGACATCTGCTACACAACTGGACTAATTACGTGTGATGATTAAACCAATGCTAGAAAGATATTGTTCCATATTAAAAGCGGACTAACAAAGCAACCAGTATGCATCTCTCTTAGACTCTCTCATGGTGCTCAGTAGAAACAATGTCTTATTCGGTCTTCAACTATTGATGATAAACTATCGAACCTCATAGAACCTTGACAATTAACTCCTCTCTTCAATTTCTTGCTTGACATAAAAATTTCTACTTCCCTATGACCTTATTGAACAAAATTTAAACTTTTTTTTTTCTTCATTTTTTCATTTTTTTTAATAGAGTAATAACAAGACAAAAATTTATATGGCCATCACAAAAGGACTTTAACACTTGGATCTTCGCAATTGTAATGTCTTAGTATCATGAACTTCAACAACTTATATCGTTTTTTTTTCTTGCTCTTATAACTTCTTGTAACCCTTGATTTTGAATTCTGATTTTCTATTGTTGCTTCTAAACCTTAACGTCTTCAACTTTCTTCATAGATTTTGATGTCGCTCTGTTTGTTAATGATGGTAAGTTTCTACTGAGAGAGAGTAGTAATCCAGTAGCTAAGACTACATTGTGAGGTTGCTTTGTCTTTCTGGCATTTCCTGACCTACTTTCCTTTCCATCATGGATGGTTAGGTCCATCACGGTTACCCTCTAAAAGGGACAAGTTCTCTCCTGAATTTCAAGGATCTCAATGCCTTTTTCTCTAATGTCTCAATAGGTTGTTATCCCTAGCATTCCAATTTCTATATTTTCGGTGAGAAATAGTATGTAAAATTAGCTAACCGGATACCATGTGACGCTAGAAGTTTCAAAAATGCAACTAAAAAGTTTCTCCCATACCCCCAAACTTAAATCTAACATTGTCCTCAATGTTCTAAATATGAAATTAAAAGCATGAACAAGGAGAAACTGTTACCACTTGAAGAAAAGAGTAAGGAAATATATTACCGTGTTGCAAGAATATTGGGTTACCTTCCAAGAAGTACTAAGTTTAAAGTCTTCAGCCAGACATTGGAAGAGATTAGTCACCTCGAAGAATCATAAAGAAGCAACTGGAATAACTGCGGGTCATCTGGATCAAAAAGTGCTAACCACAAGAAGAGAATACTACAACAGACCAGGAAGATATCCAACACACCCTTATCTATTTTTTGTTTAAGACAACTACATCTAGTTGTGGTTCCGGTTGAGGCTCTATAAAAGGGTCAAGATAAAAAGCTTTCATCGGATGGATTTCCTCAAAGGAAGGATCCTGAAGATCGATATCAGGTTCTAGAGTCTGGAAATACTCAATTAAGAACTTAGAAGCACACAAAAATAACTTGAATAACTGGGGATCCTCTAAGCCAATCAGACTTGACTCACACAGTTGACCACAGTAGTGGTCATTCTTAAGCAAATGTGTCGACCCTAATTTTCTAAAGTAATTAGGTTTAGTCTCAAAACTTAATAACTGACACATCTGAAATTCATAAGTTCCCACAATTGGAAGGAAGGTTTTTGGTGGGAAAACAAAGTCAATCGTGGTATCATATCCTGGGTTAACCACATCAACCTGAGGATGGGTTTCTAACAACTGAACTTCTTTATGGACACAACTAGTTTCAGGAAAAAGTGTATGAAGATAATCTTGTAAAATGGTTGAGGCACGAATGTCCAGTCCTAAGTGAGGGGACTTTCAGAGAGTTAAAGGTAAGGCACTAGGAGAGTGATAATCACCCCCAAACTTAGAGTTTTTAGTGTCTCTAGATAGACTAGTCACAATTTCCCTAATTTCCAGAACATCAAAATCCTGAAAATGGTCAATTGATTCTTCTAAGTTATTATCAGGTAATGCATCCTTACTCATCTCTACGAGTTTATCATCTTCTAGGACTAGTGTTTCTAAATCACTAGACTCTAAAACAATATTCTCAGGGTAAACTCTTTCCTCTAAACTATCATCACAATCATATAAAGGATTATCAGCGAAAGTTTCTAGTAAAGACTCGTTAATTAAGGTGTTAATCATAGTTACTTCCTCCGATTCACTTATAGGCACATCAAATAATGGATTATACAACATATTGCGGGCTAAAGGATCATGAACTACATCATCTAAAATAGTGGTATCTCTAATCAAATCCTCATCCTTTTGAATAGGTGAATAATTATTAAAATTATTTGGATTTGTACTAGAAACAACGATATCATTATAAAGCTCAATCGGGGTAACAAATTCCTGATCACTATGCCTACATATTTTAAATTCTTCATCAACACTATCCTCATCATAATCATAATATGAAAATGGTTGAACCTCATCTACACAAGTAGTGTTACCAATTCTATCCTCGTTATCTTGATAAAAATTATCCTCATTTTCACGGGTAATATTGGAAAGAATGTATTGGCAATTATGTGTAATTCGAGCAACTCTTTCTTCCGTCTCTAACTCAAGCCTACGTGTTGACTCAGCAAACTCACGTGTTGACTCAGTTAACTTACATGTTGACTCATCTAACTTCCCGAGGTTATCTTCTAAAGAAGGTTCACTCATTGTTATAGTTCTTTCATCCATAACTAAGTCATTTGTGTCCGCTAACTTATGTGTCGACTCAAGTAACTTACGCGTTGACTCAAGTATCTTACATGCTTTATCTAAAGGAGAGGAATTATAGGAATTTTTCTCGTATGACCGATGGGCATCTGCATAGTAATTGGGCTCACCATGGTATGGGCCATAACCTTCAAAAGATTGGCGTTCCCAACCACTATTCACACTATGGTCAAAGTAATGTCCATTTTGAAAATTAGTCGTATATTCGTTGTATTGGCTATTGTAATACCAGTTCGACATCCTAACTGCAAGGGAATTTTACACAAACACAAACAAGGCTGACTCGACCACAACAAACCTACTGATTTCTAGCAAACAAAAAGCATGATGGCTCCACTTAGATTGTTTCTAGACCATCTTCTAATCCTTCGAAATGGAATTCGATACAATTTAAGAAGACCCCCCTGGAATCAATCCGAGTTTAAGTAAGTTGAATAGAGGAGAGGGAAGCTACGTGGAGCTTTGATACCCAAGACCTCACCGCATTACAAGGCGGCGCAGTCACGCATTCAACTCATAGAAACCATCATGAACTTTGAAGTATGCTTAAAATAGTAACCAATATTTTTCGAATGACTTTCCTATTAAGCTCGTTACCCTATCGGTCTCGTTCTAGTAAAAATTTTAAGCTTAGGTTCGCGTTTGGTACCGTTTTCCTAAGGCGGGAAAGAAGAGAACGGTTATGAAATCCGAACCCTTATCTTGTATGGCCAGTCCTTTCCCTTTACTAGGAAATTAAAGCCGTATTCAATACCTCAACATATATGCATACAAAATCATCCAGTAAACCCACTGACAAGGGATTTGCGGGTGTTTAGAATTCTTACCTCCCGTTCCAGACGGGGGATGAACCGTTGAAGTCGACTCGGGCCACCGACTCCTATGTCAATGTACGAACCCGAGGGGCCGAGGCGATATCGTAATCACCGTCCTTCCATGTGCAGTTTATCTTTGAAACTACCTTTCCATAGGGTTTAAAAATAAAATAAAATAATAATGTCCAATGTCCAATGTCCAAAAATAAAGTCAAAAAAAAAAGGTCCAAAAATATAACCCTAGTTACAGTTTCTAAAAAAAAAAAAAAAATTATTTACAAAATCTTCTTCTTCACTCCTTTTGGATTTCTCTTTTCTTTCCTTTTTGGGCTTTGCCTTTCTTTTCAGCACTTTCTCTTTTTCTTTAGCCTAGCTCCCAATCTGAAAGCAAACAAAAATACCAAAACGCGTAAAAAAGAACAAAAATAAAAATAAAACCTAAAAACAAATCTATACACAAGTCCGCGTCGGCGCCGCCAAAAATTGATGTAATTTTAGATAGTGGTAAGTAGAGTTGTCGTTCACTCGGACTTGATGAGGTTGATTTTAAGAACTAATAAAAGAAAATAAAATAAAAATATATACAAATATTGTCATAGGATGAAGAGATGACCGGGACTTAGGATTCCACCAGACCTCAAATTTATGCAGTTCAAAAATCAATTCTAAACGATAATAGTTCATAAGATAAAGTTTCATTGACTCTAATTCATTGCCTAACGTAGATTTCGAAAGTAATAGATGTAAATCTAAAGCATGGGACATCAAAACATTTATGCTAAGCATGACCCATCAATTGAAATCACAACCATTCAATGATAATCATAATTCAATTAAATAACATTGAAAATAGTCATAAAAAGAATTAATAGAATTACCACATTCATGAAATTTGACTTCCTCCGTCGTCCCGGTGATGGGGTTTAACTCCTCATGTTGGAAACACGCTCAAAAGAATTTTCATTGCTCAAAAGTGCTTACAAGAGGTGAAAATATAATGAAACGGAAAATTGCAACGGAAATAAATGTTGCTAATCAACTGTTACAGAGAACGATAATAATAAAGTGTTGCAAGCACTGTTTGTCTGTCGCTGAAAAAACTATTACAAAGCTAAGAGATAACGACAATTATTTAACGACTGTCTTGACGCGTCTGTTCTTGGTGTTCTTCAGCAGCAGAACTGTTTTCTCTGCAACTTTGATTTTCTTGATTCTCTCGTCTCTGTTCTAGCCCCTATCACTCCATTCTCTTCTTAGACATCCCAGGGCCCTTTTTATACCTCAACAACACCAAATATCCCTCATTAACTCCATAAAATCTTCACACTAAAGGAATATTATTCTCGGGAATAATTTCCCTTTTCTTTTCTTCTCTGCATGCATTAACTGCCGACTCAAGCTCTCCAAACATGTTCCAAACACAGTTGGGAATCCCGTGACTTCCTTCCTTATCCTGCTTTACGAAAATCACAAAAGATCTTCGTAATAACTGCACTAGCATCTTCTCCCAAAATCTCACGTATCTCCCAAAATAAATCCGGATCAAACCCAAAAATAATTCCTCCCTGATATACCGTGAATCGTTGGGAATCACATTTTTAACAGGTATCAAATAGCTTACCATCCCTGTTTTATGACAACAGGTCGATATCTATCCAAAAATCCAAACAGCTCCGACTAAATCTCGTGAAAATATTCTCCAGAAAATTATGCAGGAAGGAGATTCATTTTCCCGCCAAAAACAGATTCAAACGAAGAAGAAAGGGTGAGGTGCCCTGATCCAAAACACGGGCGCCTTTAACAGCTGGGTTGCCCTGGGGTGCCCCCTAACCAACATGAGGGTTCCTTTAGTACTTTTCTCCGGGGGTCCAAATAGCACTTTTGAGCAACTTTTTCCACACAAGTGTATTTCTCCAAAAACACCTACACAAAGATAAAAACACCAATATAAGTACAAAAATCAAGCACTAACAATAGAGACATTGGGGACAATTCAGACACAAAAATGTGTCTATCAAATACCCCCAAACTTATTATTTGCTAGTCCTCGAGCAAATCTAATCTAGAAAATAAAATTCTAACTCACTAGGTGGCCCCAGTTACCGAGTTAATCTCGGGAGGGTTTACCAGAGGTGTACCCACAAAACCTTGACTTCTAATTGGTCACCAATATCCAAAGAGCTATGAGGACATACAAATTCTCAACTATCTCCAAGTGACTAGAATGCCAGAGAATTTAAAGGTGCCAGCCCTAAAGCTGACTGAAGAAAAGGGGAGACACATCCGCAACACTGCTAGATAAAGAGATATCCGCTACACAACTAGATAAACATTGTAAGATGCGTCCACTGATTTACAGATGGATAAGATTAGGAGAGAGAAATATATGAGAGGGACATCTGCTACACAGCTGGACTAATTACGTGTGATGAGTTAAACGAGTGCTAGAAATATATTGTGCCAGATTGAAAGCAGACTAACAAAGCAACCAGTATGCATCTCTCTTCGACTCTCTCATAGTGCTCAGTAGAAACAATGTCTTCTTCGGTCTTCAACTGTTGATGATAAACTATCGAACCTCATAGAACCTTGAAAATTAACACCTCTCTTCAATTTATTGCTTGACATAAAAATTTCTACTTCCCTATGGCCTTATTGAACAAAATTTAAACTTCTTTCTATCGAATAAGCCCTGACAAAAATTGTGCAAGTGTAATTAGTAAATAATGCACAGACCAGCATGAACGAACGAGGAACCTATGCAAAATAAGAAAGAAAATAATAATAATAAAATATTAGCAAAAACGCCAGGGGACTGGGTTCACCAGCCGGCCAGTTATGTCGTGAACAGTCCCGTGCCCAATTTTATATTTTATCATATTTTTGCTATTTTCCTGATCTCATGAAAATCCTCTCGTTCGAGCAATTTTCTTTATTTCAAAGAAATTATCTAAATCACATGATTTTATCAAAAAATAATAAAATTAGGGAAAGATGACATGGGACCGCTGGCTGGCTGGTCATGCCCTGGCCGTGGCCGGTCCCACACTTCACGTACTCATTATTTTATTATTTCTCTCAAGTTATGAAAATTTCTTGGTTTCTTATGAATTTTCTCTAAAATCATGAAAATTACCTAATTTCATGTATTTTTATCCAAATCACATGATTTTATCAAAAAATAATAAAATTAGGAAAAGGTGACATGGGACCGCCGGCCGGCCGGTCATGCCTTGGTCGTGGCTGGTCCCACACCTCACTTCCCTATTATTTTATTATTCCTCCTAAAATTATGAAAATTTCTTGATTTCATGAATTTTCCCTAAAATTACCCAATTTCATGTATTTTCTCTAAAATCATAGAAAATATTAAAAAACATTTAGAAAAAACTTATGGGACCGGGCTCTAGCCGGCCGGCCATGCCCTATCCGGTCCCACACGCCCCTTGTTTTATTATTATTTGGTGTTTTGTTTCATGATTTTATGAAAACTCCCTGATTTTAACAAAATACCTTGGTTTTCAACAAATCCCTTTGATTTTATGTAAAATTCCCTAAAATCATGAAAATTACATTAAATTAGGGAGAGTGTCTTGGGACCCGCGCCCATGACCGCCCGGCCATGCCTTGGCCTTTGCAGGTACCACACTCCCATTCCTTATTTTATTTTATTTTATTTTGTCTCTCCTTATGGGAGTTCCCTAATTTCGCCAAACTCTCTAGTTTCATGGAATTTCCCTTAAATTAGAGAAAAATACATAAAATCACATAAAACTGGGAAAAGCATGTGGGATAGCATGTCAGCCGGCCGACCATTCCCGAGCCGTGGCCGGTCCCACAGCTTGTAATTCCTTGTTTTATTTATTTTCCCTCATCTCATGTATTTTTCCCAGTTTCAGCAAAACCATGGATTTTGCATATTTTCTCCAAATGTTACTCAAACGTGCACCAGAGAATATCAAAATTCTCAGGACTGAAACACGGACGTTGTGGTGACACGGGAACATCCCCTTGACCGACCAAGGGTGACCCTGAGGCTTTCAAACAGCTGGTCCCGCATGTTTTAATGATTTTAACCTAATTTGCTCAACTGCTCATATTAGGTTCAAACTCTTTCCAAACTTTTGGAAGTTTGCTCAAACGTACATACGCTGGTCCCACATGCATCAGGATCTAGTCTCATGACCTCTTGGTCGGTCCTTCACGTTTTCATAACACCAGGTTTTATTATTTGTTGCTCACACGAGCATTATTTCGGTAAATGATTAAACTAGTATTTAATCATTATATCACCAACTGGTCCTCAAGAGACTTTGGTAATTTTGCTCATTCGAGCATCTGGGCGTTATATGGTTAACCCGTCATCCCATGTAGCCGGTCCCATGTTGATTTTCAATAAATCATCATCTCGGTAAAATTAGGGTTTTGAATCCAGAGTTTCACAGAAACATGATTCTGAGCAGATTCAAATACTCTAATAATTTTATGTTGATTCCATGATCAACATTCTTATTTATTTTTCTCGACTCAATGATCGATAAATTAAATTATTATTTTATTCGGGTCCTGCTACCAATAAATTCATCAAACGAGCAATATTTGCTCAACCGGCAATATTTGATCGAACCGGCAATATTCACTTAAATTAGCAATATTCGCTCAGACTAGCAATATTTGTTCAGGTCAAAGAATATTGGTTCAACTATCAATATTCGACAATTTAGCAACACAGTTTGCTCATTTTAGGTTATAATGGTACCTCATCTCAGCAGACATACATTTAATTCATGAGTTTCAGAACATTTGATAAAACGTGTTCAACTCAACACTACATGGACTCATCGTCCCACGAAGTCAGTAACTGACTCCACAATCATGAGATTTCAATCATGTCACAATAGGGGGATATTAACTAGGGTTTTGGTCTGGCAGTCTACGGCACGTGTGTTCACCCACGATGAGAATGTGAGAAAGTCGTGCAATCAGTTGGAAGAATCAGCAAAGTAGTGGGTGGAAAATTAACCAAGTCTCTGCACGATGATTAATTGGTTTAACATGATTTCCCACTTCCCCACTCTCTGATTTCAAAGAATTGTCACACTTCATGGGATCATGGTGTTTTCAACTCCGGCATTATAAAATGTTTTTGAATCCTGATTGAAACAACAACATTGAACAAGATTCGAACATTCAAACAACATTCGCCTAAACGAGCAATTTCTCATCAAAGTTCATACAAACAATCTTTTGTCTACACGAACTCACAGAAATCACTCTCAATCAGGAAAAATTCAATTATTCAGAGCATTCTCACGCTGAATTCACAACACACCTACTATCTCAGATCACCATTGATCTCACACATTTCTCAGCTTCCCTCCTACAGATCAACCCATCCTCTCTTCTAACCGAATTGACTCTGGAACGGCCATTGTTCTTGGTTTAGGCCGGGGTCTTACAGATCGATCTCTCGAACTAAAAGCACTCCCGTCTTGCAGTGCATCTGTGTGAGGTTCAATATTTTTCTCGGTTCAAGGAGTCTCCACATGGACGGCTCTTCAATTCCGTAAAAACCAGCAAATCGTTTTTCCTCATCTACAGATTGGCGACCACAATGGGAGGTTAATATCTCGGTTGCAATCCTTCATTTTCACAAGATGGTTGGTCTTAGGTCAGGATCGGTTACAAATCCTAATGCAAATATCGCTAGCACTAGCAACAATGAAGACATCCCGGAAAATGTTCCGGCCACTAACACTGATGGTGGTGACATCACTCCTCCTCACGCCAACGCGGAAGGTCATCCTTTATTCGGTCGATGTCCCGAAGAAATCAGAGGAAATCCACCACCTACCATGGCTGATCTTATCAAAACGAAAGAGACTCTTGCAAAGAATCAGACGGATATGGCTGCAACACAACAGAAATTATTGGACCATTTGAAGACTCTCACGGACAAACTGTCAGAGAAGGCTCAAGAAAAAGGGAAAGAAAAGAAAAAGCCCTCAGATGCCGCTGATCCTGAGGTGATTCCAATTCATACAGTAGGTGATGATGAAGCTGACAAAGCTGCAGGCGATTCATCAACAAATGAGTCATAAAACTTCATCACTCGTGAAGACCTGGAGTGTCTTCTGGAGAACCGTGGAAAAGGCAACACATCACACGTCCATAGTCTCCAACCTCCTTATCCCGTAACTACACAGAGGATTCCTCTTCCTAAAGGTTACATTTCTCTAACTTTTACTCTGTATGATGGAACTGGCAATGCTCGAGAACATGTTTCCCGTTTCCTCGAAGCCTTGGGAGAACATGAACATAACCATGTTGTTCGGCTCAAGGAGTTTCCAAAATCATTGAAAGGTAGAGCATACACCTGGTATAACAACATTGCACAAGGGACTATCAACAACTAGGGATAAATGATCAGCGCCTTCTACAGGAAATACTTCTTCGTGTCAGAGCAATTCACTCTATCTGACCTTTGAAGGATGTCTCAAAGGGTCAGTGAAAATCCCAATAACAACGTGAAAATATTCCGAGTCCAAGCCCTGGATTGTCATGACCCAAATGTCACAGAACAACATCTAGTAGATTTGTGCATCAACGGCATGCTCCTGGTATACAGAGCTCTGCTGGAGAATCTTCGATTCCAGACTTTCTCAGAACTTCATGAAGTGGCCAATAGGTCAGCAACTACCGCACCTGATTTGTTGGAAAGAGCAAACCCCATGAATACTGAGGAATCACGTGACACTCGAGGTAGCAGATGTATGATCAACAAATAATACAACTTGCAGCCCTTTGCAAATGTTGTTGCAGAAGAGAGAAAGCGCAAAGCCGAATCCACAGACAAGCATGCTGCCGCTCCTCTGAAGACATAAAAGAAGGACAAATCAGAAGCACAAGCACAGACTCCTGGCCAATGCACAAAAGCTCCTAACGACAATGCACCTGACTTTCCTCTGCCCATTGGAGAAGTGATCGAGCTACTAGATGCCTGGATCCAAGATGGTGCAATCAAATTTCCATATATCAGGAGAGACCCAACTGAGGAGGACATGGAAAATCCTCGTTATTGCCGGTTCCACCGATTCGTGAATCATCCGACAAGTAGTTGCAAAGTTTTGAAACGCATATTCAGAGAAAAGGTTAAGTCAGGAGAACTTAATCTTGGATACGAAGGGGTGCACAGATATCCTCTCCCTGTTTGGACGTTTTCCATTTCCGAAGCACCGGTCAAGGAAGCAGTTCAGTCATTGATAGAGCATGTCTGCGAATTGCTCTCTCTGTCGAAAGCGCAAAGAAGGGACATATTCGCGGCTTTAAATTACATAGTTTTCGGGAAACGCCTGCTGATTCTAGATGTACCTTATGAACCTTCAGCCACTGAAAAAGAAATATATGATTGGGGACTGCTCACCACAGTGCACATTAAAGGAAATGAATTCAAAAGGGCCTTTGTTGATGTTGGTACTGATGTCAACATCATCCCTTTGAAAACCCTCAGGGCTGCTGGCATTACTAGACAAGAGGATATTCATGCTCCCATAGCAGTCAGAGACCACGAAGGGATTTCCAGAGAAGCATATGGATTCATCATTCTCAAATTTACGGAGAGTTTGGTCTACACTAAGACCAATTTCTACATAATCTGAGAAGACACTGGATATGACATGATCCTTGGAAGGACTTGGATCTATGATGGAAGGATAACTATGATTCCTTTAGCACGATCCACCACCGACGAAGGCTCTGAGTCAGAAGAGAAAGCAGAAGATGCTCCACCATTTGAGCGTCTGTAGGAAATTAAAACTCTAGTAGGACTTACACAAGAACCTGGAAAAAATTCACACACCTTTGTCAGGAGGTTTCAAGCTCAGGCATGTCTTATCCCTCCTCATGCTCCAATATTATCAATGTTCAAATATGCTACGTTGATCCAGGGACTCCTCCCCTTGAACAATTTAGCAATGACTAAGAGTTACGAATGGATAACTTCACCTCGGAAATATTATTCCCAGTGGTTGGGTTCAGGGAATCTCCATGCTGATCACTCCATCAAAAAGTTTATTACTGAAGACTTAGATAAGCATGACAGACAATATGCTGCATACTCCTCTCTGCTCAAATGTCCATATGTACCACAACCATGGAATCAGTGCAAAATATTCAAGGTACGAACTGCAAAGCCGAACAAATTCAAGGAAGGGTATTTGGTTCTCAAGGCAACTAAGCAGGATCTCCATTCTGCGAGGAGCTCTATTTGGGAAGGACCATTCATGATCGCTAAGTCCATCACCAGAGGATACTACAAACTGATCAACATGGATGGAAGAACCTTACCAATAATTCACGAAAGTTGGCTTAAGGAATTTATCTGAGACTATTAGGAATTTGAGGTACTGGGCGTCTAAGCATTCATGACGTCTGGATTTGGCATTTTAGGATTTTCTTTCGTTGTATTTCAATTCCTCCAAAATGTTTGCAATACTTGCAATCAGTATTTGAATTCAACAATTTATCAAAAATTCAATTCATATTTCTTAAAAGAAAATCTCTATCAAGTCCAAAAGAAAATCCTTAACCATCTACCAATCCAAAACCAGGATATCAAAACCCAAATAAAACCTCACATCTCTCAGAAATTCATAAGTTCATGAGATTATGGAAAATGAATCAAAGAAAATCAGCGAAGAAAGATTTTTACGCCTTTGCATCCTTCAAAGCCTGTAAAGCCGCCTTCTCCTTGTTCAGCTCTTCAGTCAGTCTGGAAATCTTGTCTTCCTTCTCCATCACAGCATCACTGGGAAAGGGTATGTTATTTTCACATGAATCCTTAATAGAATTCATTTTCTTACGAAGCCATTTCACATTGAAACCAAGTCTCCCATAATTCTCCAAGTTGAACTCCCAATCAAAGAGTACATTTGGAGTTACATCATTTCTGGATCTAGTGCATATATCGCTTACAACACGCAAGAGTACACTTACATGCATTATTAAAGCATAAGCGAGCTCAGGATTCCTGTCAACAATTATGTGGCCAAATTTCTCCCATATTTTATTATACAAACCCACATATCCAATGGGAACGCTGAATCCACCAACTAACTCATGATACGGGAGTGAGGAATTGAATGGAGGATCAAAGGCAACTCCTGCACTTGGATATTCATGTACAACTATACGGTTCTCAATTACTGGAGCGGCCTCTATAATCAAAGCAACAGTTTCTCCAGTGTTTTCCGCTGGTGTCCTGGATTCTTCTATTACTGAAGCAGCAAAAATCTGAGTTTCCACGGCTCCATCAACAAAACTTTCACGGCCTTGAAGGGAAGATATAGTTGCCTCCTTATCAATAGCCTCAGGGTCGCTCACTTCATCATTTCGGGTTCCTTCATTCTCAACTTCGGTATTTTGCACCTAATACGAAGATTACATGATATTAGGATCATCCAAGCATGAAACCAAAAGAAGTCATGAAATACAACACACAAATGGTCAATCATCATCAAAGTATTTCATTATGCATGCTAAATGTCAACAAATGGTGTGAAAGTCATAAAATCATGTTTTACAACGAGCCCGCCTGAGAAGATTTTATACTGCCCTGTACAACATGACGAACTGGGAGAAATGGTGAATAATCAAGGGTTGAGTTATATAACATTCTCTTCGTATGGAGGTTTTCTACAACATATCAAAATTTCATGATGATTGGATAAAAGAGCAAGGAAAACATTAAACAATGCACAATCTGGAAAAGTTATGAAAGTCTCCTGGAAGTTTACTATTTCGCCTTTTTCAGGCCCTGAACGTGCTCAGAACTTAAAAAGATTCTTTAGAGAAAGCTTGGAAATTCCGTGGGCTTGAAAATGCATATGAAGACATTGAAATTCTGGTTCCAGACGAAGGATTTACGGTATTTTCATTAAATTGAAGCCTAAAATTTCCTGACGACGTATTTCGCCGAAATTATGTGCATGGTCGCATGGGTTTTCATTCATTCATGCACAAATCAGCAATTTTATACTTCTATGGAGAAGCCACAAGAGAAATACTTACTAGGGGATTCTCCAAACCACGTAGGGGCTCGGCAGTGATGGAATCATCATCGACAACTCCGTTATCTCCATTCGGTTCGTAAATTTGAGAACTCTCCATATTTTCATTCGGTTCAGAATTTAGGGAACTTTCCACATCCTTGTCACTCAATGAGGAAGGAAGTGCATCAACATCCTCCTTATCCACGATAAATTCCTCCTGAATACATCAACAATGGTCACCATCAAATCATCCCAAGGCATATCATGGTGGTTTAATTTGAAAAATGATACTTACATCAACTTCCTCATCAGTATTGTGTCCCTGGGTTGTTTGACCATGAGAGAAATAAAGACCATCAATAACGGATGGAGCAAAATTCTGCAACCAAATGGCAAGTGTTGGTCATGGTAAAGCGGTAGAAGAAGTCACATCGGAAAAGTATCAACAACTTACCAGAAAAGCAACTGGGGACTTTATGGTGTTGGGAACCAACTTTCAATTCTTACTCCTACCTTCTCCACCGTGAATAATTGCCTCTGTTTTTGATAAATTCACTTCAATTAGGGATCTCACAGCACGACCATCCTGCAAGAAGATATTGATGTGATGATTAAAGGCAATTATACAAGCTATATGAAGAATACGCAAAAAATACATAACAATAAACTTCCTGGAGATGTCTTTCGCTTCTCACCACCAGAAACATTTCTCAATCTTGGACGAGAAGCACCATCTCAAAAGAAGGAGGTTCTTTCACTAAAGGTTGGGCTTCCATCACATAATCATTTAGACTCTTAAGCTGCTGGTCCCAGAATTCTATGTAACCCGGAGTCACATATGTGGTTCGATCAACACAAGGGAACCAATAAAAGCTTCCTTCAGCATGTGTATGATCTAAACAGGTCTTAAGCTATTCCACCGATGGTTTTCTCTTCCGAAAAGTTAGAACGCATTGGTCCATACTCATCTGACGGGCGGTTCTATCAATGTTATACTCCTCCACCGAAAAATCTCCATATGTAGCTGATAATAGATGACCGGGAGTGCAACTCAGCATAAAATATCTTTCGCCATCGCTCAAATCAGCGCCGGATTTCAAATACTTACTTTCTACAGTATTGAAAGTCTTCAATTGAGAAATATAAGGAGGAATCACCACCCAAGGACGAAAATTGAACTCGGACTCGTTATCTAACACATCAATAAGGCGCGTCTTCGACTGAATTTTCTTTGTAGACCAGCGCATGATCCTAGTGTTGTCCTTCTCATAGAAAATACGTCGAGCATCAGCAGAGTTTAGACCTTGCAAGATACTATGGGGAATAGGATCATAATTTTCGAAACGTTCCCACATTAGAGCTTGGAGAAACATCGTATTGGCGTAGCATTCAATCTTCATAAAGCCATTCGAAATGCTGGAGTTTATAACCAAAGAATCCAGGTTAGAATACAAAGAGCCCAAGAATAAGCTACCTAACGGGAGTTGTTCACCTTGAGCTATTTTAATAGCAAAAGGGATTACAAACGGATTCAACAAGGTCCCAGCATCTTCAAACACGTCTCTAGACATCCATAAGCACAAGAAAGCGGCAATGGACAACATACCGTCGGGTTCGTCAAGATGGACGTCTCGTGGCCACCAGTGTATTAGCCAATGAGCATAACAACCTTTACCAAAGACCTTGTTGATCCTCTCCATCTCATCTGTTAAGGTTTTGGAAACTGCTTTCTCCTCTGCCGTCCAAAGTTCTTTAGGAAAGTTACCTATAATTGGAAGATGCAATAAAGCAACTACATCCTCCAAGGTGATGGTAAACTATCCCCAGATGCATATGAACGTGTGAGTTGGGATGCACCAGCGAGCAAGAAGAGATACAATACCTCGTGTGTCATGAAAGATATATAAGTCTCCAGATGTATGAATGTCCTTGGTAACTTGTGCTCTATCCGGCATATCTCTAACACGAGGAAATCCCAGCATGTGCCTTGACCATCCAAAATACTTCTCTAAGGGTCGTCGAGATAGCTTGAATTCGATCATTGAAGCTTGGAATAGACCTATCTCAAGACAAAACCGGATAGCAGCTCGGGGAGTCACCAGTTTCTTATGAGTAACTGTTCGGGGATTAATCAAAAGACGATACACTGGGGACTTGAGACGATTTTCAGTCTCCCGAACCTCGAAGAATGCATCATCTATGTTTGGAACATTCTTGACTCCAGGTGTTTCTTCTTCTTCGCCAACAGAAGTCTCATCCATATATGTTTATTCTCTGAAGATGTCATCATCTACACACATTTCATATTTGGAAGCATCATGGGCCGGGGAATCACACATCCTTGCAAAGCAGCTGTGAAACCCACAACAATAATTATTTTCAGTCGTCTGAATGCAAATTTGGCGAGATGATGGATTCATGCAAACGGGAATTCCAACATATAAAAAAGGTAATTCTTAACTCTCACCTCTTTCAATTTCACTAACAATAGTGATGGTGCCACAAGAGTTAGCATGCGAAATTAGTTCATTTCTTGAAACCTGCGATAACGAACGAAACTTCATTAGTTCATAAAAATGATTTTCTCATAAAATCATAGACATAATTTCCATAATGTGAACATTCACACAACTGAACTTTGAAGTTTACAACAAGACATTATTTCATCATAAATAAATTGTCTAGTTTCGAAGGTTGCTCAAAACCCACGTCTTGATTTTGCAAAGAAATAATTCATGTAACTTATTCACGTAAATTTTCAAGAATTTATTTAATAGGAACAAATCCATGTGAATAACATATGTCATCATATCCCACATTATATGTCACGGTTGCATATATGTTAAAAAAAAATATATTTTCCTTCGTATTAACATTTTCTTTTAAAAACGAAGGTTTATGCTAGTTTTGTGAAAGCTCACACTTCTTGTGATAAAATATTAATTCTCATGAAAGCTCATACATAAGGTTTTATCATTGAACACAAGTTACATACACATAATATGACACGGCTACATATTTATAAAAAAATCTATTTCCTTCGTATTAGCATTTTCTTTTAAAAACGAAGGTTTATGCTAGTTTTGTGAAAGCTCACACCCCTTGTGATAAAATACTAATTCTCATGAAATCTCATACATAAAGTTTTATCACTGGACATAAGTTTATGTATATAAAAAAAAATCTATTTTTTCCTCGAATGAACCCTATTTTCTAAAACGAGGTTTACTTCAGTTTTGTGAAAGCTCACAACTCTTAACATAAGGTTTTATTTCCCATGAAAGCTCATAAACAAAATTTTATTACTGGACACAAGTCTATTTTCAAAGAAAACTCTCTCATAAATCAGGGATTTATTATTAGTTTCAAAACTAACGACGGAACAAACATATGTTTAATAACTAAAGGTTTTTCTACAAAACTCACGTTAACATATACCCATTTATAAAATTTTAACATGATGAAACCATGAACAACTCATGAAATCAGCAAGTTTTTTTTTTTTTTTACCTGGACGTTGTCGGCCGGAATTTGGCCGGACGTTGAACGGAAGGCGCCGTTGGGTGGAATTGCGGCGAACTTCTCATGCTCTCTTCTGCTGCTACTGACGTGAGGGGAGGAATAAGGTAGAGGAGATGGTGGACGTGTGGGAGAAATAAAAAAAAGGATTAATTCCTTTTATACCTAATTTTATTTCCAAAACCTAATTCCTTAATGATTTCCTTTTTGGGTCCGTCCCGTAAATCCTAAACCAACCATGGTTCCACCATCGAATCAACAGTTTTACACGAATTTATGTTCGTTGGGTGACGCCCTATTATGCCACTGGGTTTTTCTCATTCAGTCGAAATCCGGTAACATCATATCTTATAACTAAGTTCAATTACTTATTTCTATTTACACCTGGAAAATCACCATTCAATGCTGACTGAGGAACATGACTGTTCCTCACTAAGCAGGGGACTTAATGTAGATGGTGGATTTTCGACAAAGGGTAGAATTGTAAAACTATACTCCAGGTTCGGAAATCGGATGGGTATTGAGGCTCATGTCTCTCGATTAAAGCATGAAAGCCCATGTCGCAAATCTCTGACTGAGAAGGATGTCTCTCAGAGTACATGAAGATGTGTAGTCTCCCAGCTGAAACCACGGCATATCTCATGAATGCTGAGCAATTTCAGTAATTACTCTGGATCCGGCAATCGGATGAGTATCGAGACTCATGTCTCTATGCATGAAAGCTCATGCCGCCTCTGATGGAGAAAGTCTCTCAGAGAAGATGTAGATGTGCAGTCTCCCAGCTGAGATCACGACACATCTCATAAACCTCTGATGGAGAAAGTCTCTCAGAGAAGATGTAGATGTGCAGTCTCCCAGCTGAGATCACGGTACATCTCATAACCCTCTGGTGGAGAAAGTCTCTCAGAGAAGATGCAGATGTGCAGTTTCCCAGCTGAGACCACGACACATCTCATATTGTATAGAATCGAAAGATTGGGCGACAATGTCTTCGGGATGTGACCGGTTTTCCCCGACTATGCAAGAGGAATATGACACTGCATCAAGTTCATATTGCTCAAACCGTCAGATGATTAATGCTCTTAGGTAGGAAGCCCTTCTAGTATTGAGCCACCGATTAATTATCTGAAATCGTCTGAATATCTAGCAATATTCTACGAACCATCATTTGAATATCCAGCAATATTCTACGAATCATCGTCTGAATATCCAGCAATATTCTACGAGCCATCTTTAATCGTCTAAATATCCAGCAATATTTTACGATTCTCTGTTATATTTCGTCACTTCATTTCGTGGTTCTTCCCAGCAGAATGACGCGGGTTAGTGATAAATATCCGACGAAACAGGCATTTGAGTATTGAATAAGCCCTGACAAAAATGGTCAAAGTGTAATTAGTAAATAATGCACAGACCAGCAAGAACTAACGACGAACCTATGCAAAATAGGAAGGAAAATAATAATAATAAAATATTAGCAAAAACGCCAGGGGACTGGGTTCACCAACCGGCCAGTTATATCGTGACCAGTCCCGTGCCCAATTTTATATTTTATCATATTTTCCTGATCTCATGAAAATCCTCTCGTTCGAGCAATTTTCTTTATTTCAAAGAAATTATCTAAATCACATGATTTTATCAAAAAATAATAAAATTAGGGAAAGGTGACATGAGACCGCTGGCCGGCCGGTCATGCCCTGGCCGTGGCCGGTCCCAGACCTCGTGTCCTCATTATTTTATTATTTCTCTCAAGTTATGAAAATTCCTTGGTTTCTTATGAATTTTCTCTAAAATCATGAAAATTACCTAATTTCATGTATTTTTATCTAAATCACATGATTTTATCAAAAAATAATAAAATTAGGAAAAGGTGACATGGGACCGCCGGCCGGCCGGTCATGCCTTAGCCTTGGATGGTCCCACACCTCACTTCCCCATTATTTTATTATTCCTCCTAAAATTATGAAAATTTCTTGATTTCATGAATTTTCCCTAAAATTACCCAATTTCATGTATTTTCTCTAAAATCATAGAAAATATAAAAAAAAAAATTAGAAAAAACTTGTGGGACCGGGCTCTAGCCGTCCGGCCATGCCTTAGCCAGTCCCACACGCCCCTTGTTTTATTATTATTTGGTGTTTTGTTTCATGATTTTATGAAAACTCTCTGATTTTAACAAAATACCTTGGTTTTCAACAAATCCCTTTGATTTTATGTAAAATTCCCTAAAATCATGAAAATTACATAAAATTAGGGAGAGTGTCTTGGGACCCGCGCCCATGAACGCCCGGCCATGCCTTGGCCTTTGCCAGTCCCACACTCCCATTCCTTATTTTATCTTATTTTATTTTGTCTCTCCTTATGGGAGTTCCCTAATTTCGCCAAACTCTATAGTTTCATGGAATTTCCCTTAAATCAGAGAAAAATACATAAAATCACATAAAACTGGGAAAAGCATGTGGGACCGCGTGTCAGCCGTACGGCCATGCCCTAGACGTGGCCGGTCCCACACCTTGTAATTCCTTGTTTTATTTATTTTCCCTCATCTCATGTATTTTTCCCAGTTTCAGCAAAACCATGGATTTTGCATATTTTCTCCAAATGTTGCTCAAACGTGCACCAGAGAATATCAAAATTCTCAGGACTCAAAAATGGACATTGTGGTGACATGTGAACATCCCCTTGACCGACCAAGGGTGACCCTGAGGCTTGCAAATAGCTGGTCCCGCATGTTTTAATGATTTTAACCTAATTTGCTCAACTACTCATATTAGGTTCAAACTCTTTCCAAACTATTGGAAGTTTGCTCAGACGACCATCCGCTGGTCCTACACGCATTAGGAGCCAGTCTCATGACTCTTGGTCGGTCCTTCACGTTTTCATAATACCAGGTCTTATTATTTGTTGCTCACACGAGCATTATTTCGGTAAATGATTAAACCAGCATTTAATCATTATATCACCAACTGGTCCTCAAGAGACTTTGGTATTTTTGCTCATTCGAGCATCTGGGCGTTATATGGTGAAACCGTCATCCCATGTATCCGGTCCCATGTTGATTTGCAATAAATCATCATCTCGGTAAAATTAGGGTTTTGAATCCAAAGCTTCACAGAAACATGATTCTGAGCAGATTCAAAACTCTAATAATTTTATGTTGATTCCGTGATCAACATTCTTATTTATTTTTCTCGACTTAGCAGTCAGTAAATTAAATTATTATTTTATTCGGTCATGCTACCAATAAATTCATCAAACGAGCAATATTTGCTCGAACCGGCAATATTCACTTAAATTAGCAATATTCGCTCAGACTAGCAATATTTTTTCAGATCAAAGAATATTGGTTCAACTATCAATATTCAACAATTCAGCAACACAGTTTGATCATTTTAGGTTATAATGGTACCTCTTCTCAGCAGACATACATTCAATTCATGAGTTTCGGAACATTTGATAAAACATGTTCAACTCAGCACTACATGGACTCATCGTCCCACGAAGTCAGCAACGGACTCCACAATCACGAGATTTCAATTGTGTCACAATGGGGGGATATTAACTAGGGTTTTGGTATGGCAGTATACGACACGTGTGTTCATCCACGATGAGAATGTGAGCAAGTCGTGCAATCAGTTGGAAGAATCAGCAAAGTAGTGGGTGGAAAATTAACCAAGTCTCTGCACGATGAGTAATTGGTTTAACATGATTTCCCACTTCCCCACTCTTTGATTTCAGCAAACTGTCACACTTCATGGGATCATGGTGTTTTTAGGGTTATTTGGTTTTTGGTACTCAAATTTTGACCCAAACCTGGGTTTGGTCTAACATTTGTCCAGCCTTTGCGTTTGGTCTAAAGACCAACGTTGACCCGCGTTGACTCGGCTAGATTTTAACTTTAGTTTAATAATGATTTAAAAATATTAATAAAATCTAATTCATATTCTAATTTACTACTAGGCCCTTTCACTATGTCAGTTCCACAGAACCGATAGCCTAATCCTCCGCTCCATTCAAAGCAGCAATAACAACAACTCCAATTTCATTCACAGATGTAATTCTGTTTTAACTCCACCATCTGTTCCTGTAACTTCAATTCATCCACAAACAAATAAATCCATTATGTAGCTCTTCCTGCAATTTAGCACCAACTCAGCTCCATTCTTTCCATAACTCACAAGAACGCTAGCCAAACTACTCAATCGACAGAAACAACATCAAACCCTTGTAAATCTACATGATAACTGTTGCAACATCGCATACCCTAACTCTTCTTCATGACATAATTCCCATCACCATAAATTTCATCTGCAACTTCCATTTTATTAACTCCATTGTTCTGCACCAGTGACAACAACTCCATCTCCGGCAACTGCTTCAACTTCATCTGCAACACCGTCTCTCTTCTTCATCATCTTAGCAACAACCCATTAAGTCATCAAGCAACATCAACAGTTCAATTAAAACCACCAAAGAAGACTCAACCCTTTCTCTGTCTTTACTTCTGCGAAATACTACTGCACCCATGACAATCACCGACAGCGTCATCAACACTCTCAAACCCCTTCAGCAGAAGTTGCTCCTCTGATTCTCGGTGAAAACAAAACCCATCTCAAATCTATTTCAAAACCCTTCTGTAATCTCCTTCATATTTACCATTCTGCTTCATTATAGTCAATCAACCTCAAATTCAGATTCAACCCCAACGCCATGACCAGCCACCATCTTTTCACCAAATGCCTCGAATCTCTTTTTTACCGCAGATTCAATCAATTACGGACCCATTAGTTCAAAGAAACAACCATTTCTTCTCATAATCCACATCAATCCACCATCCTCTATCAAAAACCCTAATATGTAAATTGAAAACCAACACAGATCCATCTCGAACTTACACCAAATCGAGATTATAACATATTCAATTAGCAGCATTAGTTTCTCTCTCGAGCTAATTTTCTTCCGATTTGGAATCAACTCAAATCCATGAAAATCAATACCTACGGCAGAGAAACAGTGAAGGAAAGGGTAAGAAATGAAATTTTCTCGAACTAATTTAGGGGTATAAAAGTAAGTACATCGGGACCGTAGGCTACTATGTTTCTATAGTAACCGTCGGATCCTAGACCCACTTTAGGGGTACATCAGTAAATTCAGTATTTTATAATATATTTATTTTATAAAAATTAATTAAATTCTGGTCATAGACAGTCAACGCGGGTCAACGTTGGTTTTTAGACCAAACGCAAAGGCTGGACAAATGTTAGACCAAACCCAGGTTTGGGTCAAAACCTGAGTACCAAAAACCAAATAACCCGTGTTTTTAACTCCGTCATTATAAAATGTCTCTGAATCCTGATTGAAACAACAATATTGAACAAGATTCGAACAATTGGAACATTCAAATAACATTCGCCTAAACGAGCAATTTCTCATCAAAGTTCATACATAAAATCTTTCGTCTACACGAACTCACAGAAATCACTCTCAATCAGGCAAAATTAAATCATTCTTAGCATTCTCACGTTGAATTCACAACACACCTACTATCTCAGATCACCATTGATCTCACACATTTCTCAGCTTCCCTCCTACAGATCAACCCATCCTCTCTTGTGACCGAATTGACTCTGGAACGACCATTATTCTTGGTTTAGGCCAAGGTCTTAAAGATTGATATCTCGAACTAAAAGCACTTCCTTCTTGCAGTGCATCTGTGTGAGGTTCAACATTTCTCTCGGTTCAAGGAGTCTCCACACGGACGGCTCTCCAATTCCGTAAAAACCAGCAAATCATTTTTCCCCATCTACAACTTGAAAATTACTTGAAACTAGTGGTATGTGTAAGATTACCATTGTTGTCTTCCAAGGATGTTTCAATGATTAAATGAGAGTTTTAGAACTACCATGTATGGATATAATATAGGTTTCCTACTCTGTATGCTAACTGTGCAGGTCTAGTTCAGGTCCGAAACTATTGTTCGCGAACTCTATTTGCGAACTGGTTTACCTGTGAAAAGTTCCGGAGCTTTTGTTCGCGTACCCTATTTGCGAACGGCTAGACAAGGCCAAGTTCGGAACTCCTGTGAGCGTACGCTGTTTTTGAAAGGCTGGACAAAGCCAAAGTCCGGAACTCTTGTTCGCGTACTCAGTTTGTGAACATAGTGGTCAAGTTCTAAAATCGGTGAAGTGTGATTTTCATACTCATGAACTCAGGCTCGTTTGCGAACTAAAGTCTCGGGAACTTTAATGAAATAAGGTATGCGAACTATTTTTACAAACGTGGAATTATGTTCATGAATTGGTTCTTGTATAAGTACTTTGTGCAATTACAAACCAAACCGATTTTGTTTCAAATGGTTTATATATATGTTTTTATGAATTGATTAACATTTGGAAAACTCTCTTGAAAAACATTTATTTGATTATCTATCATGATTAGTTGATCATCATATTTGATCTACAAGTGTTAGATGAATATGAATAAGTTATAAGTGTTAATAAGGTTAACTCCGGTTAACTATTATTGAGCCAACAAGTATACACGTTTGGGTACGGTTTATCCATATCTAAATATAGGTATATTTTATTTGTGTGTATCAAGCTAATACCATCTAACAATAGATATCGATTGCTTAATTTCTAAGCAGACTTAGCTTGAATCTTAAATCAGGAGTTCATCTAACAGTGAATATCAATTGCTTTGTTACTGAGCTATCTTAGATTTGATTATAAGCAACCCTGATTTTAAAGGATATATAAGGGAGAACTATAGCATCTGGGAAACCTAATTCAGACACTTACGAGTGTCCTAGTTGCAAACTAGATTCGATTCTCCATTAACATAGGGTTTTTCAAAACCATTATTAGGTTAACGACTTGAAGACTTTATTTGGGATTCGTGAAGCCAGATCCAACTATTTTCTATGTAGTTGCGTATTCTGATCTTAATTTTTATACCGTATTGAGTTTTATCTTCTCTAAGATCTACTCGAGATTTATCTCCGATAAGTAAGATATTAAAAGTAATCACAACAGTTCTTCGTCTCATATTCTTGTGATTCTGCAATAACTTTTTCTGTTAATCAGTTGGGTTATTGTGAGGTGACTGATATTTCTAGGTTGCTCTTCAAGAATATAATTCTGGGGTATTAGTTTAGTTTCTTGTTCACCTTGATTTATCTTAAGACGGAAAAAACTAAGAATAGACATATCCGTGGGAAACAAATTTGCTTATAAGTCTTCGACTTTGGGTTGTAGAAACTCTTAGTTGTGAGTGAGATATGCTAAGGGAATCACGTGTGAAGGGTTCTACTGGGATTCAAGAGGCGTAAGAAACGTGATTGTATCTTAATCGGTGTGAGACTTGGTTATGGCTCAACTACATTCCAGTCTGAAGTTAACTTGTAGTAGGCTAGAGTCTTTAGCGGATTAATACACCGTGGTGTTCAAATATGGACTAGGTCCTGGGGTTTTTGCATTTGCGGTTTTCTTGTTAACAACTTTTCTGGTGTCTGTGTTATTTCTTTTCCGCATTATATTTGTTTATATAATTGAAATGTCAAAGGTTGTGAGTAGTTCAATCACATATGATAAATCCAACCTTGTTTGTTGGATAGAACTTAATTGACACTTGGAAATTGGTCTTTGGTACCATCCAAGTATTTCTCATATCAATCAGGCTCACAAATTTCTATCTGTTCAATTTGCTGATTGTATTGAGAAAGAGATAAAGATCTTTGATATATTTGTCTCACTTTTAAGTTGGTGCTTTCAGAATTATATTGGAGTTAGTCCATACAGATTTCCGAACGAATTATTGGGTGTGGTTGTTATACCCCCCGTGTATTCACTTGGTTTGGTCGTGTCTGAGTCTCAACATTCTTTTATTAGTAGTAGGTATATTTTTAATGCTAGTACTATAACTAATGAAATGTTTTATTCCTTTAAACATAAAACTGGAATAAAAGTTTGAATGGCCTTGAAGCTTGATTTTGATAAAGCTTATGATGGAATCATCTGGAATTTTCTTTCAAAAATCATGGAATGTCTTGGCTTTAGTAATCATTGGATAAAGCTTGTTTATGCTTGTATATCTACCACTGACTTTAATATCCTCATAAATAGTTCCGCGAGTAAGAAAATTTTACCTTCCAAAGGTCTCAGACAGGTTATATCCATATATGTTCATCTTAGCTTTAGAGGTTTTATATTGATAAATGCATTACTGAGAAAATACTCAAATGTTTTAAAATTGCTAAAGGGGCTCATGTTGTTTCTCACTTCTTGTATGCAGATGATAACATGATTTTTCTAAATGCAACTCATGGTAATGCATGGAACTTGAGTTGTCTGTTGGAGAAATATTTCTATTGGTATGGACAGAAATGCAACAAGGAGAAGTATGGTACTTACCTAGGTAAGTATCTTGGTATATGCCTATACAATGGGGTAGAAACAACAACAACGGTTTCACTGGTTTTCTTGTTAGGATTTGTGGTAAAATTCAGGGTTGGAAATGCAATGTGCTAAATTTTTCAAGTAGAACTACTTTTTAAAAGATAGATTTATGTGGCCAACCATATTATGGCTTCCATTAAGTTCCCTGCAGGTATTTGCAAGAAAATTAGTAAGTTTAGGAGAAATTTTCTCTGGAAGGGCGCTAATGGAAAAAATAAAAATCCAACTGTTGTTTGGAACAAAGTTTGTAGACCCATTGATTATGGGGGGTTGGGAATTAAAGATTTGAATAAGCATAATATGTCTTATTTTGTAAAATAGCTTGGAGAATAGGTCATAATGAGAATTTTATTCTGTACCAAATTATCAAAGCTAAGTACTTTATAGAGCAACATTGGTGGAGTTATTAGCTTAACGACCAAAGCTCTCTAAGTTGGAGAAGCATAATGAAAGGCAGGGATATTATTAACCAAAGAATTTAGTGGTGTCTCGGAACAGGTGATAATATAAACTTTTGGAAAGACCCATGGGTTAGGAATGTTCTGATTGCCAATTTGGTTTCTGAGGGGCAAATAATTAATGGTACTCTCTTAGTTAAAGATGTTATTGATCAAACTACAAATGTTGGAATTTGCAAGAAATTTTGGATGCTATTCCTGGTGATGTCACTAATGAAATTCTTTATATTCCTATTCCTGGCAATGACTCTATAAATGACAAGAGAGTCTGTCCGTATTACAAGTATGGTGATGTAACAGTTAAAAGTGTTTATAGTAAAAAAAAATCATCCCAGCAGCAGTCCCTTGTCTATGACAATGATTGGAGATTTATCTGGAATCTCCAATGCCCTCAAAAACTGAGAAGTTTTATTTGGTTATTTGCGAGTAATAATTTGAACGTCAAGGAAAGACTTTATAGAAGGCATATACTTGAGGATCTTGTGTGCTCTATATGTGGTACGTAGAATCCAGTAGAGAGTTTTCCCTTAACAGAGAAATACTACTACTTGTTCGTCTCAAGTAAGATGTTCTAACAATTAAACACAATATAGAGAACTAAGAAGAAACAAGAAACAATTCGACAAACAAAAGATTTCACTAATTCTTTGGAAAAAATCTTACAATAGTGTTTACCTCACAAGAACTAGTCACTCAAAGTTCTCTAACAATAAGAACCCTAGATGCTCTTTTCTTCTCTCACAAACAGATGTTTGTAGACTCTCTAAGAAGAAGATATCTATGATTCCAACCCTACAGGTCCTTTTATAGATAACACAAACTTGTCCCCCAAGAACTTCCTAGGTTAGTTTTTCTACCTAAATTAGATAAACAACTCAACTAGGAAACCAGATAACTTGGAAAATACCCCAAGTAATGTTTCCGACCCGTTCTAGAAGATTGCAGAACTTAACGGAACAAAACCTAATATGGGAATGATTTGGAGTATATCTTTCATATTTTTTTTAACTGTCCTGTCATTTCTCAGGTATGGAATTTAGTGGCTAACTATTGGGGAAACATGTGCAATTGGAACCCTATAGTCATGCTTGGTTTAAGAAAATGTGTATGCAAAAGTTGAATCATTATGATCTTACCTGGACTTGTTTGTTTGTTCTTTTGTTCACATCTTATGACATATATATAGCTGGGCAGAAATACTTTTTATTTTGAAAACAAGAAAGTTTTGTGCAGGAATATCTTTAACTCTGCTGTCAGAGATAGTAGACAATATCTCTATACTACTAAGAACATGACCGCTGTAAGTCTGAAAAGGGTTGAAAATATTCATGTTAGATGGGAGTTTCCCATGAAGGAATTTTTAAAAATTAATACATATGGCCCCTCTAATAAAAACATTTGTTCTGGAATGAGAGGGGTTATTAAAAATGATACTGGAGGTTTTGAAGAAGGATTTGCAAGATATCTATACCTCAACGACAACACTATGGCAGAGCTTAGAGCAATTAAGGAAGGTTCCATGCTAGAAAGAAGACTTGGATTTCAAAAAGTGGAGATTGAAAGCGACTCAGTTTATGGTGTTCAATGCTGCAAGGGTGAGGTTGATCCCTGTTGGCAACTCCCATCTTTCTTACTAACATTGTGAGATTATATTTAATATTTTATCATGTGTAGGTCAAAAGATTTATCATTAATGACTCATCATATTTTCCCATATGTTTTGTGTTGTTAATGCGAAACACATTAAAAACGAATTAACGAATTCCCATTTTTTTTTTCGCATTACGTATTTTTGACCGCATAGTTGACCGAATTTGGAATTTACTTAGCCGATTAATGCGTGCATTTTTTCCGATCTAAATTTTTGCACATGCCGAATTACTAACTACTTTGGACTGCAGGGCTAAGGTGTAACACCCCTAGTTTTTAGCATGGCGCATGCTCAAAGATGCGCGATGGAATGATATGAAGCTTCATCTCAAGTCTGGTTGCGTAGTAAAAGTAACATTGGCCTAGGTCAATAGGGTGCCAAAATGACGCATTATGTTGGGCATATTGGTCAAGGCCAATACACCACCAAGAGGCTGTAAGCTATATTGGACTAAGGCCAATCTCGCACCAAAATGGTGCAATAGGCCATATAATGCTTGCATTGACAATGTACATCCATCATGGTTGGACATTGGAGTGGACAATGGGAAAAATCCGAAAGTACATCCATCACGACCCTTTACTGGACCTATATTAGGAATGTTCAGCTATCATGACCAGATATTGGAATTGGCCTGTGATCCAGAACTGAATGTACAACCATCATGGCCGATTATTCAGAGAAATATGGAAACGACCATGAATAGTGAAGCAAGCACCTCAAAAATGGTACTTGGTGAATATATTTTTCCTCCCCTAATCTAAGTAGTAAAAATGTGTTTAAAACATATATAGGGAGGGGTAGTTGGTTGATGGTGCATATGCGGACCATGCACCAATTAATCTTCATAACTTATTCGAAAGAGTATAAATGATGCTTAGGCCTCATTTATAGCTGTGTAGTCTTGCCAATGGAGCATATTAAGTATATGCATCTATAATATCTCGATATTCGACAATGGTTGGCCGAATGGAATATAAGTAATGGTTTGTCCTTTCCTAACAACGAGGCCTTTTCAGCACAATTGGCTCCAAAGTTAGCAGAAAACTCTGCAGTTAAGCGTGCTCGGGCAGGAGAAATCCAGGGATGGGTGACCTGCTGGGAAGTTGCTGCTGGATAACCGAAGTGATGCCCGTTGAAAATCCCACACTGTCGGATGACCGCAATGGCTAAGTGGGGACAATATCGGTGGAGGGACGATTCATTACAAATGGTAACAGAGATTACGACGGGTCACCTGCCGAGGGTGGGAAGGTACGCTGGACGGGGTTGGTCCAGGTGCTTCTCATGAGGGGCTGGGAACGTCGTAGATCTGGGATTGAATATATTCAGGAGCCGAGGACGACTCCAATTTAAGGTGGTGGTATTGTAATACCCCTATATTCGGTATTGGTTGGCCTAATGAAATATAAGTAATGGTTTGTCCTTTCCTAACACCGAGGAATTTTCAGCACAATTGGCTCCAGAGTTGGCAGAAAACTCCGCAGTTAAGCGTGCTCGGGCGGGAGTAATCCATGGATGGGTGACCTCCCGGGATGTTTCTGCTGGATTACCGCAGCGATGCCCGTTGAAAACCCCACGCTTCCGGATAACCGCAGTGGCAAAGTGAGGACAGTATCGGTGGAGGGACAGGTTATTACAACATCATTATGCCATGCCACGAACCAAATATGCATCAGTTGGAGGCATTTTTATGGAACGGCCTACATAGACTAGGCTATTACCATTATTGCTTGGCCACGGATTTGCAAACGAGTTGGATTAATTTGTTGTCCCTTCGAGGAACGACAGTGCTTGATCCCTTTAGAGTACGGAAGGGTACATAGGAAAGCCGAAACTACCAAGCTACACAGATTTGGCACATGCATAAATTGCGAATTGGGCATGGCCAAGAAAGTAAGCTGCATCAATATGCAAGTTAGCGGAGCTTGTATAAGCCTAAGAAAAGTTCGACATTAGCCTGATTGATGCACCATTGGCACGAGAAAGACAAGTGCATTCTTTCAGCAGTGCCTAATCAAAGTAAAGAGTTGGAACTAGGCCTTCAATTTCCTATGCACAAGTTCAAGGCATGTTTTATTCCTAGAAGGGACTCGAGAGATGGTGATGCATGAAATAATGTATCGTCCATAGACTCAATGGCTTTAAACCCTTCACAGAACATGGGGTAAATTGGAATGGTGTGGAAGTTAAGTTATCTGCATCATGCTCCTCGAGCATGCTTTCAAGGTCCAATGAACGTTCATTTGCCTAGCTTTAAGGCCTGGTTAGTAGCATCAGAGTGGCACATCGGGGAAGTTATGTCCTGCGCGCCCAGCCGCGCTAGGCGTAATTTTCCGGTACGTTACAGTTGGTATTAAAGCAAGTTCCGAGATAACTCTAGGGATTGTGCGGAGTGGACTCATCAACGGGTATTTTCCTTGAATGGAAAACTTAAAGTTGGAGAGTACGCTAACTTTTACGCGGAAAAAGTTTGTAACTGATATGTCAGTTACTATGAGAATCGAGTTGATCTTGTTTAAGTACTATGAGTTTGCCTGGCCTAAGTGGAACCCAACTTACGAGTGGATATCCGGAAGACCGTTCGGAACGGTATGCAGATAAAGGGAATGATCATCCCCACATGTTGGAAAATGTCCAACAATGTGAGTTGTCACGCCGGCTAGCATCCCACTTACGAAAGGAAACCTAGATGACCATCAAGGACGGTAGGAAAATGGATCCTGTTCCACGCAGTACTACAAATTGTTGGCACAAACTTTGTGAACTTTAGGGACTTCTGAGCGTGTAGTATGGGATGCCCACTTAGGATACCTTGTTGAGATATACTTTTGGCAACTTGCAAATTGAGATTCTCGTTAACGTTTGGATTCCTGAGTATGCGGTATGGGACATATGCTCAGAAGGTCTTCATTGATGTTCCATATAAAACTAAAGAAACCTTGCATGATTTCTGAGCATCTGGAATGTGACTTTTGCTCAGAAATCCAAACCGAAGAGCTTGTCCACAATAATTTTGTTTTGAATTTTGAGGACAAAATTATTTAAAGGGGTGAATGATGTAACAACACGTGTTTTTGCATGACGCATTCTCAAAGATATGGCATGACATGAGATGAATCTTGATATTAAGTTCGGTTGCGTAGTAAAAGGAATATTGTCCTAGGACAATACGGTGCAAAAATGATACATTATGTTTGGCATATTGGTTAAGGTCAATATGGAACCAAGAGGTGTAAGCTAGCTATAAGATATATTGGAATAAGGCCAATCTCGCACCAAAATGTGCAATAGGCCAGAGCAGGTTCTCCTTGACAATGGACAACCATCATAGCTGGACATTGGAGTGGCCTATGGGAAAAAGCCGAAAGTACATCCATTACGGCCCTTCAATAGACTTGGCCTAGGAATGTTCAGCCATCATGGCCAGACATTGGAATTGACGTGTGATCCAGGATTGAATTTACAACCATCATGGACGGATATTCAGAGAAACATGGCAACAACCATGAATAGTGAAGCAATCACCTCAAAAATGGTACTTGGTGAATGCCTTTTTCCTTTCCTAATATAAGTTGTAAAATTGTATTTAAAACATATATAGGGAAGGGTAGTTGGTTGAAGGTGTATATGCGGACCATGCACCAAGTAATCTTCATAGCTTAGCCGAAAGAGTATAAATGATTCTTAGGCCTCATTTATAGCTGCGTAGCCTTGTCAATGGAACATATTAAGCATGGGTATCACTATGACATGCTGCAGACCAAATATGCATCACTTGGAGGCATTTTGACGGTACAACTTACACGGACTAGGTCATTACCATTATTGCTTGTCCACGACTTTGAAAACGAGTTAGCTTAAGTTTCTGTCCCTTCGAGGATGAACTGCGGTCAGTGCTTGATCCCTTTAGAGTAGGAAATGGTACATAGGCATCTGCAATGAGTTGCAACATTGCCGGTCCAACACATTGTTGGATTCAAGCTTCCGTCAAATCAGATGGATAAAATGGTTCTTCATCATCAGTTCATTGACTAACAAGGTGAGTTGGTTGGGTTTATGAGTATGAATCAGATCTTGACATACCGGATCAGGAAACTTCATCTTCTTCACCTGATTATCTGCTACTGTAATTCTAACAATCCAGTGTTTCTACTCGATTTGATCTGATCGTTCCGAGCTACAAATCAACGGGTTGAGTATGAAAGCTTCAGTTCAATACAAAGATAACTGATTTGGAATTTGAGAATTGATTCCTTTATTATTATTTTTTATAAAATTGAAACTGAAATCGATCAATTTTCGATCTATCTATCGGCTATTTTAGTGATCTTTGAACTGTTAGTTTGCTTGTTTGATTAAATCTGATCAAAATATGTGATCAATTTGATTGATTACCTCAAATTAAACTTTAATTATGTGAAATTTCAATTTTAAATGCTCAGGACATATGTTGTGTCTGACATTGTTCATTTTTTTGATCCTATAGAAGGCCTCCTTAACAGTCGGCCAATAATAAAAAAAATTACAGAATAAAAGAACGTTACCCAGAAAAAATCCGCTCAATTATTGTTATCCTCCGATTAAAAAAAATGAATATATTGTTAGAAAATCTACAAAACAGTCCTACTATTAAGACCCGATTTACAAAAAGAGTCATATTGTTACAAACTATTAACAAAATGGTCATACTTCCGTTAAATAGAGAGTTGAGTGGCGACTCACAGTTAAATATGTTAATGAAGTTACCTATGTATCCTTCCTATTATCCTTCCATACATAATTTCAAATTTTTCCTTCATTATAGTTTTTTTTTTTTGATAGTGGTGCTATTTGTAGGTGGTGGTGCCGCCGCTTACATATCGTTACATCACATTTAGGATTGTTAGAACACATTTAGGGTCATTAGAACACATTCAGGTTCGTTGCACCTCATTCATCCAAAGGGTTCATCACTTCCTCTCTGGAGTTTAGCAAAGATTCTTAAGCTTCCACCACCACCACCACCGCTTCATCACCACCACCTCAAGCAATTAGTTAAATGAGGAGGGTATTTTGGGAAAATTTAACACCGTTTTATTCAAAAGTGTTAAACCAAATGGAAGTGACCATTTTATAAACGAATTACAAAAGTATGATCATTTTGTGAACAAATTACAAAAATGACCTATATTGTTTCGATTTTTTTTCTAAAAAGAAAATATTACGTGAGAAAAAAAAAGAAAAACAAAATAATGTCTAAACTAAGGGTATATAAATAAATTAAAGTTATTTTTAGGAGAGAAACAGTTAAAGTTATGGTTCAAAAATGACCTATATTGTGTCGATTTTTTTTTTCTAAAAAGAAAATATTACGTTAAAAAAAAAGAAAAAAAAATAATGTCTAAACTAAGGGTATATATATAAATTAAAGTTATTTTTAGGAGAGAAACAGTTAGAGCATCTCCAACAGAAGGTGGAAAAAATTCTACGTGGATTTTTTATTTAGTCCTTTTATTTATGAGGTCTATACATAGAGTAAATATAAGACCTCATATCTAAAAAACCATCTCCAACAGTGAGAAATTTAACTCTTAGAATTAAAAGAAAATTGGTTAAAAACATGACGTGGAGGTGCAACCGGAGGTGTAAATAACACTTTCTTGAACACCTTCATATTTAATAATTGGTCCCTCCTAACTTGTAGCACCCTACTATTGGAGATGGATTTATGCCAAACGGGGGTCTAAAATACTACGTGTCACTAAAAATAAATAGATCCACACTCTTTTGGAGATGCTCTTAAACTTATGGTTCAAAAAAAAAAAGTTATTTTTAGGAAAGCAATAATTTTTGAAAACTCAGTTTAATAAATGAAAAACTAGGTCATATATTTCGAATATGAAGCCCGACCACATCGTAACAGGATCCTATTTTGACTTATTGGGTAGACCTCCGATAAAATGGACATGCCTCAATTTAGCAAGGTTTATAATCGTCCAACATTCCATTATTAGTTCTCTTGATCGTATATTTGACAAGTCTTAGGTGCATGATTGAAGGCAAAAAGAATCAAAAACAAACTTGACGCTGAAAATCACTATATATTATGAGTTGGTGAAATGAAGACTTCAATAAAAAGATGTTTTATAATAGCAGTAGGTAACAGCATAAAATGTTTATTTTAAGCGCCGAAATCACCATAAGATATGTCTGTTTCTCTCCACCATTATACATCGAGCTGTCATGGACAGGGCAGGCTTAGTTCACTTGACATGGTCAACTACTGTAACAAAACTCGGGTAACTTGAGATCAATGAGGATCAGTGTTGAATTTAAACAGCTGATATTCTGCCACCTCAACTGCTATAGATATTTATGTAGGAAAGAGCTTGATACCATGTAGGAAAGAGCTTGATACAAAGCACAAAAGCCCACGCTTTCAGCTTAAACACTAAAGTCGCATGTCTTGATTCTTTATTTTAGTTATACTATGCCCTTGACTGACTGGTAGCTGTAATTTTACCTACCACTAACAAAGAATCTAGACCAGTTGCCCATTTAAACAGAGTTGGAGAAGCCATTCCAAGGAAAAATGTAGCAGTAAAGAAAAATGTAGCAGTAGTAGACGTAGACAAGTAGTCAAAAAATTCAAAATTATCTAGATTGCTACGAAGGGTACCAAATTACACATGGGGTGTACCAATCCAGTAAATCATGTGGTTCTAATAGTTTTGTTTGATATGGATTTAGCATACCCAGTATAATTTAGTAACCCTTGTAACAGTTTTACGTATCTGTCGGATCAAGTTGCCTCCTTTTAAAAGAGAAGAAAGTTCAAAGTCAAATCTTACAGTAAACCAAACTTGCTAGTTGCATATAATATCATGTTCTCTCCCTCTCTCGACAATTCTATGTCAACTCTCTTCTCCAACACCATCCTCATCCTAGCTGCATCATTTGACAACTTCAAACCAAGAATCAGTATAGTACAGACTGCATCATGTTTCTGCAACTCTTGTATTTCTTGCAGATGCTCTGCTTAACCTTAGCATCATCGTCATCATCATCAATTCCTCCATTCTTCAAGACAAAAGAAGGTTGTGATGCGAAATGTGGAAACATTTCAATTCCCTACCCTTTCGGGATAATAAAGCCAAATGGGGATGAGTGCTCTGTCGACGGAGTTGGGTATGGTTACGGGATTACCTGCAACACTTCATTTCAGCCTCCCAAACCTTTTATAAGTACAAGTAATATTGAAATCATAGAAATATCAGAAACTGAAATTCGCATTAAAAACTGGCTAGCTGCCGTATGTTACAACAAATTCGGTAACATAACGCTCAATCAGGGTCTGGCGAGCATTGACGTCAGTGGGACTCCTTTTACATTATCTTATACCAAAAACATGTTCTTTGGAATTGGGTGCAAGACTTATGCATCCATAGATGGGCCTGACTTACGCAACTACTCGAGCTCATGTTCTTCAGCTTGTCAGAGTAGGGAAAGTGTGGTATCTGGGTCTTGCTTTGGCAACGGGTGCTGCCAGAGTACCATTCCAAAGGGACTAAAAAGTTTCAAGCTTCACTCTTTGTAAGAAAGCCAGAGAATATTTCTGATATCTCATCTTTTAATCCTTGTAGTTATGCTTTCATAGGTGAGCAAGATCGGTACACGTTTAGTGCGTCAGATATTTTGGATGGAAATATTTTCGCAAGCAAAGGAAAAGATGTACCTATAGTGCTAGATTGGGCCATAGGAAATAAGACTTGTGAAGAAGCACAAAAAGACCTGACCAACTTTGCATGCCAAGCGAATACTTATTGCACAAATTCTGACAACAATCCCGGATATCGCTGCACTTGCAACAATGGATACCAGGGGAACCCTTATCTCAGTCCTGGATGCCAAGGTATGCGACTTTCAAAGATTCCTGCATCACTGGGCTGTGAAAACTATTGGCAAAGATAAAGACTGAGTACTTTTTTGCTAGATTTACAAAATAACTAGAAAGCATGTTTATTTGCATCAAGAAGATACATAAAAACTAAGAAAATGATAGTGCACATTAATACCATCTCTTATCAAACTACAAATCATTCAATGTCGTTCAATGAAAAATCTATATCCAATTAATCTACAAAAATACTTTACCCACTAAGTCAGTTTCGTCATTTCAATACGTATTCAACGATACACATACTTGTTGCAATTTGTAATTTTACCTTTAAGTGACACTGTTTACCTAAACTGACACCAACTTTTGACTGTTTCTACTTCATCTAAATTAAGACTAGTTTCTGGTAAGAATAACACTACACAAATACCCTGACTAGTGATATAGCTATGATGACAACTATAAATTTCTGCTGGTATAAAAAGCTGCAATCCATTTTCTTCGAATATAACTTCAGAGCTGAAATGACTCCAATATTTCAAAACAGATATAAATGAATGCGAGGATCAACACAACAGTCCTTGTGTAGGAATTTGCACAAATACCATGGGAAGTTACAAATGTTCTTGTCTAAGAGGGAGTCGAGGTGATGGGGTGAGAGGTGGAAGTGGTTGCTTTAACAACAATCAAGCGTTTCCGGTGCTTAAGATATCTCTTGGTAAAATCCACCTCAGCTACTTATTGTTCTATAGTATTTTATCGTTAACAATTCTCGCCCTCTGTTTATAATATATTGACCAATACGATTCACTTTATTAAAATTAAACGGAACATGTGTTGACGCAGGTATCGGTTTAGGATTCCTATTTTTAGCTATTGGTAGTGCTTGGTTATACTTCAGTATGAGGAAGAGAAACGAAATCCTGCTCAAGGCTAAATTTTTTCAAAAGAATGGAGGTTTACTTTTAAAACAACAATTATCTTCACAGGAAAGTAGCGGAGAGTCATCTGCAAAGATCTTTACTGCAGAGGAGCTAAAACTGGCAACCCAAAATTACAATGAGAAATTGATCCTTGGCCGTGGAGGTCATGGTATAGTTTTCAAAGGAACTTTATCTGATAACCGTATTGTGGCCATTAAGAAATCAAAAATAGCTGACGCAAATCAAATTGAAGAATTCATCAACGAGCTTGTTATCTTAACTCAGGTTAACCATCGAAACGTTGTGAAGATCCTGGGTTGTTGTTTAGAGACAGAAGTACCTTTACTGGTCTATGAATATGTTTCTAATGGCACCCTCTCACAACATATCCATACAAGAAATGATGGCATGTCTTCATCCATTTCTTGGGAAAGTCGGTTGAGGATTGCAGCCGAAACTGCAGGTGCAGTTTCATACTTACACTCTGCAGCTACTACACCGATTATTCATAGAGATATCAAATCTGCTAATGTACTGTTGGATGAAAACTACACTGCAAAAGTTGCTGATTTCGGAGCATCAAGGTTAAATCCGTTGGATCAAAACGAAATAGACACACTTGTTCAAGGAACCTTAGGATATTTGGATCCAGAATACCATCATTCTGGCCAGTTGACAGGTAAAAGCGATGTTTATAGTTTTGGTGTAGTTCTTGTAGAGCTCCTAACAGGAGAAAAACCTATTTCTTTAGAGAGATCCGAAGAACAGCGTAATATCGCATCATATTTCATTTCATTGATGAAAGGAAACAATGTGCTTCATGTTCTTGAGACTCGGGTAGTGGCTGAAGGGAATCGAGAGCAAGTCCTTGCAGTTGCTAAACTAGCAAAGAGATGCCTCAGTTTGAAGAGTGAAGATAGGCCTACGATGAAAGAGGTTGCCATGGAGCTAGAAAGTTTGAGAAAATCGCCATCAGCAACACAGGCATCATTACAGGACCACAACCGTAAACACAACGAAGAGCGAACATATTCAACATCTGAGCCAACAGATTTATACACAGTACCAATAAGCCAATACTCAGTCGGTGATACAGACCAGTTTAGTACCGTGAGAGATATGACTATGTCATTTACTCCACGATGATTGTATAATTCACCCATACTTCCATGTGGTTACATTTAGCTATTGCCATCTGAAATTGCCAAATCTGGCATTTTCACTAGGCAAATGTTTCCAAATTGCAAGACACAACAATATTGTTTTGGTATAAATACCTTGCATTGTGGATGTTCTATTGTACATGTTTAAGCAAGTGTTTTTAATGAAGCTTACGGTATCTATTAGGTTTCTCAGAAGGAATTAAGCATAATTAGACATGTCATCATGATCACTCAATTTTTCAAATTAAGAATTTGAACATCCTAATACGACTATGAATCAAATCATGAACTAAATTTCAAGATTAACAAATATGAGTTGTAATTAGCAAAATCAACAAATTTAATCAGTAAGTAATGGGGAAAAAAAACGTACGAAAATCACCTGAAGATATGCCCTCCTCCTTCCTAGATCCCTAATCCTCCATTACCTCTTCATCGTCAAGGTAATCTTATCCTCAACCCTCGGTGAGAAATCAAAAGACTAAACGTGACTACAATTAGTAGAAAGTTGTTGGTTTCAACTCTCTCTTTTGGAGACCTATTCCAAACCAATTGAATAACTTCTCTAGTGTTGCGACGTGCGCTATTTATTTTTACATTTGGCAACCATTTATGCACCAAATTTCATAGTGACAGGCTTGCTCCGAGAAAAAAAAGAAAAGGAAACTGTGGTGGCCATGAGGAGTCGAAGTGGTGACCACGGTCGAACACCCAAGCAAGGCTACCGCGTGGGCTCTCTGGACAACAAAATGGTAAGAAAGCTAATTGAGTGGCTTCTCCAGTTCTCAAACCAATAAGCAACAGAAGAACAATTCAAAGTCAAATGCAACTTGTAATGATTTTTTAAATTCCATTTTGATAACACTGTTTATGTTTGCAGAATTATCCCATAGACGTGTTATCAATCCACCTACGTACCAGTTTTCATTCTTCTTCCTACCGAGGCAAACCAACAAAAACATAGCTTATATCATGTTTCTGCAATTTTTCTTATACTTTCTACAGCTATCATGGCTAACTCTAGCAGGGGCAGCATCACCGTCAACATCCGATGTTACGTTCTACAAGACAAAGGTGGGGTGTGAATCCAAATGCGGTGATGTTTTGGTTCCCTTCCCGTTTGGAATACGTCAAAATGGAATCAATGTTGGGTGTTCTTTTGGTGGAGCTGGGTTTGATTACAGCATTACCTGCAACAATTCCTTCAACCCTCCTAAACTCTTCCTAGGTATTCATGAAGTCATAGATATATCCGAAACCGAAATTCGAACCAAAAACTCGCCAGCAATTATATGTTACGACAAGGCATCCACTGGTGTCACGTCCAATCGATCAGTGGTTCTGATGGACTTTAGTCTGTATCCGTTTACAATATCGTATACAAAGAACATGTTCTTTACGATCGGGTGTAATGTGTTTTCGTCACTAGCAAGTCCTGCGCTGAATTACGAAAGTTTCCCCTGTCTATTGAATTGTGAGAGTAAAGAAAGTGTGAAAAATGGAACTTGCACAGGAATCAAAGGCTGTTGCCAAAATCCAGTACCCAAAGGGTTAAAGAGCTTCGAAATACGGGTGATACAAGGCCCGAATCTTAATCCGTCTGTTACTTGGTCTTATAATCCTTGTAATTATGCATTTATTGGTCAGAAAGACCATTATACTTTCCAATTATCAGATATTTTCGACGGTTATTATTTTGTTAGTAAAGGGAAAGATGTACCCATTGTTCTTGATTGGGCAATAGGGAGTAAGACTTGTAATGAAGCACAAAAGGACGCATTCAGCTACGCATGTCAAACGAATAGTCACTGTGTCAATTCCAATAACAATCCTGGATATCTTTGCACTTGCGATGAAGGTTATGGCGGGAACCCTTACCTCAGCCCGGGATGCCAAGGTACGTACAAGATTATGACTAGTTTTTTTCTGGTAAAAGTTGTGCACACAACTGATAATTTCATTTCCCCTATGTAAATATACATTGTTGCACTTGAACAGATGTGAATGAGTGCGACGATCCAAGCGGAAGTCCATGTGCAGAGATTTGTACAAACACCATTGGGAGTTACAACTGTTCTTGCCCAGAGGGTAGTCGTGGCGACGGAAGAAAAGATGGGACTCGTTGCATTCGGGAAGATCGAAAGGCTCCCATCTTACAGATATCACTTGGTAGGACTTTATTGCATTTGTTGCATCAGTTTTTGTATGTACATTTTTTAAGCGTAAAAGCATGTTTTGATAAAATGTTATGCAGGGATTGGTTTCGGCTTCTTGTTTCTAATTCTCTCAAGTTCGTGGGTATACTTGAGTATCAAGAAAAGAAAGTCAATCAAACTCAAAGAAGAATACTTTCAAAAGAATGGTGGTTTGCTGTTAAAACAACAATTATCATCACATGAAAATGGTGTTGAATCATCAGCGAAAATCTTTACAGCAGAAGAGCTCAAATTGGCAACCAAAAATTATGATGCAAAATTAGTCCTAGGCCGTGGAGGCCAGGGTATTGTTTACAAGGGAACCTTAACCGATAACCGAATTGTGGCAATTAAGAAATCAACAGTCCAGGAGAGTCAAATTGAAGTGGCACAAGTTGAAGAATTCATTAATGAGCTTGTCATCTTAACTCAAGTTAACCATCGAAACGTTGTGAAAGTCTTGGGATGTTGTTTGGAGACTGAAGTTCCAATGATTGTTTATGAATATGTTTCCAATGGCACTCTCTCCGACCGTATCCATTCAAAGAATGGGGTATCTCCATCGTCCCTTTCTTGGGAAAGTCGATTAAGGATTGCTGCAGAAGCTGCTGGTGCACTTTCTTACCTCCACTCAGATGCAGCTATACCCATCATTCATAGAGATATCAAATCTGCCAATATACTATTAGATGAAAACTACACTGCAAAAATTGCAGATTTTGGAGCATCGAGGTTGAATCCTTTGAATCTAGATGAAATAGACACAAGAATTCAAGGGACATTAGGATATTTGGATCCCGAGTACCATCAATCTAGTCAATTGACGGATAAAAGCGATGTTTATAGTTTTGGCGCAGTTCTTGTGGAACTGTTGACAGGAGAAAGAATCATTTCTTTCAATAGGCCAGATGAAAAAAAGAACATTGCTGTATATATTCATTCATTGGCTGAAGAGGATGATGTGATGGACGTTCTTGAGGCTCGAGTGGAAACTGAAGGTAACCGAGATCAAGTTCTTGCTGTTGCTAAGCTTGCACAAAGATGCCTTCATCTGAGAGGTGATGATAGGCCTACAATGAAACAAGTCGCGATGGAGCTAGAAAGAATGAGGAGATATGAATCTCCAGAGCATAGCCAAAGCCATGAAGAGCCAGCTAACATCGGGACTGAACCAACAGACCTTTATCCTGTACCATTAAACTTCATTGCTGATGGTGATTCTAGCCTGTTCAGTACAGATATGTCAATGTCAATGGACGTTCCGCGTTAATTGTATTGAATAATTTTGTTGGTTGTATGAAATCTTGAATACATTTTTTTTTTTTTACTATTTCATCCCATTTTTTTTTTAATATTATAGCTCCCATTTAGTTCATGGATTGCATCAACTTATTGTTAAAAAGTGGCTTCTTCATTTTATCCAGCTATGGTTCGCTTACTAGTCAAATGAGCTTCAGCACTTCCATCGAGATTAGACATTGAATTTGGCCCTTGAAAAATAGCTATCTCGCTCACGAAGAGGCACATACCTAATCATTGATGTATAAATTAAATTTGAGTGATGCTAACATTTTTATTTGAAAGTGATGCTAAAAATAGCTATCTAGCTCATGAAGAGGCAATACCTAGTCATGTAGGGATGCTTATAGTTCAAGTGTAGTTCTTGCAGCAGAGCAGCAGAAATAGCGTCTGTTTGTGTATCTTTGAAAACAAACTTGTAAAGGAAACAACAAAACTTTCATTTAGAAAGAAGCAAAAAGTTCTATATATGTATTGAATACTTCCCATGGACATTGTCATATATTCCTACTATACAAGCTAGAATCGCCATCAACGAAGGAGTCTAACGGGATAGGAGGATACAAGTCTATCGGCTCCGGTTTTATGTTAGTGTGTTCTTCAGGGTAGTGCTTAGATGTGTGATTTAGTGATACAAATTTTGATAAACTCTCAAGTTCCACAGCGACTTGTTTCATTGTAGGCCTATCTCCACCTTTCAGGTTAAGGCATCTCTTTGCAAGCATAGCAACAGCAAGGACTTGTTCTCGCTTCCCTTCAGTAGCCACTCGAGCCTCAAGAACTTCTAGCACATCATTCTCTGTAACCAAGGAATGAAAATACAAAGCAAAATTTTGTTTTCTTTTTGTCCTGGCCAAAGAAATGGGCCTTTCTCCTGTTAAAAGTTCTACCAGAACAACACCAAAACTATAAACATCGCTTTTACCTGTCAACTGGCCGGACTCATAGTATTCTGGATCAAGATAACCTAAGGTCCCTTGGACAACTGTGTCTATTTCAGCTAAATCCAAAGGATTCAACCTCGATGCTCCGAAATCTGCAACTTTCGCAGTGTAGTTCTCATCTAATAGAACATTGGCAGATTTGATATCTCTGTGGATGATGGGTACAGTAGCAGCAGAGTGTAAATAAGAAAGTGCACCAGCAGTTTCGGCAGCAATCCTTAACCGACTTTCCCATGAAAGAGACGATGAAGGTACCCCATTCTTAGAATGGATATGGTCGGAGAGAGTTCCATTTGAAACATACTCGTAAACAATCAACGGAACTTCGGTCTCTAAGCAACATCCCAAGATCTTCACAACGTTTTGATGGTTAACTTGAGTTAAGATAACAAGCTCATTAATGAATTCTTCAATTTGACTCTCTTTAACTACTATTGGTTTTTTAATTGCCACGACTCTGTTTTCCGATAAAGTTCCCTTGTAAACAATACCATGGTGTGAAAGGACAAATAGTCCCACATTGCTAGTAATTAAATAATTAACTTAAATATAATATGGAAGAGCCACTCCACTCATTGCCAATTGGTTTTGAGTTGGATGCCCGCAGACTTTAACATGGTATCAGAGCTAAGCCCCAGACCTGCACCCACGTGACGCGGTGTAGGCCGAATCTTCGTCGAAGTGTTTAATATACACCGGGGTGTAGGCGATGCCGAGCATCTGGCGAGGTGTACCCCCGATTTAGTCACTCACTACGTGTGCACTTGTTTACCGATGGACTGGTAAACTCGTACGTAGGTCCACGTGTGAGGTCCCAGTGACTGACCTTACACGTGAGGGGGCGTGTGAAAGGACAATAGTCCCGCATCGCTATAATCCGCTTAATTAACTTAAAATATAATATGGAAGGGCCACCCCACTCATTGCCAATTGGTTTTGAGTTGGATGCCCATGGACTTTAACATGGTATCAGAGCAAGGTGAGAGGGAGAGAGGAGAGGAAGAAGAAATCAGACGTGTTTTGGTAAAGAAGCGTTAGAAGAAGAACTGAAGAAGAAAGAACAAAAAAATAAAAAAATAAAATAAAATATATATATATATATATATTTGTTACCGGGAAGAAACTTGGTATGGCTGTGAGTTTAAGGTGTTTGTTTTCACCACCTAAACAACGCACTTGTAAAATGAGAAAGATGGAAGACGTGTGAATTGGGACGAGTTTTCAAGACAAGAAAACATAAAGGACTTGTGATGTTGCCGTAATTTTGTGAAGACGTGTGTGCTGCTCTTCTGGTGAGAAGACTAAATAAATAAAGAGTTTATGAACTATTGTGCAATTTGGGACCGCAATGTCCCAAAACTACGAAGATGGGACCGCAAAGTCCTTAAACTACGAAAGGACCATAATGTCCTTAAACTATAATTGGGACCGAGATGTCCTAAGATTATGAAGATGGGACCGAAATGTCTCTAAACTATAAAGATGACCGCAATGTCCCTAAACTACGAAGATGAGACCGAAATGTTCCTAAACTATGAAGAGGACCGTAATGTCCCTAAACTACGACGAAGGGGACCGAAATGTCGTTAAACTATAAAGATGAGACTGTAATGTTCTTAAACTACGAATGGGACCGAAATGTCCTTAAACTATGAAGATGGGACCGTAATGTCCTTAAACTACAATCGGGACCGAAATGTCCAAAAACTACTATGAGGATCGAAATTGGAAGATTTTTTTTTCTTTTTTCACAAAAGTGTTAGGAAAACTCAGTTTAAATTTCTTTTGTCCAAGATGGGTATTCGTGATCTACATGCTCCATCTTGAGGGAGGGTATTAGGAAATAATATATGAGAGTCTATATTTAGGAGATATGCACTTTAAGTTGTGAGAATTATATTAGGAATTGTCTTGAGAATCAAGTCTTGTGATTGTATAAATATCTTGAAGAATTAATGATAAAGACATACCAAGATTATTATCAATGTAGTCTTTTACGTTTCCGCGTTTATGCTCTCCTCTTTCTTGCTCGATCCTTAACATGGACTGGTAAACTCGTACGTAGGTCCACGTGTGAGGTCCCAGTGACTGGCCTTACACGTGAGGGGGCGTGTGAAAGGACAAATAGTCCCACATTGCTAGTAATTAAATAATTAACTTAAATATAATATGGAAGGGCCACTCCACTCATTGCCAATTGGTTTTGAGTTGGATGCCCGCAGACTTTAACATGGTATCAGAGCTAAGCCCCAGACCCAGACCTACGTACGCCGGGTGTAGGCCGAATTACTGGCCGAAGTGTTTAATGTACACCCGGGGTGTAGGCCACTGCCGATACTGGCCGAGGTGTTACCCCTGATTTAGTCACTCACCTGTGTGCACTTGTTTACCGATGGACTGGTAAACTCGTACGTAGGTCCACGTGTGAGGTCCCAGTGACTGACCTTACACGTGAGGGGGCGTGTGAAAGGACAATAGTCCCGCATCGCTATAATCCGCTTAATTAACTTAAAATATAATATGGAAGGGCCACTCCACTCATTGCCAATTGGTTTTGAGTTGGATGCCCGCAGTCTTTAACACATGGCCTCCACGGCCTAGCACTAATTTTGCATCATAATTTTTGGTTGCCAATTTTAGCTCTTCGGCTGTAAAGATTTTTGCCGATGATTCAACGCCACCATTTTCATGTGATGATATTTGTTGTTTTAACAACAAACCACCATTCTTTTGAAAGTATTTCTTTTTGAGTTTGATTGAGGTTCTTTTCTTCAAACTCAAGTATAACCAGTAACCAGAGAGAAGTAGAAAGAAGAAGCCCAAACCAATTCCTGCATCGAATTTTACAAAAACATGCTATCACTACATATATATATATATATATGGCGTATATACCTAAAAAGTTGATGCAAAATTTCATTTAAGTATTAATGGGAGCATACGAAGTCTTACCGATATGCTTTATAGTTTAGACTATAGGGTATGCCCGTTTTCCGTAAAGGTGCATAGTTTGTTATGGACTAAATGTTCACGGGGATTCTTACTTTACGTAGGTAGCATCATTTGTGCTCGTTTGAACGGGGAATATGCCTTTTTGTGTAAAGGTGCATATTGGAAGTGGAACTTTGTTTTCCTCCTTGTCTCCTTTGTCACATCTGATCTTTAATATAATTCATTTTATCCAGTAAAAAATATTCCCTCCGTTTCACAAAGACAGACCGCTTTGACTTTGCCAAAATATTAAGGAAACCATACTATTTTACTTGACTACCCTTAGTTACTTATCTATTTTATTTTAATAAAAATGCTAGTAATAAAGACTATCCAAAATTGTTGTGAGAATTATAAATACGAAATATAAAAGGAAAATTTAAAAGATATCGAATTTATGAAGTATAAATTTTATAAGGAATTTAATTTTTAGAGTTAAATGTATATTTTCTTAAAAGGAATGAAGGATATATTTATTTCCTTAATTATGTTAAAAATGGATTTATGAATATAAAGAATTCAAGGGTATATTTGAGAGTTCATTGAAAAAGTATGACTATAAACAGAAGCTGGACACAATTTTGAAACTGACGAAAAAAAAATAGAGGACGGTCTTTCAGAAACAGAGGGAGTAAAGGATTTTCTTACATGTAGCCTACACTTTTATTAACTATAACCCATTTAAAATAAATGGTTAAGTTAACCAAATAGACCTTTCTAATCATTCAACATAGCCCATGAAATTATATATATATATATATATATATATATCAACAACAAAAAGAAAAAAAAAAGTTAATTATCTTATCAAATTAATATAAGATATTTGACATAATTAATGTTTTTGAAGAATAATCAACACCCTCAATCAATTTTAGCATAATCATGAATGAGAAAAAAAAAATCATCTAGATTTTTTTTCTTTAAATAGATTATGTTTATGGAGTTTAAGAGAATGTTCTAGGAAACGGGTCATGTCTTTGTTAATTCTTAATTCCATTTCAATTGATATTGTTGGGGAATCTTTTTTAAGGAAACAATTATAATATACATCCGATCAATCTTTATGTAATCATGATTAATAAATAATTATTTTTAGAGAAAATAAGAATAAGAATTTATTTTGTTTTGGTTAAAAGTAAGAATTATGGTTTATATACTAATTGTTCAATTTGTGAGAATCCCAAAAGTTCAATTATAATTAATTTTAAGTATGTATGATTAAAAAAATGTTAGGATTTATTTTGATTTAGAGTACGAAGGAGATTTAAGACTTGTTTGGTTCTTCATTTTAATTTTGAGTTTTTCATTTAAACTTAATTTTTTGGGGTTATGGTTAATAAATATATAGGCTATGGTTAATAAAAATAAAATAAAAAAATGTCTTACCCATAGATATCTGTAAGACCGGAGCATTTTGACTGTCCTGAATGCAACCACTCCCATCTTTTCTTCCATCGCCATGACTACCCTTTGGACAAGAACAAATGTAATTCCCAATGGTGTTTGTACAATTCTTTACACAGAAATTGTTATTTTTGTCATCGCACTCGTTCACATCTGTACAAGTGCAAAAATGAATAGTTACACTTACATAGGAGATTTGTGCTCAAGTGGAGATTTGTTCCCAAGTTTTTACTGGAAGAAAACAAGGAAGTCATAATTTTGTACATACCTTGGCATCCAGAACTGAGGTAAGGGTTTCCGTCGTATCCTTTATTGCACGCACAAATATATCCAGGATTGTTATCCGGATTGATACATTGAGTATTTGCTTGGCATGCGAAGCTGGATGAGTCCTTTTGTGCTTCTTCACAGGTCTTATTCCCTATTTCCCAGTCAAGAACAAGAGGGACATCTTTCCCTTTGATAACAAAATTATAACCATTCAAAATATCTGATGACTGGAATGTATACTGAGTTTCCTGACCTATGAATGCATAATTGCAGGGATTAAAAGACCAAGTGACATTAGACTGGTGGGTTGACTTTAGATGAATCTTATTCTATGATGAACTTCAGTAGGACTCCATTTACTATATCATATACAAAGAACATGTTCTTTATAATCGGGTGTAATGTGTATTCAACTCTCAAAGGTCCTGATGTACAAAACTACACAAGCGAGTGTTCTTCAAACTGTGTGAGTAAAGAAAGTGTGATAAGTGGATCTTGCTTGGGCAACAAAGGGTGTTGCCGAAGTACTATACCCAAAGGGCTTAAGAGATTTCCAATACAGGTGTCGGACAACTCTTTTTATTTTGAACTGGTGATGAACAACTCTCTCATATGATATAGACTTTCCCATGAAAGAGGCGATGAAGGTACCCCGTTCTTAGAATGGATATGGTCGGAGAGAGTTCCATTTGAAACATACTCGTAAACAATCAACGGAACTTCGGTCTCTAAGCAACATCCCAAGATCTTCACAACGTTTTGATGGTTAACTTGAGTTAAGATAACAAGCTCATTAATGAATTCTTCAATTTGACTATCTTTAACTATTATAGGTTTTTTAATTGCCACGACTCGGTTTTCCGATAAAGTTCCCTTGTAAACAATACCATGGTGTGAAAGGACAAATAGTCCCACATTGCTAGTAATTAAATAATTAACTTAAATATAATATGGAAGAGCCACTCCACTCATTGCCAATTGGTTTTGAGTTGGATGCCCGCAGACTTTAACATGGTATCAGAGCTAAGCCCCTGGACCTGGACCTAAATACGCCGGGGTGTAGGCCGAATTCTTGGCAAGTGTTTAATATACAGGTGTAGGCCAGTGCCGATACTGGCCGAGGTGTTACCCCTGATTTAGTCACTCACCTGTGTGCACTTGTTTACCGATGGACTGGTAAACTCGTACGTAGGTCCACGTGTGAGGTCCCAGTGACTGACCTTACACGTGAGGGGGCGTGTGAAAGGACAATAGTCCCGCATCGCTATAATCCGCTTAATTAACTTAAAATATAATATGGAAGGGCCACCCCACTCATTGCCAATTGGTTTTGAGTTGGATGCCCATGGACTTTAACATGGTATCAGAGCAAGGTGAGAGGGAGAGAGGAGAGGAAGAAGAAATCAGACGTGTTTTGGTAAAGAAGCGTTAGAAGAAGAACTGAAGAAGAAAGAACAAAAAAAAAAAAAAATAAAATAAAATATATATATATATATATTTGTTACCGGGAAGAAACTTGGTATGGCTGTGAGTTTAAGGTGTTTGTTTTCACCACCTAAACAACGCACTTGTAAAATGAGAAAGATGGAAGACGTGTGAATTGGGACGAGTTTTCAAGACATGAAAACATAAAGGACTTGTGATGTTGCCGTAATTTTGTGAAGACGTGTGTGCTGCTCTTCTGGTGAGAAGACTAAATAAATAAAGAGTTTATGAACTATTGTGCAATTTGGGACCGCAATGTCCCAAAACTACGAAGATGGGACCGCAAAGTCCTTAAACTACGAAAGGACCATAATGTCCTTAAACTATAATTGGGACCGAGATGTCCTAAGATTATGAAGATGGGACCGAAATGTCTCTAAACTATAAAGATGACCGCAATGTCCCTAAACTACGAAGATGAGACCGAAATGTTCCTAAACTATGAAGAGGACCGTAATGTCCCTAAACTACGACGAAGGGGACCGAAATGTCGTTAAACTATAAAGATGAGACTGTAATGTCCTTAAACTACGAATGGGACCGAAATGTCCTTAAACTATGAAGATGGGACCGTAATGTCCTTAAACTACAATCGGGACCGAAATGTCCAAAAACTACTATGAGGATCGAAATTGGAAGATTTTTTTTTCTTTTTTCACAAAAGTGTTAGGAAAACTCAGTTTAAATTTCTTTTGTCAAGATGGGTATTCGTGATCTACATGCTCCATCTTGAGGAGGTATTAGGAAATAATATATGAGAGTCTATATTTAGGAGATATGCACTTTAAGTTGTGAGAATTATATTAGGAATTGTCTTGAGAATCAAGTCTTGTGATTGTATAAATATCTTGAAGAATTAATGAGAAAGACATACCAAGATTATTATCAATGTAGTCTTTTACGTTTCCGCGTTTATGCTCTCCTCTTTCTTGCTCGATCCTTAACATGGACTGGTAAACTCGTACGTAGGTCCACGTGTGAGGTCCCAGTGTTGGCCTTACACGTGAGGGGCGTGTGAAAGGACAAATAGTCCCACATTGCTAGTAATTAAATAATTAACTTAAATATAATATGGAAGGGCCACTCCACTCATTGCCAATTGGTTTTGAGTTGGATACGTGACTTCTTAACATGGTATCGAGCTAAGCCCCAGAGACCCGGACCTACGTACGTAGGGTGTAGGCCGAGATTCTTGGCGAAGTGTTTAATGTACACCGGGTGTAGGCCACGCGATCTTGCCGAGGTGTTACCCCGATTTAGTCACTCCTGTGTGCACTTGTTTACCGATGGGTGGTAAGCTTCAAATACGTAGGTCCACGTGTGAGTCGGTGACTGACCTTACACGTGAGGGGCATGTGAAAATACAATAGTTTCACACTGCTAGAATCCACATAATAAACTTAAAATATAATATGAAAGGGCCTCACTCATTGCCAATTGGTTTTGAGTTGGATGCCCTTGATCTTTAACACATGGCCTCCACGGCCTAGCACTAATTTTGCATCATAATTTTTGGTTGCCAATTTTAGCTCTTCGGCTGTAAAGATTTTTGCCGATGATTCAACGCCACCATTTTCATGTGATGATATTTGTTGTTTTAACAACAAACCACCATTCTTTTGAAAGTATTTCTTTTTGAGTTTGATTGAGGTTCTTTTCTTCAAACTCAAGTATAACCAGTAACCAGAGAGAAGTAGAAAGAAGAAGCCCAAACCAATTCCTGCATCGAATTTTACAAAAACATGCTATCACTACATATATATATATATATATGGCGTATATACACAAAAGTTGATGCAAAATTTCATTTAAGTATTAATGGGAGCATACGAAGTCTTACCGATATGCTTTATAGTTTAGACTATAGGGTATGCCCGTTTTCCGTAAAGGTGCATAGTTTGTTATGGACTAAATGTTCACGGGGATTCTTACTTTACGTAGGTAGCATCATTTGTGCTCGTTTGAACGGGGAATATGCCTTTTTGTGTAAAGGTGCATATTGGAAGTGGAACTTTGTTTTCCTCCTTGTCTCCTTTGTCACATCTGATCTTTAATATAATTCATTTTATCCAGTAAAAAAATATTTCTCAGTTTCACAAAGACAGGGCGCTTTGACTTTGCCAAAATATTAAGGAAACCATACTATTTTACTTGACTACCCTTAGTTACTTATCTATTTTATTTTAATAAAAATGCTAGTAATAAAGACTATCCAAAATTGTTGTGAGAATTATAAATACGAAATATAAAAGGAAAATTTAAAAGATATCGAATTTATGAAGTATAAATTTTATAAGGAATTTAATTTTTAGAGTTAAATGTATATTTTCTTAAAAGGAATGAAGGATATATTTATTTCCTTAATTATGTTAAAAATGGATTTATGAATATAAAGAATTCAAGGGTATATTTGAGAGTTCATTGAAAAAGTATGACTATAAGCAAATTTGGACACAAATTTGAAAGCGACGAAAAAAAATAGAGGGCGGTCTTTGAAACGAGAGGGAGTAAAGGATTTTCTTACATGTAGCCTACACTTTTATTAACTAATGTCTTTGTTAATTCGTAATTCCATTTCAATTGATATTATTGGGGAATATTTTTTAAGGAAACAATTATAATATACATCCGATCAATCTTTATGTAATCATGATTAATAAACAATTATTTTTAGAGAAAATAAGAATTAGAGTTTATTTTGTTTTGGTTAAAAGTAAGAATTATGGTTTATGTATTAATTGTTCAATTTATGAGAATGCCAAAAGTTCAATTATAATTAATTTTAAGTATGTATGATTAAAAAAATGTTAGGATTTATTTTGATTTAGAGTACGAAGGAGATTTAAGACTTGTTTGGTTCTTCATTTTAATTTTGAGTTTTTTATTTAAACTTAATTTTTTGGGGCTATGGTTAATAAATATATGGGCTATGGTTAATAAAAATAAAAATAAAAAATGTCTTACCGATAGATATCTGTAAGACCGGAGCATTTTGACTGTCCTGAATGCAACTACTCCCATCTTTTCTTCCATCGCCATGACTACCCTTTGGACAAGAACAAATGTAACTCCCAACGGTGTTTGTACAATTCTTTACACAGAAATTGTTATTTTTGTCATCGCACTCGTTCACATCTGTACAAGTGCAAAGATGAATAGTTACACTTACATAGGAGATTTGTGCTCAAGTGGAGATTTGTTCCCAAGTTTTTACTGGAAGGAAACAAGGAAGTCATAATTTTGTACATACCTTGGCATCCAGAACTGAGGTAAGGGTTTCCGTCGTATCCTTTATTGCACGCACAAATATATCCAGGATTGTTATCCGGATTGATACATTGAGTATTTGCTTGGCATGCGAAGCTGGATGAGTCCTTTTGTGCTTCTTCACAGGTCTTATTCCCTATTGCCCAGTCAAGAACAAGAGGGACATCTTTCCCTTTGCTAACAAAATTATAACCATTCAAAATATCTGATGACTGGAATGTATACTGAGTTTCCTGACCTATGAATGCATAATTGCAGGGATTAAAAGACCAAGTGACATTAGACTGGAGAGAGTTGTTCATCACCAGTTCAAAATAAAAAGAGTTGTCCGACACCTGTATTGGAAATCTCTTAAGCCCTTTGGGTATAGTACTTCGGCAACACCCTTTGTTGCCCAAGCAAGATCCACTTATCACACTTTCTTTACTCACACAGTTTGAAGAACACTCGCTTGTGTAGTTTTGTACATCAGGACCTTTGAGAGTTGAATACACATTACACCCGATTATAAAGAACATGTTCTTTGTATATGATATAGTAAATGGAGTCCTACTGAAGTTCATCATAGAATAAGATTCATCTAAAGTCAACCCACCAGATGCATTGTAACATAAGCTTGATGGAAAGTTTTTAGTTCGAATTTCGGTTTCAGAAATATCTATGACTTCAACATTACCTCTATCTAGGAAGGGTTTAGGAGGATTAAAAGAAGTATTGCAGGTAATACTGTAATCAAACCCGACTCCATCAAAAGAGCACCCAACATTAATCCCATTTTGACGCATTCCAAATGGATAAGGAACCGAAATATTACCGCATTTGGCATCACAACCAGTCTTTGCCTTGAAGAATGGACCCTCTAATGATGCTGCCCCTTTTAGAGTTAGCCATGAAAGCAGTAGAAAGTATAAGAAAAGTTGCATAAACATAGGTACTAACTAGTAACTATGTTTCCTGGTTTAATTTTAGTAGGATGTATGTGGATGCTGGCAACTAGCTAAGTCGATAAAATTTCTATATATGTATTGTTCATGAATCATCTATAGGACTTGAATTTGGAATATTCTTCTCTTTGCTAGTTGCAGATTACGTTATGATAACGAACATACCGTCCTTCCTACGGTAATAAAGACGATATACATTTCACAACTTGTTGTTTGACTGCTGATCAGTCGCTGACTATTATGTAGACTGTCAATTTGCGAGGGGCCGTGGTGGATCCTGGAACAGTGGACTATTGGAGGGAGGACAGTGGGGGATGAGAAGCATTTTGATTTTTCAAAAAGCTTTATTAAAATTTCGACTCTGCAGGAATGTTGATAAAACTACTAGGAATGCATGCGCAAACCCCGTCTTATTATAGGGACAAGTCCAAGATGTGAAATATCTCCTGGGTAAGGCTTATGCAAAAATTTATAATTTTGGTAGCATTAGCACATTCAATGTATCATTTTCGACCACTCGAGGAAAAATGCAAAGATATTTCGAAAGGAATTCCGGTTTCGTTGAAAGACTTGCAAGTTGATTTGTTTTGGTTTTTTTCAATCGACATTTGCAAGTTGCTTAGTTGATTGATGTTGCAAGGTGTTACTTAATTATCTTACTTATTGAAAATATTGATGTTTAGGTTGAATTTATGTAAAGATAGAGATCTTATTTAGAATCGATGAAAGCGGCAAATTCGACGTCTCTTATACGATGCTGAGGTCAATAAGTCAACCAGCTGGCTGTTTCATCACTAGGTGTGATTATCAATAGTGTTTGTTTTTTTTAACAAAAAAATTCCTTGGGTATGAAATTTTTCCAAACCACTGTGTTTGCGTTGAATGTACACGAAAAACGAAATGCATCTCTGGCCAAAAGCAACAGCAGCAATGAGTTCAACTGTGAAGCTTACAGCAAAAAAAAAGTAAAGTAAAAACACCAGCGCCAACGTGCACCCGCCCTCTTGACCTTCACAAATTTAATCCCAGGCGTAGGTTATTTTGTTTTTGATCTCATCTGAGTAGAATGGGCACTAAAATCTTGCATATCAACTTATTTTGATTTTTTGGTAGTATTCTTCGGTTTTCTTGTCATGTAGTTGCAATTTGCAAGACAAGTGACTACAAAATGAGCTAGAGAAGTCTAATATATCGGCAGTGCTTTTGAGTGGCCTATGTTCGTTCATGGCTTCATGGATTCACAGCCAACATGCGATGCCAGGAAAAATTATATTCTGTTTGACTAGGTGCCTCCCCCGCTGTCAACGCTCTAGTTAAAAGAGAGGTCGAAATTCAAATACTCACCTTGCATCGCGTACAGTACACCGTTCATTTCTTATAACTCAGCTCTTTTCATTACGTGTGAACAGAGAAAACTCCTAATCATGTTACTGAAATTCCTATTGTTCTTGCAACTCTCTTGGCTAACATCATTAGCATCATCCGTTACCACAGACAAAGCCTGGTTGCGATGCAAAATGTGGCAACCTTACAATTCCATACCCGTTTGGTATAGGTCCAAACGAGAATGGATGTTCACTTACCGGAGCTGAATACAACATCACCTGTGATACCACATATAACCCTCCGAAACCCTTCATACGAATCGGTAAAAACATAACTGCAGGTCCAAGATATCGTAGAGTCGAAGTTTTAGGAATATCAGAAACCGAAGTTCGTGTCAAAAACTGGCCAGCTACAATGTGTTATCAGTATAAAACTGGTGAAGTTACCCTAGCTGAAGATGTAGGTTGGATGGTCTTCAGTGGAACGCCATTTACAGTTTCATACACTAAGAACAGATATTTTGGTCTTGGATGTTACACACTAGCATTCATTGGTGTACCGAATCTTAACTTTTCAACAAGTTGTAGTACAATATGCGACACTGCAACAAATATTATAGATGGGTCTTGTTCTGGAAGTGGATGTTGCCAAACATTATTACCCAAAGGTGTAAAGACGTTTCTGGGTTATGTTGATTCGATGAATACAACATCAGAGTCTTTATCATTCGATCCTTGTAGCTATTCATTTATAGGAGAGTCTGAGAAGTATACATTCAGTGCTTCAGATTTGAATGGTACCAGTTTTCATAGTAAAGCGAAAGATATACCAATTGTTCTTGATTGGGCGATAGGGAACAAAACATGTGAAGAAGCACAAAGGGATGCTTCTAGTTTTGCATGCCAAAAGAATAGTAATTGTAGTAACTCAGACAAGGTCCCTGGATATCATTGTACTTGCAACAAAGGTTTTGAAGGGAACCCTTATCTCAGCCCAGGATGTCAAGGTATGGATTTATAAACTGATCATCTCTGTTTCTTTCGCTTTTGCTCTCTTCATTAGTAATTTCAATATTTCATTACTCTAACCAATAGATATAAATGAGTGTGAGGATCCAAACACCAATCCTTGTGAAGGAATTTGCACAAATACCATTGGAAGCTACAATTGTTCTTGTCCTGAGGGCAGTTATGGTGATGGGAGGAAAGATGGAACTAAGTGCACTCGAAAAAGTAAAGAGTTTCCAGTAGTAAAAGTCACTATCGGTATGACACATGACTTGTTAATTAGGATATCCAGTATTTGCTTATTTTTACTTAATGATGATTAGACTGTCTAATATAAATGATTTTTTTGATGCAGGTACTGGCTTAGGGTTCTTATTTATGATTGTTGCTAGTTCTTTGTTATACTTGAGCATAAGGAAAAGACAGTTGAAGAAACTCAAAGAGAAATTCTTTCAACAAAATGGCGGCTTGTTATTAAAACAACAAATCTCATCTTATGAAGGTGGTGTGGAGGCTACAAAAATCTTTACTGCAAAAGAATTAGAAGTGGCAACAAAAAATTATAGTGATAAACAAATCATTGGCCGAGGAGGTTCTGGAACAGTTTATTTGGGAACTTTGTCCAATAAACGCGTAGTTGCCATTAAAAAGTCAAAAGTAGTTGAGGAGAGCCAAATTGAACAATTCATCAATGAGCTTGTTATTTTGGCTCAGGTTAACCATCGAAATGTGGTGAAGGTCTTGGGATGTTGTTTAGAGACCGAAGTTCCTTTGCTTGTTTACGAGTACATTTCTAATGGAACTCTCTTCCAACACATCCATAACAAGGCGTTTGGAAAATCCTCATCATCCCTTTCTTGGAAAAGTCGTTTGAGGATTGCAACTGAAAGTGCAGGAGCAGTTGCATATTTGCACTCAGCAGCTTCTATACCCATTATTCATAGGGATATTAAGTCCGCCAATATTCTTCTAGATGAAAATTACACTGCAAAAGTATCGGATTTTGGAGCATCAAGGTTGAATACGCTGTGCCAAACCCAAATAGACACACTAGTGCAAGGTACATTAGGGTACTTAGATCCGGAATATTTTCTCACTAGCTTATTAACTGATAAAAGCGATGTTTATAGTTTTGGTGTGGTTATTGTTGAACTTTTAACCGGAGAAAAATCCCTGTCTCCTAGTCGATCCCTAGAACAAAGAAGTCTTGTTACACTTTTCCTTAGCGCAATGGAAAAAGATGATATCTTCAAAATTATTGAACCTCGAGTAGCAAATGAAGGAAACCGCGAACATGTCATAGCAGTTGCGGAGCTTGCGAAGAGATGCCTCAACATGGTGGGTGGGGAAAGACCCACAATGAAACAAGTTTCTATGGAGCTAGAAAGTTTGAGTAAATTACAGATTCATGACCCATCCAGGGTTCATGATAATAAACAGAGCCATGAACAAAAGTCGGACCTACTTATCGATGAGCCAACAGACCTCTATTCGGTACCAATTAGCTCTTACACCTCCGGTGATTCTGGTCAATACAATACAGACAGATTCTGGCGATGAATGTTTAATTTTGTTGTAATTGATATCATTAATAATTGTACAAGTACTATATGATCAGCTAGGTTTAGCAAATAGACTTTATTTGGCTCTTTTTTTTTTTTTTTTTTTTTTTCATTCAATGCAAAATTTTGCTATGTTACGTGTTGGCTAGTTTGGGTATTTGTTGATTTATTGGAAACCGGAATTGAACTATCCAGGAATCCAAAGTGTATAGTAGTATTTTGCTTTATACCAGATAGTTGCGATAATCAGTAAAACAATAACAGATGATAATTTAAAGAGACGCGGAGCAATGTTGTATATAAAAGACAAAGAGATATATGATGAAAAATTTCTCCAAGGTAAATAGTTGGTCTTAACATTAGGCTATTATTAGGTCCAGATTACTCAACGTACTAACCAGTTGGCAAGTAAAAAGGATGTTTATAGCTTTGGTCATTTCTTGCCCAAGAGAAACTTGACAAGGAAATGATACCTTCATAAAAGGAAAGAAAGAAGCAAACTTTATATTAGTTTTGAATATTGCTCATGGACATTGTCACCATCAACAAAGGAGTCTAACAGGATAGGAGGATACAAGTCTATTGGCTCCGGTTTTATGTTAGTGTGTTCTTCAGGGAAGTGCTTAGATGTGTGATTTAGTGATACAAATTTTGATAAACTCTCAAGTTCCACAGCGACTTGTTTCATTGTAGGCCTATCTCCACCTTTCAGGTTAAGGCATCTCTTAGCAAGCATAGCAACAGCAAGGACTTGTTCTCGCTTCCCTTCAGTAGCCACTCGAGCCTCAAGAACTTCTAGCACATCATTCTCTGTAACCAAGGAATGAAAATACAAAGCAAAATTTTGTTTTCTTTTTGTCCTGGCCAAAGAAATGGGCCTTTCTCCTGTTAAAAGTTCTACCAGAACAACACCAAAACTATAAACATCGCTTTTACCTGTCAACTGGCCAAACTCATAGTATTCTGGATCAAGATAACCTAAGGTCCCTTGGACAACCGTGTCTATTTCAGCTAAATCCAAAGGATTCAACCTCGATGCTCCGAAATCTGCAACTTTCGCAGTGTAGTTCTCATCTAATAGAACATTGGCAGATTTGATATCTCTGTGGATGATAGGTACAGTAGCAGCAGAGTGTAAATAAGAAAGTGCACCAGCAGTTTCGGCAGCAATCCTTAACCGACTTTCCCAAGAGAGTGATGATGAAGATTCCCCATTCTTAGAATGGATATGATCGGAGAGAGTGCCATTAGAAACATATTCGTAAACAATCAAGGGAACTTCGGTCTCTAAGCAACATCCCAAGATCTTCACAACGTTCCGATGGTTAACTTGAGTTAAGATAACAAGCTCATTAATGAACTCATCAATTTGACTCTCTTTAACTATAATTGGTTTTTTAATTGCCACGACTCGGTTGTCCGATAAAGTTCCCTTATAAACTATACCATGGCCTCCACGGCCTAGCACTAAATTTGCATCATAATTTCTGGTTGCCAATTTTAGCTCTTCGGCTGTAAAGATTTTTGCTGATGATTCAACGCCACCATTTTCATTTGATGATATTTGTTGTTTTAACAACAAACCACCATTCTTTTGAAAGCATTTTCTTTTTAGTTTGATTGAGTTTCTTTTCTTCATACTCAAGTATAACCAGAAACCTGAGAGAATTAGAAACAAGAAGCCTAAACCAATTCCTGCATCGACATTTAAAGAAAACATGCTATCACTACATATATATGGCGTATATATACACAAAAGTTGATGCAAAATTTAATTTAAAGTATTAATGGGAGCATATGAAGTCTTACCAATAGATATCTGTAACACCGGGGCATTTTGGCTGTTTCGAATAGCGCAACCACTCCCATCTTTTCTTCCATCGCCACGACTTCCCTTTGGACAAGAACAAATGTAACTCCCAATGGTATTTGTGCAATTCTCTACACAGAGATTAGTGCTTTGATCATCGCACTCGTTCACATCTGTACAAGTGCAATAATGCATAGTTACATATATATAGGGGACATGTTCCACAGTTTTTAACTGAAGAAAAAAAGGTAGTCATAATTTTGAACATACCTTGGCATCCAGGACTGAGGTAAGGATTTCCGCCATAACCTTCATTGCAAATGCAAAGATATCCAGGATTGTTATCTGGATTGATACAATGGCTATTTGCTTGGCATGCGAAGCTGGATAAGTCCTTTTGTGCTTCTTCACAAGTCTTATTCCCTATTGCCCAGTCAAGCACCACAGGGACATCTTTTCCTTTGTTAACAAAATTAAAACCGTCCAAAATATCCGATGTCTGGAATGTGTACTGACCTATGAATGCATAATTGCAAGGATCAAAAGACCAACTGACATTAGACTGGTGACGTCTCTTCGATATCGTTATTACAATCCTCTTAAGCCCTTTGGGTATAGTACTTTCGCAACAGCCGTTTTTGGTCACGCAAGATCCACTCATCACACTTTCTTTAGTCTCACAGCTTGATTTACATGTTCCTGTGTAGTTTTGTAAATCAGGACCTTGGATAAGGGAAAACGCATTGCACCCGACTGTAAAGTACATGTTCTTCGTATATGATACTGTAAATGGAGTCCGACTTAAATTCTTCCAAGATACAGACTGATCCAAGGTCAACCCACCAGATGCGTTGTAACATAAGCTCGATGGGGTGTTTTTTATTCGAATTTCGGTTTCTGAAATATCTATGACTTCAGTGTCACCTACCCCTAGGAAGAGTTTAGGAGGATTAAAAGAAGTATTGCAGGTAATGCTGTAATCAAACCCAACTCCATTAAAAGAGCACCCAACATTAATCCCATTTTGACGCATTCCAAATGGATAAGGAATCAAAATATTACCGCATTTGGCATCACAACCAGTTTTTGCCTTGAAGAATGGACCCTCTAATGATGCTGTTTCTTTTAGAAGAGTTAGCCATGAAAGCAGCAGAAAGTATGAGAAAAGTTGCAGAAACATAATTTTACATGTATGTAGGTAGTATCACTATGTTTCCTGGTTTAATTTGTACGAGTTTATTTCAGAATGTTCTTCTTCTCTTGCTAGTTGCAGATTTGCTTGAAGACATCAGTTAGAGATGTGAACTGATCGTTGAGGATGGCAATTAGCAAATGATAACTTTCTTCTTCTGGAGTTTAGAAACCGCAATTTTAGAATTTTGACTCTGACTCTGAGCCATAGATTGCTTTCCTCACACTGACATGGGCCATATGGCGATATCAATTATTACATCTTAAGATTTTTCCGTACATTATAAGCCCCTCCCTCTCTATGATAAAGATCTGAGGCGGGAGGTCATCGATCGACATAAGATGTGATTTTGAATTTGAGATTATAGGCTAGCTTTACAATATCTTTACTCTATTTTGCATTTTTATGCACGACCATATGAAGGCAAAAGTAGACTAGCTCGCACAAATATTACCAAATTTCTGTCACACTCGTTGACTCTGGATAATTAGTCTAGTTAATTTTTTCTAATTATGATTAAATTGACATCCAATTCTTTTTCATGGAGAATAATATATGGGAAGAAAAGTTCTTGTCTGATGCATAGGCCCATTTTAACCGATCGATCGATCGATTTTTTTTTTCTTCAGTTTTTTGGGTACCTTTAGCACATTCAATGAATCATTTTCAACCATTCAAGGAAAATTGCAATAATATTTCAAAAGGAGTACCGTGTTTGTTGAAAGACAGACTTGCAAGTTGATTGTCTTCTTTTTTTGATCGACATTTGCAAGTTGCTGTACTTAGCTGATTGATGTTGCAAGGTAGGCCACTTATCTAACTTGCGGTAAAATAAAAATTGAAAACCAGGGGGAATTCATACAATTGTTGATGTTTAAGGTTGAATTTAAGTGATGACAAAACTTTTACACGATATCAAATACACCACGACAAAATAAGATAAGATGTGGTCGAACAGATTAAAACCCATATGTCGACAGTGCTTCATGAGTGGCCTCCGTTACAGCTGTCAATTCTTGACCTGGCTTGCGGGTTGATTCTAACCCGGCTTGGTTTGTTGGATAAACGGGCCGGGTTAGGGCTGTTATATTTGACCCAATTAGCAAACAAGCCGGGCTAGGGTTAACTCGTGGGTTACCCGCCAACCAGTCGTTTAATTAGGATTAGTTGTTTTTGTGATTTTAGGGAAAGTTTAACGATGGTTTCCCAAAATCATACAAGCGTATTTCATTTAATTTACTCTTTGAATATTTAATATAATTAATAACTAAGACAATCACACTCAGATTCACACAATAGTCTAGATTAGATCTAAAAGGAATTTTATTTTTACAACCATATAGATACAATTAACATGTTAATCAAATAAAGTTCATGAGCATATCCATAATCATTTACGTACATATTATAAAAGTATCAAACCCATATGAATAAAACCGAAAGATCAAATCAAAATTAAAATATACATCAAGATTTTGATTCATTATCACTACACCATATATGCAATACATATCCATCAAGATCTTGGAAGAGACAAAAAGGGGAAGGGACTAAGATCTTGAATGATTTTGAGTTAGAATGTTGAATTGGTTTGTTTTTATCTAAACGAAGAAGGCCAACAATAAAAGAAGAACAAAATTTAGATGAAGAATACAGTAAAAAAAGGAAATAGAAGGTGATGTGAAAAAGAAATGAGAAACGCGATCTACTGTTGGGTTTTTATTTTGTGGAAACATCAAGTATAGTGAACACAAGAGTATATATTTAATTAACGAGGAATATGCAACTGTGCTCTCGTAGTCCAGTGGGCAGCATGGTATGTGACCACCGAGGTCAGATATGTTCGATTCTCGTTAACATTTTATTTTATTTTAAAATAAAAATAAATCTGGATTCTAAATTGATTAAACTCATTAACAAGGACAAGCCAACCCGCTAGAGCCAACCCGTTTAGGGCTAGGTTTGGGGTTTTGGGCTTGTACATGAATAGTACCAGGGCTAGGGCTGACCCTAACCCGTCCATGGCTTGTCAATCTAGGGCCGGGCTGACCCTATCTTGCCCCGTTGACACCTCTAGCCTACGTACATTCATCGCTTCATGGATTCACATCCATATATATGCAAGGAGAAACTTTTTTGTGTTTGACTAGCTGCCTTCCTTCTTGTCAACGTTTTATTTGAATAATTGCTAGCATATTATTATCTCTCAAATTATACCACGGATATCCGTCAATTTTATATCGTTGAAAAGCACATTAAAACACCTAATTAATGAATATAAACATGGATATCAAATTATACATACTTTTTATACTAACAATAATCAATTAAAAGGGTAGTTTTAGAAACATCTTCTTTCTTAATGATATAGTCATCTATTAGTGGGAAAAATTTAAAAATGAATAGGTCCTCTATTAAGAGATGGAGGGGGTACAATAAATTTTCCTCCCAAGCTGATACTCTTCCGTTATATTTTCTCCCAAGCTGATACTCTTCCATTATATTTGAAACAGACATAAACGAGTGTGAGGCTCAAAGTCCTTGTGTAGGAATTAGCACAAACACAATGCGGGAAGTTACAATTGTTCTTGTCCAAATGGTAGTCTTGGTGATGGGAGAAAAGGTGGGAGTAGTTGCTTTCACAACAATCAAAAGTTTCCAGTGCTAAAGATCTCACTCGGTAAAACCTAATTCTTGGTTGCACCTTAATTTAGTTCATGATACATTATGCTATATGTTTTAATTAGTTGATGTTAAAATGAACCAATGTTGATGCCGGCATTGCTTTAGGATTTATTATTGGCAGTTCTTGGTTAACTTCAGTATGAAGAGGAGAAACCAAATCCTCCTCAAGGCCAAATTCTTTCAAAAGTTTGGAGGTTTACTTTTAAAGCAACAACTATCATCACAAGAAAGAAACAAAGACTCCTCCACAAAGATATCTACGATAGAAGAGATGAAACTAGCGACTAAAAATTATGATAAAAATTAATGCTTGGGTGTGGAGGTCATGGTTTACTTTACAAAGGAACTTTGTCTTATAATCGCACTGTGGCCATTAAGAGTCAAATGGAAGAATTCATTAATGAGCTTGTCATCCTAACTCAGCTTAATCATCGAAATGTTGTGAAGATATTGGGATTTTTTTTAGAGACTGAGGTACCTTAACTTGTTTATGAATATGTCTCTAATGGCACCCTCTCACAACATATCCATATAAGCAAGGATGGTATGTCTCCATCCATTTCTTGGGAAAGTCGGCTGAGGATTGCTTCCGAAATTGCAGGTGCAGTTGCATATTTATAATCTTCAGCTTCTATCCCGATTATTCAAAGAGACATCAAATCTGCATATGTATTATTGGTTGAAAACTACACTGCAAAATTTGCTGATTTCGGAGCATCAAGGTTAAATCTGTTGGATCTAAACGAAATTGACACAATCGTTCAAGGAACCTTAGGATATTTGGATCCAGAATACCATCACTCTGTCCAGTTGACATGTAAAAGCGATGTTTCTAGTTTTGGTGTAGTCCTTGAATAAATCTTAACAGGAGAAAAACCTATTTCTTTGGAGAGATCCCAAGAGCAACATAATATCGCATCATATTTCGTTTCGTTGATGGAAGAAAATGATGTGCTCCATGTTATTCAAACTCGTGTGGTTGCTAAAGAGAACCTAAGGTAAGTCCTTATAGTTGTAAAACTGTTAGTATATATAAGAGAAATCAAAACAGCTACAAAACATCTTGGCTCTCATAAGGCCCCATGTCCTGATGGATTGCAGGGATACTTCTTTAAAAAATACTGGGACAAGGTAGGCAACAATGTTGTGCAGTTAGTTATGATTTTTTTTCCATAAAGGTCATTATATTCTAGACTGATCATAGGACTTTCATTGCTCTTATACTTAAGAATTATAGTCCTTGCACCATAAAGGAGTATAGACCTATTAGTATCTGCAACTTTACAATGAAAATTATCAAAAAAATTATTGCTAACAGATTACTGCCACTCTTGAATAAGGTTGTTTCCTCAAATCAACATGCTTTTGTGAAAGGTAGATCTATTTTTTATTCCGCCATCATATGTAATGAGATAATTCACTATTTTAAGCACAAGAAAGGTGAAAATAGATGGATGGATTTGAAGTGAGACTTTGAAAAGGCGTATGATAGATGGTGTTTCATTTATAAAGTTCTAAATTTCCTTGGTTTTCAAGATTCCTTCATTCAATGGATTAAGTTCTGTGTTGAAATTGTCTTTTCAGGCACTGATGAATGGATCCCAAAGTGAATTTTTTAGCCTCACAATGAACTTAGGTAAGGGGAACCGCTGTCCCCATTCCTATTCATTATATGTTTAGAGGTTTTATTTAGACTTATCAGCAAAGTCTTGGAGGAATAAGACTTGTCTGGAATCTCCATAACTAGGGGTGCCCATGTGGTTTCTCGTTCATTATATAATGATGTCTGTAATATTTTTCTTAAAGCCTCGTATAAGAATGCTTTTCACTAAAGAAAAATTCTCGAGACTTTTTGCAAGTGGTCAGGAAAGAAGATTAGCAAAAGAAAATATACTCTATTTACTTCTGAAAATATGGGAAGGAGCTTCTATAAAGGAACGACAAATGTACTAAAGGTATAAGTTGTGAAGGATCCATGTAAGTATGTCCGCATTCCTCTTCAATGGGGTAAAATCGGTGTCAATACTTTTAATGATCTTACTGAAAAATTGACTAATAAAGTGATTGGATGGAAATCCAAAACTTTGAATGCTACGGGTAGAACCACTCTTATTGGAGTTTTCTTATATCCGGTATCGAACCATATTATATGTCAGTGCTTAAAACTCCTAAGAGTTTGATTTCTAAACTATATAGTTTTAAGAGAAACTTTCTTTGAGGAGTAGATAAACATAAGAAGTGTATGCATAAGGTTAGTTGGATTAAGGTATGTAGACCTGTGGAATTTGGTGGACTGGGTGTGAGAGACCTAATAATTTTGCTTTTTTTAGCAAAAATGGCTTGAAGGGTGTATGCAAACTCGAAACCTGAGGTTGGTAGATTATTGAAGGCTAAATATCATCTTAATAATAATTTATGGACTAGTGAAACCAAGATCAAGTGCTCGGTAAGTTGGGGAAGTGTTCTCAAAGGAAGGGATCCAGTTAAATCATGTTTGAGATAGAACATTGGGATGGTAGGAATGTGGATTTGTGGAATAACCCTTGGATCTCCAACCTTCCACTGACTGCAATTGCTAATGTTCCAACTCAAACTGTCCCGGACATGTTAGTTAAGGACATCATAAACTATGAAAATACAACGTGTGATCTTGTATCTATTGATAGTTTCATCTCTGACCATGTTAGGGAGGAGATTAAAAAGAAATCCCAATTGGTAGTGGTAGTTGTGAGGATAAAATGGTCTGGTCTTATTGGAAAAATGGTGAGGTTTCTATTAAAGAGGCTTATAAGCTTCTGATTTCAAACAAGATATGTAATGTTATGCCTAATCTTGATTGGAGGTTTTTGTGGAAGATGAAATTCCCACACAAAAATAACTATTTCTTGTGTCTTTTGTGTCACAATAAGGTTAACCTAAATGAGTCTCTTTATAGGAAACAAATTAGTGAACATCCAGTATGTAATTTATGAAATAATGATTTCGAAACTTGTTATCATATGATTTTTGGATGCAGAGTGGTTAGCCATATGTGGAAGAAGATCAGAGTGTGGATTGTTTTCCAAACGTTGAAATTTCTAAGGAACCCAAGTTTGGTTCATCTCTCTTCTAGAAACCCGTAATTAAGATTGTATATATGTGTAGCCCAATATATAAGATCTACGATTGATATTAGTAGTTTAGATTGAATTTAAAAATTTTATATTTTGTGCAATACTGAATTAACCTTAATTAGTTTCGGATTATTATTAACATAAATACTTTAAGAAAAAGAATTCAGTCAATGTAATTTGTTATCATATTTTCGCAACTAAAATTAATTTTCGTCCAGATAAATATATTCCCATTAATTGGGAAATTTAAAGATTTTACAACAACTTTTTCTTTTTATCACGCGAGATTTGTGTTTAGTTAGGGCATCCTACCTCATTTCACTCTCGCCAATTACTTTTTCTTCCTCGTTACTTTGTATACTCTTAATTTAGAAATAAATTTTATGATTACAAGAAACACGATGTTTAGATTACACCTTTAATTCGTTGTTTAATTTTTCTTTCGTATACTCTCTATAGAGCTGTTTTTTCAATTGTTTTTTTTCTATATTTCAAAGAAATGGAAAATTGATCGAGATCAAAGTGTTTCTCAGTGGATTCAACACATCCATGGCACTTCCATAGTAATCCTAGCGATAGAGTAATAACAATCATGTCAATATTTGATTATTTATTATTGATTGTGTTTTATAATTGAATCAATTAAACTAACTAACAGTGTAGTCGATTTCGGCCATCTCGGCCGGAATTTCGGTGAGATTCGGGATCTTGTCCCAAGAGCAAACGATTTTCACAATCTCTATGAGATGAAATTGTTCCGGTAATCTCTGCCGGAATCGGCCTGACTCATCCAAAATCGGCTTGTATCGGCCGTAATCTCATACTTTTTCATAATTAAATCTAACATATATATATTTATATGTTTATATCAAAAAAAGTTTAACAAAAGTATATTTGATGATGAACTCTATTTTTTTTTTCCATATTGTACAAAGTATATTTGATGATGAACTTTTTTTTTTTTTACCTTTATATATTTTTCTTCCCCAGCAGCGGCGCCAAAAAATTTCCCCGGTTCGTCAAATCTAATTTATTTTGTCTCCGGTCTTCAACTGTTGATGATAAACTCTTGAATTTCGTAGAACTCTAACAATTTATAACTCTTTTCCTCAATTTCCTTGTTGCTTGAAACTTCTTTATATATTTTTCTTCCCCATGGCCTTATTAAATAAATAACAACCTAAAATATAGCGGCACATCAAAAGTCTAACATATTGTACAAAAGTTTAACAATCGAAAAACTCTCTTTATGGAGACAAGGTAAGTTATCTAAAGGTGGAAAGTTGGCTCTTTTGAAGTGTATTTTATGTTCTCTCCCTATGTATTACTTCTCTTTGTTCAAGGCTCCAATTTCTGTTATCAAAATTCTTGAAAAGAAGATGAAATGTTTTTTGTGGGAGCATAAGTCTGGTTCTGCAACTTCACATCTTATTAATTTTTATTTGGTTTGTTCTGCCAAAGAGAAAGGGGGCTTGGGTGTCTAAAATCTAAGGCTAATGAATCGCGCTTTATTGGAAAAATGGTGTTGGAGGTTTTGTCTAGAGAAGAATCACCTGTGGTACGAAATAGTTGCTGAAAAGTATGGTACTTCTTTCTCAAATTGGGTGCCTGGTAAAGTAAACATGTCTCATGGTGTTTCGTGTTGGAAGACAATTGCTGAAATGAACTTCTGCATCTCTTCTAACTCCAGTTTGTCTCTACATTCAGGCTCTCAAATTTCCTTCTGGCATGATAAATGGGTTGGTGATTCTAGTTAGGATGTACAGTTCCCTTTACTGTACAAATTGGATAAGTTGAGAAATGATAGTGTTGCGGCACACATCTCTGAAGATGGAGCCTGGAAGTTTGATTATAAAAGAGTTCCTTTAAATATCGAAGTTAACCAGCTTGCCGCTCTTTTTATTCTTATTGGTTCTTCACCACCAATGTTAGATAACTTTCCTGACACGAGAAGATGGGCTTTAGATTCTGCTGGTGTTTTCACAGTTAAATCTCTTTATTCAAATTGGTTTTCTGAAGATGGAGTGGACAATTTTCCGTGGAGGTTTGTTTGGCAAGCTTGCATTCCTCCAAAAATTGGTTTCTTTATGTGGTGCGCAGTTCATGGAAGACTCAATTCTTTGGAGATGCTGAGCCGTAAAGGTATGGATTTGTACAACTCCTGTATTTTATGTGGTGACTGTACCGAGACACAAGATCATATATTGCTTCACTGAAAATTTGCGCATCATGTATGGATGGCCTTGACTCCTAACACAGATTGGGCATGGGTTGTTCCTGAGTCTATGTATGCGCTAGCTATTTCTTGGCCAAACTATTACATCTCCAGTAATGTGGGAAGGGATATTTGGAATCTAATACCTGCAGCAATCATTTGGACTCTCTGATGTGAACAGAATAGTCGTACATTCAATGATAAATATAGTTTCAAAACTGACTCGGAACTGTGTGACAATGCCAAAGTCCTAGTCCTTTCTTGGGCAGCTGCTTCTGGGAAGAGAGCACATACTAATTTCTCTCATACAGTGATCAACTGGGAAACTATTTTTTATTGATTGATATTTTTTCTACTTTGTGATTGCTACAACTAGTAGCTCTGTACATTCTTCTTTTTTCTAATAATATTTCTCTCTTCCAATAAAAAAAAAGTTATATTTCTTTTTAAGTTTGGATGCTGTGAACATACAGAGATCTTCATGCGCTGCTGTGAAATAGTTTTTGGCGTCAAAAGTAGATCTTCATCATCAAAACATATTGTTCTTATTGCTACGGGATTGTTTTATTAAGTTTAGAACTAGGAGAACAAGATAGAAAATATAAACACGGAAAAAAAATGAGTGATGGGATATTAGGTCTGCTAGGGTTCTGTATACCCAAACCAAATTACTAGTGAACCCTTGGACACATGATATGTTTTAGATGATTACATGTGTCGTAAGTGAAATTAGACATCCTACAAGATAAATATTTCATTTGAGCAGGGCTATGGTTAGTTTTCCTGATTTTAAACGCTGGCAAAATACGAAACAAAGAAATGTCCTTTTATATGTAGGGAAAATTAGATAAATATCCCTGCTCAAATGAAATATATCTATACATAGTCTAGAAAAATATTATATACATATTATAGGTATAAAATTGAAAACCGAAATTTCACCGAAATTTGCAAACGAGATCTCCCCGAGACGATGTTGTACCAGTGTCTCGGTTTCGACCTAGACAAACCGAAATCCGAGATAGACTACATTGCTAACTAATCATTAGGAATTTCGTTTAGCGGAACTACACACAAAACATATAGATGAAAATTGCAATTATCACTAAATTGTGAAAATTAATATTTTCAATATGCCATGATAATCTCGATTTTCACACAGTTATCACTAAAGATTGAAATTTTCACCATCATCTCCGGTGAAAATTAGAGTTTTCCTTAATTTTCCATGGTGATAATTGATTTTTTCACTAATATTTTGTAGTGATAATTGACTTTTTACTTTCTCATTAACTACCCACGGCGATAATTGAGTTTTTTATTTATTTATATGTTTTGACAAAGAATATTAGGTTTTTTGGAAAGGGAGAGAATAACACCTAAAAAAATTATTTTAAAAAGTTTTTTTAGGAATTAAAATTAGTCTAACTTTTGTTGGGATTTTCCTAAATTCCGGATTTTTGACTATTTCCACTTTTCACGATAGACTAAAAAAGAATAATTATTGGGTTTGGTGCTTTGGCTTTTTCCACGTTTGGTGAACACTTTTGTAGTGATAATTGACTTTTTATTTTCTCATTAACTACCCACGGCTTTCGGTTTCTTCCATTGGATATCGGTTAACCAGTGCTATGTCGGGCCAGAAACCGACAGTTCAAATCTAAGGGGAAAAAAAAACATAGTTCAAAGATTTTCAAATCTACCTACAGGGTCCAGGCTACATACATTCGCATTTCATAACATTCTTAAACACAATTCAAAAGATAGAGATTACATCTTGTTTCAGTTTCACCGAAACTTACATAAAAATAATAAACTAAGCTAGCGCCATAGCAGCTAAACAAAACTATGCATCCACAAAATCAAGTGATAGGCTGATAGCTTCAGATTTTCCAGGGTTGCTGACTGCATGTATATGAAAATGGCAAGCAAGTAAGCAACTGATAGTTAAAGAGTAAATGCTCCAAAGAAGCACTGCAAGACTTTTCCGACGAGTAATCTGCTTCTTCTTTTTGTACAGAAGGCTTCAGAAGGCTCCAGGAGCGTCTGTGCACAAGTACATATCAGAAAAGAATGTTAATGAAAAATAGCCAAAGCAAATGGACAAGAGGACACTCATCTTACTTGCACACGAAGTACAAAGTGAATATGAAACACACAAAACAAGAAATATTCAAATGCCTACGACTCGGGAGACACAGAGAGCCTATACAATACCACTGATACATATTTCTATTCAAGCATGGCTAAATTTACTCAATACGATTGAAATACCTCAGCGTTTCTGTTCAGTAATGATTTAAGGATTTTGTGAGATAACATCTGCTGTTTGGTGCTTTCCTGTGGCAGAAACCGATTCATCTGTCGTAGGAAATTAAAAGATGCATAAGCCAAGATATATAAGTCATCAAGAAGCCTATCACAATAAATGAGCTGAAAACTATTCGTGTTAAAACCAATGCTCGAATAAGCACCATTATTTCTTTTTGTTGTCCCTAAGATCAAATCATAAAAAGAAGTTAAGTTAATGAAGAACATAGCCAACACACAAACTACAAAGTGAATAAGAAATGCACAATAGTATGTTGCTTCTGTAATGGACGCGAAACAACACAATAGTAGAAGCCCCAGTACTGGGATACTATTCCTTGCCATCATTACTAAATCAAACTGCCTGAGCTTTTTCCTGAGAGACCATATTAACAAAAATCAATCATCATTCAGGAATTTCCACAAAAACGTCAACATTAAATCTGAAAAATATAACAATATAAGCTAAATCTTAAGGGAAAAACGTCAACATTAACTAGTAGTATCTTCTTCCTAAAATCACAACATCGTTAACATCAAGCGATAAGACTAGAAATCAACCCAAAAACCTCCTAAACTCAAATCAAAGCTAGAATCAGCTCCATTTAAGCTCAATCTTATCAAATAAATTACAAAACCCGAATCCCTGGAACATGTTTCCAGAAAAAAAAGTATACTAACTTTCGAATTTTAAGTAATAGATCGCGGAAAAGAACTTACTTGTGTTGATTGAGGATTTTCCATAGTTGAATCAAAGAAATCTGTAAAAGAATAAATCATGCAAACTCATTTTACTAAACCTTTTTTTTTTTTTTTAAAAGTGTAAATCATGAATCAAAGAAATCAGTACCCTTTCCAACCGATTATGTACCCTTTTCATCACCAATCCTCACTTGGTTTTCAAAATCAGCAGCCAAAACTTCACCCAAATCAACAGATTCATCATCCAGATTCACTGATTTCTTCTCCATACTTACAAAAACAAGATTGAATCACACAGATCTGTTATTAATATAGATCGGAAGATTGAAAAGCCCCTTACCTTTTCCCCTGAAAAATTGTTCCATGTTCAGATTTAGAGAGGAAGAAAGAGAGAGGAGAGAATGATGAAAAAGCCTGCAATTAACTAGGGTTAGGTGTATTTATTCTCTGAATTAACGGGTATGATCAAATGCATCTATAATCTACGGTCAAAATTAAGTACAGAAGGATAATCGGTTTTTCCATTGGTTTTTGGTTCGGTTTTATGATCAGACCAAAACCGAAACCATTACCTCGGTTTTTAAAATTTAGAAACCAACCATGTTCAAATTTCTACCCACGGCGATAATTGAGTTTTTTTTTTGCTTTTTTTTTATTTTGACAAATAATTTTAGGTTTTTGGAAAAGGGAGAGAATAACACCTAATTTTTTTATTTTAAGAAGTTTTTTTAGGAATTAAAATCAGTCTAACTTTTGTTGGGATTTTCCTAAATTCCGTATTTTTGACTATCTCCATTTTTCACGGTAGACTAAAAAAGAATAATTATTAGGTTTGGTGCTTTGGATTTTTCCACGTTTGGTGAACTTGGGGATGACTTGGTGGACTTTTTGAAGAGATTGCACAACCATTTGTCTAGGTTTGATGTTGGTGCTAAGAAATGTAATTTCTTTTTCCACAGATTAGGGATTGTAATTCAGAAAGGTGTGGGAGCCCAGCTTGTTGCTAGGATCCCTTCCAGTTAAAAAAAAAAAAGAATTAGTTTAGAGAGTTTTTTTTAGGATAATATATTAATTATTTTAAGATAATTAATTAATAATGTAATTTAAAAAAGTATAATAAACAAAAAAAAGTATTATTCTAAGAATGTAATTTAAACTTTACATAAAAAAGTATAATGGAATTAATTAATACAATAAATAAAAACAAATATTTTAGGGAGTTTTTTTAGGAATTAAAACCAGTCTTAACTTTTGTTGGGATTTTCCTAAATTCCCAATTTTTTACTGTTTTCACCTTTCACGGTTGACTAAAAAAGGATAATTATTATAATAAAAGCAAGATATTAATATAATTAATACAATAAAAGGTTAGTATAGTAAAAGTAGTAATCTTCAAACTAATTATGGGTTTCAAATATAGAATATCTAAATGATGGGTTTGTCATAAACAAAATTGAAAAAAAGGGCCAGAAATATTTTTCCCCATTTCCAAACTAATTTAGGTTACTTAACTCCTACAAGGAAAATTGGAGGCGTGGATTGGAAACATCTGCTCCCTTTCGTGTTGTGGTCCATTTGGAATGCAAGGAATGATTGGGTTTTTAATAATTTGTCCTTTTATCCAACAAGGATTCTTTCCAAAGCCCTTAGGAGTGCCATATAATACCTTGAAGCCTGTGGTGGTTCGAAGAAAGTGCAGAATACAGTGATTGATATTGTTGTACCTTGGATTCATCCAAAGCAGAGTTAAAATAAGCTGAATTGTTATGAGGCCTCAAACAAATTCAATGAAGCTAGAGTTGGTGGGGTTATTAAAGGAGATGACGCTGGGTTTAAAGCTTGCTTTGCAAAACATATTTACAAGAATGATAATAATATTGGTGTGGGCTATTAGAGAAGGTATGTTGCTGGAAAGTAATTTTGGCATAAAAAAGTTGGAAGTGGAAACTGACTCAACCTATGTTGTCCAGTTATGAGTTATGTAAGAATGAAGTTGATATCCCATCGACAATGAGAAACCTGGTAAAGGACATTGAGGAGTTAATGGTGAAATCTGAAGACATTTCAATTGAACAAAGGTATGGAGAGGCTAATTCAGTAGCAAACTATTTAGCGAAAGCTAGTGCTGCGAAGGAGATTGAAGGAGTGTGATTATCTCAACCACCAGTTGAAGCTTCTTGTTTGCTTTGCCATGATTATATTAGCAGAGCAAACACAACCGTGAAGCTCACTAGCTAGTTTCCCAATGGCACTGTAGCAAATAAAATAAAACAAATTTTTTTATGGGCTTTTTACAGAAATAGGCCTGTTTTTTTGGTGCTTTTCAAATGTAGGCCACTTTTTTTTATTTATTGCTAGACTAGGAAAGTTTTGACCAAAAGTGATGGATGGAAAGTTAGCACCGTTAGGTGCACTTAAAATGACAAGACAGTCCTTTGAATCTGTTATTTCGACCCAACTAGATGTGTTGACCCTGTATACGTCATCACATAGTGCGTACGTGGCACTGCTTACGTGGTAAGCCCCACATGGAACTGCTTATGTGTCACTGCTTACGTGGCTCTTCTTATCTTCTTCTCCATAAATCATAAATGACCATCTCCTCAACCACATACTTCTGCCTCTCTTCATTTTCAGATCTTAAAAATGGGTGGTGGTATCAATGAGAAAGCAAGTACTTCAACTAGTATGCTAGTGTGTTTAATGTGTGAAATGGAAGAAGATCATGAAACAAAAGCATGTCCATGGGTTTATTCAAGGTGCAAACATGTACCTTGTAATGGACTAAGAGCTCTGCTGAGGTCTAAAACAGATGGAAGTAATGGAAGGTTGTTTTTGAAATGCTTGAATCCTACCTGCAACTACTTTGAGTGGTTTTATCAAGCTTCTTCCCATTCTTCAGCACTTCCAATCAAGATTCCATCAGATCATGGTTGTATTGCCCGTGGAGAAGACAATCACAGTGTTACAAGTTGTCCATTGAAGGTTCAAAAATGCTTCAAGGACAACTGCAACTCTCAATTGGAATTGAAAATTTGCAAAAATCAACACAATTTCAACATAGCATACCTTGTGTGCAAGAAGAAATCTTGTGATGCATTCATATGGGCTTAAGATGCTCTTGTCATTGAAAGCAAAGAAACAATGAAGGGTAAAGTGTATGAAATATGCAAGGAATTTAAGAAAAATCTGAAAATGTAGCCTGCAATAATTTTATAATAAAATTTAACCCATTTCAGAACTTGCATTGTCTTACAAAAGCATCCATTCATCCATTCACAAAATATATAACCAAATTGAAACATAATAATCAACCATATTTTTCAGATCCAGTCACAGAACAAAAATAAAAGAGACAAACACAAACAGCATAAACCATCAAACTTTCATGTACTTCTTTGGTTTCCTCTTTCCCTTTGGATCTGCAACTGTGAATGTGACTTGGTTGTTGACAGATCCAACATGTTTGTTACTCTGATTGAAAGATGGTTGATAATAATCCTTTCTCTTTCTCCCTTGGCCTGATTTTGCAGCACCTTGTTTAGAAGATTCACAAACACATGCTTTGTAACTGTTGTTGTTCTTTATTCCATCCTGAGCAGTAGTAGATGCACATGCAGAAGCACTAAAAACTGGTTTCTTTATGTTGTACTTCCTTTTTGCTGGTTTAGGGACATAAGTAGATGATGTTGAGCCATCAACACAGGTTCTAGGTTTGTCTCCCTTTGGATTCTTTCCAACCTCTCCACCAGCACAAGTGATTGCATAGTGACCATAAACTCCACACTTCTTACACTTTCTCATCTTCTTCACTCTTCCAGGTTCATCCCATGAAGGAATACTCTTCTTCCTTGGCCTTCCAGTTTTCCTTATGATAACAGGAGGATTAATGAACTCTACCAGTATATTCTACACAAACAAAGGAAGAAAGAGAAGACATTGGTTAAGATGTGAAATAATCCTTAAAGGTTGTGTACTATATAAAGCATGTATGAAACCCTAAAAGAATCTTTGCTATTAATAAATATTTATTACATTAACAAACAATATCTTAATCTTTAAAGTAATGGTCTTACCCAGTCAATTTCAGCTGACAATGGTTCAAATCCTGGAGCATATCTCTTTTTGTAGTATTCCACATTGTACACAGGGTCACAGTAGCTACAACATGAAATCAAAAAATTATCAGTTTACAATCAAGCTTGAGCAAGGAAAAAATAAAAGGAACATAACAAATCAAAATATGAAATGAAAAGAGAGTGTGACTTACTCAGCCCAGTTTGGTCTCAATGGTGTTAAAGCACATACAACATGTTGACAGGGAAATCCCCTCAGCTGCCACTGCAAACAACTAAATGTCTTTTTGGGAAGATCCACAACAAATACAGCATCATGAACACTCCTGACCTCATACACCCTTCCCCGTACTACTCCAGTTAACTCAAACAAATGATTTAAGTCCTGCATCTTTGTAATCAGCTTCATTGCCTTTGGAACTATCTCACCATCCTGCCAATTTTCACTTTCATTCCTCCTCTTGAAAAAAAGACCCATCACCAGTTTATTATACATTTGTGCAAGTGTAATGATAGGCTTATCTCTGAAGGGCTTGGCCATGTTGTTGAAAGATTCTGAGAAATTGTTGTTGATGTGTTCACACTTGCTATCATTTAAGAAATGAGACCTAGAACAGGATTCAGGTTTTTGATCTAGCAGATACAATGCAGCTGATTCATCCTCAGCAAAAAATTTATCCATGTGTTGCTAAAAACAAACAAGACATAAATGGTATCAAACTCATGTTGGTAATACTTGAAATTACATTATACTGTTTTGAGAAATGAGAAAACCTGGTAGTGTCTCTTCTTGTAACATTTTGCAGCATTCCAGAAATGTATATGTAAGCTATATTACTTGAAATACTTATTGAAATTCTTCATCAAATGTTTGCCAAGTAGCAAAGTGTTAGTTAGTCATTCAACTTATATTATTAGGAAATATTGCAAAAGGAAATAGATTAATCTTTGGTACATGGATAACCTTACCTGAAACATAATATGTGCTCATCCAAGCAGAAGTATGTGTCACAAGCTTCACTAATCCCCTTTTGCTTGTCTGATATAATGGTGAAATGCAAGTCTTCACCCAATATAGCTTTCAAATCATGTAGAAATATCTTCCAGTTCTCAATGGTTTCATTCCTACACACCATTATACCAAGAGGAACTAAACCATTTTGACCATCCAGACCTGTTGCAACCAGTAACACACCACCATACTTACCATACAAGTGGAAACCATCCAATCCTATGATTTTCCTACATCCAGCCAAGAATCCTTCTATAGCAGGCTTGAAGCAGAGTGTCATTGACAAGAATGTGCAATCTTTGGTTCCATATGAGAAATTTGCTACACTTCCAGGCATTTTTTCCTGCAATTACAACAAAATAATGTTAATGCCATATAATTTGAAATATTAAGTCATGTTAATGCCATTTAATTTGTAACATTAACAAACAAAAAATGTTACCTTCACCATTTCACAGAATGCAAGAATTTTATTATACTGCTCCTCATAATTGCCATGAAGATTTTGCAACACAATATTTTTTGCTCTCCATGATGTATGGTACTTAATGTTCACTTTCATTGTTTTGTTGAACTCATTTGCCAATGACTCAGGATCATGGATTTTGTTTTTGTTACCAACAGTCTCCAACCTTTTCATATACCAGTCAGCTACAAATTCTGGATTTGCACATCTGTTCTCTCCTTTAATATTTCCATTGCATGTGTGCTTCACATTCCAACTTCTCAAGGTATATGTAGTTCCTTCACCCTTCATAACTCTTCCATAAATGAACATAGGACACTTCTTCTTCTCATTATTAATGCACTTCACCCTAATCTTGTAGTTGTTTGAATCTCTGAACTTGACCTGATGTTTATGCTTCACACAGTAGGCTCTCAAATACTTCTTGAATGCTTTCTTGCTCACAAACTTGCTTCCCTTCACTAGACTGTAAGGATCCACTTGTTCAAAAGTAATTCCCTCAGGGAACATCTCCTCATCTTCCTCATCCTTAAAATGTTGTGCATACTCTTCCTCAAATTGTGTGTTATCATGAAGCTGTGAACATTTAGGATTTGAACAATTAGGCCCAGCAGTCTTGTTGGTTTCTGCTACTTTAAGTTCAAGCCTATCAGTCTTGTTGGTTTCTGATACATATTCCCAAAAACAAATGATTCAGTTAGATAACAAACAAACATAACAAACAAACCAAAAAACAAAAGACTACAAACAAAACAAAATGACAATTTACCTTCTTCTTCTCGTCAGAGACCAAGTCCCCATAAAGGTCCTCTACAAAACAAAACAAAACAAAACAATTGGAACAAATCTACAATCAAACACAACAAAGTTTAAACAGAAACATAAGCAATCACATACCTTCCTTGTCATTCTCAACCTCCACCTCCCCAAAGTTTGGATCACCAGCATCACTATCAACATTATCACCATTACTTGCAGCATCATTATCAACATTATCACCATTACTTGCAGCATCATTATCAGTACCATCTGAAAGATACCCATTCTCAAATTTTTGAAGAAACTTATTGTAACTCTTGATATCTCTCTCTTCACTGTAATTTTCATTCATCTTCAGGACATCCTCATCATCAGGGTTACATTCATCTTCTTCTACATTTTTCAAGTGCATGACATACTCATCACTTTTCTTGTATTCTTGGGCAACAGCAAACAAATCTTCCACCACTTTTGCTTGTGTTGTAGCTTCAACCCAAAAGTCATGATTGAAAAATTCCTCATCATTAACTTGTTCAGCTCCACTTGATTGTGTTTGTTCAGCTACACTAGGTTCCAAAACTGGATTATTCTCAGCTACACTTGCTTGAGTTTTTTGAGTAAATTGTGGACAATAAACATCTTCATCATCAACATCTTTAGCATCAACATCTTTATCAGAAACATCTTTATCATCAGCTAAATCAATGTATATTGAAGTAGGATTCTTCTTCTTAATCCTAAGTATTCTTTGACTTCTTCTTACTGTCTTGCCATCCCTAAATTTCTTTGTTACTGTCTTGGGTGATGAACCACTACAACCAACTGGATTCTTAGGTGGAGTCTCAGAAACTGGCTTCTTAGGTGGAATCTTAGAAACTGGCTTCTTTGGTGGAGTCTTAAAAATTGGCTTCTTTGGAGTCACATTCTTTATGGGTGTCATCTGTGGTGGAGTAGGCTGTGAATCTTGACATAAACCAGATACTTCTAGGATCTCACCATTCTCATCTACTGGCATCACTTGCAAATACAATGTAATCCAACCATGTTCATCTTGAGTTGAATTTTCCCAGAAAAACCAAAACTCTGTATCATTAATGATATTTGATGGTTGGCATAAATCAACATACCATAGAAGGTCTAATGTCTCCCTACTGGTTAATCTCAACATAGGACTAATCCTAGACTTTAACTGATTTATACCCATACCTTCTCTGGACAAACCCCTAAACTCAAAAGACATAGCAGGGTTAATCTGATCCTTTACCTTAATATCTCTGGTTGCAAAAATGTCTTGTTCAACCTCTGAGATAACCTCTTGAACCTTTTGCTTTCTACATTTAAGAACAAAAAAATATATATCAGACAAAGATTGGAAAACCCATCTAAGAAAAATTATGGAAATCAATTCAATTAATCAAAATTGGCAGAACCCAATTTTGAAATTAACAAACCCTAGAAAATGGTCAGTAGAACTTGATTATCAGCAGAACAAATTCGAACTTCATAAAAATTATACAAACAGATAAAACCCTAGAAATCTAAACACCGACGAACCTAAATAAATCAACCTTACAAACAAAACCCATAATTTGTTCATCAATGAAACGTTAAAATCAACCATGAAACCTATAAAAACAGATTAGGGTTTTTTTGTTACCTCGATGTATTCTTCTTCTTGCGTCTCGTCATCTTCACCAGCAGGAAATCTTCAATTTGTTCTTTGAATCTCAACTAACAACACACAGTTTCACTAATTTATCTCTACTAAAACCCTCTCTGAAGAACAAGAGAGAGAAGAAGAAACTGACTGAATCGATTTCTCTCTCTGTGTTCTCTTATTCCTTACACCTTCCCGCGCTGTCGATGATAACAATGAAAAACTATCATGGCCATTGAATTAATCCTCGAGATATCGTGATAGTTAGATCGGGCTCTCAGATATCAACACGTGGAGATCCTATCGAGGCAGGTGGACATCTTATCACATGTGACTGGCACACACGTGTGAAGGATATTTTGGTAATCTTACTACATCTGTGATATCTCCTCATATGATATTTTGGTGAGATATTGATAAGTCAACGCGATAAATTGACCGAGATGGTTAAATTGGATGGAAACTGTTTAACTTGCCTAGTCTAGCAAGAAATAAAAAAAGTGGCCTAAGAATGAAAGTGAGGGTTCAGACTAGGCCTAGTTCTGTATATATTCCTTTTTTTTATCTTGATTTCTAAAATAGCTATCTACTTTACTGTTTTAACTTTCAAAAATGATATATACACCGAAAATATGCACCGTACAATGCACCGAAGTGTGTTTTTGTGAGAGGGGAGTGGGGCCCCCTCCCGTCCCACTTCTAATCCTAGTGTTTAGAGCCGTTCCCAGGACCGTTGGATGCCCCGAAGTGTAAATCGCGGTACAAAACTCGGTCGGTCTATCAACACTCTTTAACTTTTGTCTCACCCCCAACACAATTATCAATATAAAATAAATAAGGGTATATATAAGAATAACCAATCTTGGAATTGGTTTTCCGTCTATCTAATGGGATTATAAAAATTCAAAACTCCGCCTATATATAGGGGACAAAGGGAGTATTACTGTACAATCAAGAATCTCCATTGGCATAGGAGTCTAATGGGATAGGAGGATACAAGTCTATCAGCTCAGGTTTTATGCTAGTTTGTTCTTCATGGCATCGCTGAGATGTGTGATTCAATGATACAGATTTTGACAAACTCTCAAGTTCCACAGCGACTTGTTTCATTGTAGGCCTATCTCCACCTTTCAAATTAAGGCATCTCTTTGCAAGCATAGCAACTGCAAGAACTTGTTCTCGTTTCCCTTCATTAGCCACTCGAGCCTCAAGAACTTCTAGCAAATCTTTCTCTGTAACAAAGGAATGAAAATACAAAGCAAAATTTTGTTTCTCTTTTGTCCTGGCCAAAGAAATGGGCCTTTCTCCTGTCAAAAGTTCTACCAGAACAACACCAAAACTATAAACATCGCTTTTACCTGTTAACTGGCCAGATTCATAGTATTCCGGATCAAGATAACCCAAGGTCCCTTGGACAACTGTGTCTATTTCAGCTAAATCCAAAGGATTCAACCTCGATGCTCCGAAATCCGCAACCTTCGCAGTGTAGTTCTCATCTAATAGAACATTGGCAGATTTGATATCTCTATGGATGATGGGTACAGTAGCAGCAGAGTGTAAATAAGAAAGTGCACCAGCAGTTTCGGCAGCAATCCTTAACCGACTTTCCCAAGAGAGTGATGATGAAGATTCCCCATTCTTAGAATGGATATGTTCGGAGAGAGTGCCATTAGAAACGTATTCATAAACAATCAAGGGAACTTCGGTCTCTAAGCAACATCCCAAGATCTTCACAACATTTCGATGGTTAACTTGAGTTAAGATAACAAGCTCATTAATGAATTCTTCAATTTGACTCTCCTTCACTATTATTGGTTTTTTAATTGCCACTGCCCGGGTGTCAGCTAAAGTTCCCTTGTAAACTATACCATGGCCTCCGTGGCCTAACACTAATTTTGCATCATAATTTTTGGTCGCCAATTGTAGCTCTTCCGCTGTAAAGATTTTCGCCGATGATTGAACACCACCATTTTCATGTATTTGTTGTTTTAACAGCAAACCACCATTCTTTTGAAAGCATTTCTTTTTGAGTTTGATTGAGGTTCTTTTCTTCATACTCAAGTATAACCAAGAACCTGAGAGAATTAGAAACAAGAAGCCTAAACCAATTCCTGCATCCACATTATACAAAAACATGCTATCAGTACTATACACAGGGCATAAATCATACGCAAATGTTGATGCAACATTTCATTTAAGCATGTAAAGTCTTACCGAGAGATATCTGTAAAACCGGAGAATTTTGACTGTCCTGAATTATGCAACCACTCCCACCTTTTCTTCCATCTCCACGACTACCCTCTGGACAAGAACAAATGTAACTGCCAATGGTGTTTGTACAATTCGCTACACAGAGATTAGTGCTTTGATCATCGCACTCGTTCACATCTGTACAAGTGAAATAGTGTATAGTTACATAGGATATGTCCCCAAGTTTTTACCAGAAGAAGAAAACAAGCAAGTCATATTTTTCAACATACCTTGGCATCCAGGACTGAGGTAAGGATTTCCGCCATAACCTTCATTGCAAATGCAAAGATATCCAGGATTGTTATCTGGATTGATACAATGACTATTTGCTTGGCATGCGAAGCTGGATAAGTCTTTTTGTGCTTCTTCACAAGTCTTATTCCCTATTGCCCAGTCAAGAACCACAGGGACATCTTTCCCTTTGCTAACAAAATTATAACCGTCCAAAATATCCGATGTCTGGAATGTGTACTGACCTATGAATGCATAATTACAAGGATCAAAAGACCAACTGACATTTGATTGTTGACGGTTCTTCGCCATCCCTATTTCAATCTTCTTAAGCCCTTTGGGTATAGTACTTTCGCAACAACCGTTATTGCTCACGCAAGTTCCACTTATCACACTTTCTTTAGTCTCACAGCTTGAAGTACATGTTCCTGTGTAGTTTTGTAAATCAGGACCTTTGATGATGGAGAACACATTGCACCCGACTGTAAAGTACATGTTCTTTGTATAGGATAATATAAATGGAGTACGATCTAAGGATATACTAGAAGAAGGTAGCTTTAGGGTTACCCCACCAGATGCGTTGTGACATAAGGTTGCTGGGGTGTTTTTTGTTCGAATTTCGGTTTCTGAAATATCTATGATTTCAACATCACCTACATCTAGGAAGGGTTTAGGAGGATTAAAAGAAGTATTGCAGGTAACGCTGTAATCAAACCCAACTCCATTAAAAGAGCACCCGACATTAACTCCATTTTGACGCATTCCAAATGGATAAGGGATCGAAATATTACCGCATTTTGCTTCACAACCAGTTTTTGCCTTGAAGAATGGACCCTCTAATGATGCTGTTTCTTTTAGAAGAGTTATCCATGAAAGAAGCAGAAAGTATAAGAAGAGTTGCAGAAACATAATTTTACATGTATATAGCTAAGTTGCGCAGCTAGCTAAGTTGATAAAATTTCATGGAGATATTTATGTATTATTCATGAATAATCTGTAAGACTTGATTTCAGAATGTTCTTCTTCTCTTGCTAGTTGCAGTTGTTGCTTGAAGATCAGTTTGAGATGTGAACTGATCATTGAGGATGGCAATTAGCAAATGATAACGTTCTTTTTCTGGAGATAAAGTCAGTCAAACCGCTATTTTAGAATTTTGATTCTGGACCATAGATTGCTTTCCACACGCTGGCATGGGCCAGAGTCAAAAATACTGATGGTGATAGATGAATGTAACTGAGCTTTACAAGGTCTATACACCATATTGTCCGTTGACTCTTAATGGAAAAGTAAAATGCGAGTTGAAATGCATGAAATTAAGTAAATTTTGAAGATTTTTTTTTTAGGCAAAGTTCTTGTTTGATGCATTGGCCGATGGGCGCATTTTAAAACAATGAGTCTTTGTTTTTTATTTTTTTTATATCAATAGTTTTGACTTTTCATTTTAATTTCTTTTGGTAGCATTAGCAAAGTAGCACATAGCCATATATTCAATGAATCATTTTCAACCATTGGAGCAAAAATGCAAAGATATTTCAAAAGGAGTTTCGTTTTTGTTGAAACACAGACTTGCAAGTTGATTTTTTGTTTCTTTTGATCGACATTTGCAAGTTGCTTGTTACTTAGTTGATTGATGTTGCAAGGTACGTACACCTTTGATCATTAAATCTCCTTTGGAGCTTTGCAGAAAGGAAGAAAGAAAGAAAATGTGGCAAGGTACACTTATCCTACTATAATTGAAATACAAATATTAAAAACCGGGGTACAATTATTGATGTTTAGGTTGAATTTGAGTGATGATAACGATCTTATCAAATGCACCACGTGAAGATAACAATAGTATGTGGTCGACGAGATTAAAACCCAAGGCCAAGTCTAATATGTCGGCGGTGCTTTACGAGTGGTCTGTGTACAATTCATCGCCTCATGGATTCACAGCCATATATATGCGACAAAACTGTTTTGTGTTTGACTAGATGCCTCCCCCTTGTCAACGCTTTACTTAAAGAGAAGTTGAAAGTCAATTAGTCAAATAGCATTTAACTAGAACATTCATTTCATATTACTCAATTTCTTTCATCACAAAAATGAAACAGAGAAAACTCTTAATGATCATCATGTTGCTGAAATTCCTATTGTTTTTGCAACTCTCTTGGCTAACATCATCAGCATCAACTTCGTTACCACTAGCTAAGCCTGGTTGCGATGCAAAATGTGGCAACCTTACCATTCCATACCCGTTTGGTATAGGTCCAAATGAGAATGGGTGTTCACTTACCGGACCTGAATTATTCCATTACAACATTACCTGTGATACCACCTATAACCCTCCTAAACCTTTCTTAAGAGTCGGAAGAAACACAACTGCAGGTTCAGATGCAAGATATCGTATGGTAGAAGTTTTAAGTATATCAGAAACCGAAGTTCGTATCAAAAACTGGCCAGCTACAAGCTGTTATCAATACAAAACTGGTGAACTTACCTTAGACGAAGGTATAGGTTGGATGGCCTTCAACGGAGCTCCGTTTACAATTTCGTACACTCGGAACAGATTTTTTGGTCTTGGCTGTGACACACTAGCATATTTTTATGAGCCTGATTTTACCTTTAATTCATCTTGTATTAGTTTTTGTCAACGTACAACAAATATTATTGATGGATCTTGTTCTGGGAGTGGATGTTGTCAAACACCATTACCCAAAGGTGTAAGGAAGTTTCTTGTTTTAGCTAATTCGTTGAATACATCTGCGGATACTTTATCTTTTGCTCCTTGTAGCTATTCATTTATAGGGGAGTCAGAGAAGTATACATTCAGTGCTTCAGATTTGAATGGTACAAGTTTTCATAGTAAAGCAAAAGATATACCAATTGTTCTTGATTGGGCGATAGGGAATAAAACATGTGAAGAAGCGCAAAAGGATGCTTCTAGTTTTGCATGCCAAAAGAATAGTAAATGTAGCAATTCTGACAAGGTCCCTGGATATCTTTGTACTTGCAACGAAGGTTTTGAAGGGAACCCTTATCTCAGCCCAGGATGTCAAGGTATGGATTGATGAACTGATCATCTCTACTTCTTTTGCTTTCAATATTTCATTGCGCTAACGTGTTTTCTTTATGTATTTGAGAGGGAACCAATAGATATGAATGAGTGTGAGGATCCAAACAACAATCCTTGTGAAGGAATTTGCACAAATACCATCGGAGGCTACAATTGTTCTTGTCCTGAGGGCAGTTATGGTGATGGGAGAAAAGATGGAACTAAGTGCATTCGAAGAAGTAAAGAGTTTCCAGTAGTAAAAGTCACTATCGGTATGACACATGACTTGTTAATTAGCATATCCAGTATTTGCTTATATTTACTTAATGATGATTAGACTGTGTACATTGGTCAATGGGTCTAATATAAATGATTTTTTTGATGCAGGAACTGGCTTAGGGTTCTTATTTATGATTGTTGCTAGTTCTTTGCTATACTTGAGCATAAGGAAAAGACAGTTGAAGAAACTCAAACAGAAATTCTTTCAACAAAATGGCGGTTTGTTATTAAAACAACAAATCTCATCTTATGAAGGTGGTGCAGAGGCAACAAAAATCTTTACTGCCAAAGAATTAGAAGTGGCAACTAAAAATTACAGCGATAAACAGATCATTGGTCGAGGAGGTTTTGGAACAGTTTATTTGGGAACTCTGTCGGATAAACGTATAGTTGCCATTAAAAAATCGAAAGTTGTTGATGAGAGCCAAATTGAACAGTTCATCAATGAGCTTGTCATTTTGTCTCAGGTTAACCATCGAAATGTGGTCAAGGTCCTGGGATGTTGCTTAGAGACTCCGGTTCCTTTGCTTGTTTACGAGTACATTTCTAACGGAACTCTTTTCCAACACATCCATAAAAAGGTGGAGGGAAAATCATCATCTTCGCTTTCTTGGAGTACTCGGTTGAGGATTGCAACCGAAAGTGCAGGAGCACTTGCATATTTGCATGCTGCGGCTTCGATACCCATCATTCATAGGGATATTAAGTCCGCAAACATACTTTTGGATGAAAATTACACTGCCAAAGTATCGGACTTTGGAGCATCAAGGTTGAATACACTAGGCGAAACCCAAATAGATACACTAGTTCAAGGAACAATTGGTTACTTAGATCCCGAATACTATCAAACTAGCCAGTTGACCGATAAAAGTGATGTTTATAGTTTTGGTGTGGTGCTTGTGGAACTCTTAACAGGAGAAAAACCTCTGTCTCCAAATCGATCCCAAGAACAGAGAAGCCTTGCTTCATTTTTCCTTTCCGCGATGGAGAAAAACGATGTCTTCAAACTTATTGAACCTCGAGTAGCAAATGAAGGGAACCGCGAACAGCTCATGGCAGTTGCGGAGCTTGCAAAGAGATGCCTTAACAAGAAGGGTGCAGAAAGACCTACGATGAAACAAGTTTCTGCAGAGCTAGAAAGTTTGAGTAAGTTTCAGATTCATAATCAACAGAGCCATGAGCAGAAGTCGGATCTACTTGTTGATGAGCCAGCAGACCTCTATTCTATACCAGTAAGCTCGTACACCTCCGGTAATTCTGATCAATACAGTACGGACAGAGATTCTTTCGTATAGGCGTGTACATCTGGCGAGGAGTGTTTAATGTTATTGTAAACTTTATTTTGCTCTTTTTCTTTTTTTATCCTTCTAAGAAGATTTTGCTATATATGTAGAAGTGTTTCCTACATTGGGTATTTGTTGTTGATATTTGAAAGTGAAATTGAAGGAAAATGAGGTTAAAATTCCTGGCTTGATTGGGGTATACCCAAACTAATTGGGGTATACCAAATTTAAAGCCATCCAACCTAGTATGCTAAGGGGTGTCTAAATGATATTAAAAGACCAAATTGCGCCCCCTCCCAAACCTTGCCGGCTGAATCCTTCCTAAAAAAAATTCAAATTATTTTCCCAAAAACTCTATTCACTCTAATCATACATGAAGAGATAAAAAAAACAGATTTTTTTTTTGAATCATACGGGTTTTGGGCCGGCACGGTTCCAGGTTAAATATCATGCCGACCTTTCATACCTGGATGCGACATTTATAAGGTCGGCATGATATTCAACTACCTACCTTGCCGGTTTGTTCCAATGATCCCCGGTTTTGGGCCGGCCAAAATGCAGTCGGAAGGGTATTTTTGGAATACCTTCCCGGCCGAAATACAGCCGGAAGGGTATTTTTTGAATACCTTGTCGGCCAAAAATAGACGGAAGGATATTTTTTGAATACCTTGCCGGACAATTTTTTTTTTATGTCATCTCCTGTATGTCAAAAAACAAAAGTCGGCAAGGTCGACGATGAAGCTCATCTTAAGCCACTTTGATCTTAGCGGACCAAAGTCGGCGACTTATTCAAAGTGGACCCTGTAGGTAAATCTTAATAAGCATTTTGTTCAAACTATAACCTTGCCGGCCTTGTGTATTTTCAAAATCTAATTTTTTTGATCGAAATCGAAATCATAAGTGGGATGAAAGGTTTAATTTAGTGAATTCATAATTTCAAATTTTTAATCTAAACTTAATTAATTAATCTAATCAGAATTTTAATGTTAATTAACCAAGGATATTTTAACCATTTAGAAAATACAAGGTTAAGGGGTAGCTTGGTTTTATTTCATAATGACCTTATTTTGTCTTATTGGGTATACCCTAATTAATCTGGGTATACCCCAATCTCGTCAGGTTAAATTTCCTGATTAAAAGTTACGTCGTTCTTTGTTTTTTTCTTTTTTGGGTGAAGGTTTCACCATATCGCCCAGCTTATTAATTGGACTATCAGTTTGCAAACCGTTATTTTTTTACGACTTTCGAGTCTTTGACTATAATCAAATGAAAAATAGGAATACCAAAGCTTCAAGATTTTGCCATTTCCCTCTAAGAAGTCATTATTTTCGTACTGGGGAGATGCGTACTGGTGCATGTTCAAGGTGCAGCAAATGGCGATCATCGTTGACTTTGGATGAAAATAATTTTAAGTAAACACTAAACAGTACTTATATTAAACAGTACTTAATTAGTAAAGTGACAGTCGTAAAGATAATTCTGAGAGACACAAAACAATGTCGTATATTATAGGGACCAATCCAAGATGTGAAATTTCTCCAATCAAATACTTCTCATTTTGCATTTTTTTTTTTGTTTGTTGTAGCATTATTAGCACATATTCAATGATTCATTTTCAACCATTCCATTTCCAGGTACAACGCATCGACATTTCGGAAAGGAGTTCCGTTTTTGTTGAAAAACTTGCAAACTGATTGTTCCGCCTTCTGAACGACATTTGCAAGTTGCTTGAAAATATCGGCTATCTCCTCTTGATTAGTAACAAGAACTGAAAAATGGGGAATTCATACAATTATTATTGATGTTAATAGGTTGAATTTAAGTGATGATAACGACGATCTTATTTTAAAATGAAGTAGACAAGTCTAATATATCGGTTGTGCTTTTGAATGGTCTTACTCTTGCTCTTGTTCTCATTATATGCACAAGGCACAACTTCTCCCCGCGATAGTTTGACTAGCTAGGTGCTTTCCCTTTGTCAACGCTTTAGTTAGGATTGTTTGGACAAGCCATTTCAGTGTTCAGGCGGGGTTGGTTGCTTTTGTCTTGATTTGAAATATGATGTTAAGTCCTGCACTTATTTTTCTTATTTTTTGATCAAGTGGCCTCTCCAAATCAAAGGTTGCAACTTGCAACTGGAAAGAGCAGAAGAGAAGAATATTCAAACTCAAGTCCTGTACTTAAATTGCATTCTTTCGCCCCTCTCTATCTCGCCAACTCTATGCCAACCTTCTTTGCCAAAATTATTTTTATCAATTATTTGACAACCTCAAACGAGGAAATAAATAAAGTAGAATAGCATTATGTTTCTGCAAGTCTTGTGTTTACTGCAGCTGTTCGGTTTAACCATAGCATCATCATCTTCAGCCCCTTCATTCTTCAGGGCGAAAGCGGGTTGTGATGCAAAATGTGGTAACATTTCAATTCCCTACCCGTTTGGGATAATAACACCAGAAGGGTATGGGTGCTCCATTGATGGTGCTGGGATTGGTTACCAACTTTCCTGCAACACTTCATTTCAACCTCCCAAACTTTTCCTAGGCACGAGTTCTATTGAAATCATTGATATATCAGAAACCGAACTTCGCATTACAACCATCCTAGCAATCATATGCTACAATAAATTCGGTAATGTAACACTCGACAAATCTGTCGCCTGGACAAACATCAGTGTGTCTAGATTTACATTCTCTTACACCAAGAACGTGTTCTTTGCGATTGGGTGTAAGACGTATGCATCTATAAATGGACCTGACTTACAAGATTACTCAAGCTCGTGTTCTTCAGATTGTAATAGCAGGGAAAGTGTTATGGATGGGTCTTGCTTTGGCCAAGGGTGTTGCCAGAGTACCATCCCTAAGGGGTTAAAGAGGTATGAAATCGGTATATTAAATTCCACTGCGAAGGACATTTCTGCGATTGCATCTTTTAATCCTTGTAGTTATGGTTTCATAGCTGAAAAAGATCGCTACACGTTCAACGCATCAGATATTCTGGATGGAAGTAATTTCATAAGCAAAGGAAAGGACATACCTATGGTGCTTGATTGGGCCATTGGGAATATGACTTGTGAAGAAGCACAAGAAGATTTGACCAGTTTTGCATGTCAAGAAAATAGTTATTGCATCAATTCCGACAACAATCCTGGATATCGTTGCATTTGCAACAATGGATATGCGGGGAACCCTTATCTCAGTCCTGGATGCCAAGGTATGTAAATAACAACTTCCTCTGGATTAGAAGTATACATTTACTCCTTTGGTTGAACTTAAACAATCCATGGCTAGTAAATATACATGTTTTTCGAAAGCAAATATTTATGACAACAACAATACATTTCTATGCTATAAAAAGTTACTCCCTCCGTCCCTCGGGCCTAGTTCAAGTTTGCATAATTCTAAGAAAATGAGGAAACAATTATATTTCTCAAATTATAGATAACAACTAGTAAAATTAGAAACAACTTTATCTCTCAAATTATACCATGGATATCCGTAAACTTTATGCCAAAGAAAAGCATTTTGAAACACCTACTTAACGAATATAAACATGGCTATCAAATTATACACATTTCTTATACTAACAATAATCAATTAAAAGGGTAGTTTAATAAAAAATATATCTTGCTTAATGATATAGTCATCTATTAGTGCGACAAATTTAAAAATGAATAGGTCCTCTATTTAGGGATGGAGGGAGTACAATAAGTTTTCCACCTAGGCTGATACTCTTCCATTATATTTGAACAGACATAAACGAGTGTGAGGCTCAAAGTCCTTGTGTAGGAATTTGCACAAATACAATGGGAAGTTACAATTGTTCTTGTCCAAAAGGTAGTCATGGTGATGGGAGAAAAGGTGGGAGTGGTTGCTTTCACAACAATCAAAAGTTCCCACTGCTAAAGATCTCACTCGGTAAAACCTAATTCTTGGTTGCACCTTAATTTAGTTTATGATACTTATGTTATATGTTTTAGATAGTTGATATTAAAATGAACCAATTAATGTTGATGCATTGCAGGTATTACTTTAGGATTTTTCTTTTTTATTATTGGCAGTTCTTGGTTATACTTCAGTATGAAGAAGAGAAATCAAATTCTCCTCAAGGCCAAATTCTTTCAAAAGAATGGAGGTTTACTTTTAAAGAAACAACTATCATCACAAGAAAGCAGCGGAGAGTCCTCCACGAAGATCTTTACGACAGAAGAGCTAAAACTAGCGACTAAAAATTATGATGAAAAATTGATCCTTGGACGTGGAGGTCATGGTATAGTTTACAAAGGAACTTTGTCTGATAATCGCACAGTTGCCATTAAGAAATCAAAAATAGCTGATGAGAGTCAAATGGAAGAATTCATTAACGAGCTTGTCATCCTAACTCAGCTTAACCATCGAAACGTTGTGAAGATATTGGGATGTTGTTTAGAGACTGAGGTACCTTTACTTGTTTATGAATATGTTTCTAATGGCACCCTCTCACAACATATCCATACAAGCAAGGATGGTATGTCGACTTCCATTTCTTGGGAAAGTCGGTTGAGGATTGCTGCCGAAACTGCAGGTGCAGTTGCATATTTACACTCTTCGGCTTCTATCCCGATTATTCATAGGGACATCAAATCTGCAAATGTATTATTGGATGAAAACTACACTGCAAAAGTTGCTGATTTCGGAGCATCAAGGTTAAATTTGTTGGATCTAAACAAAATTGACACACTCGTTCAAGGAACCTTAGGATATTTGGATCCAGAATACTACCACTCTGGCCAGTTGACAGGTAAAAGCGATGTTTATAGTTTTGGTGTAGTCCTTGTAGAAATCTTAACAGGAGAAAAACCTATTTCTTTGGAGAGATCCAAAGAGCAACATAATATCGCATCATATTTCGTTTCGTTGATGGAAGAAAATGATGTGCTCCATGTTCTTGAGACTCGGGTTGTGGCTGAAGGGAACATAGGGCAAGTCCTTGCAGTTGCAAAACTTGCAAAGAGTTGCCTCAGTTTGAAGAGTGAAAATAGGCCTACAATGAAAGAAGTTGCTATGGAGCTAGAAAGTTTGAGAAAATTGTCATCATCGCCACGTCCATCAATACAGGATTACTCTCGTATACACAATGAAGAACAAAAAAAATTAGTATCTGAGCCAGCAGATTTATATACAGTACCAATAAGTTGCTCCTCAATCGGTGATTCAGGCCAGTTTAGTACAGAGAGATATGAAGATGCCATTTGATCCAAGATGATCATAAAATTTAATTGTAGTACTCCCATGTGGTTATAGTTACCTATTGCAGAAATTTCCAAATTGGCATTTTCAGTAGGAAATGAGCCAGATTGCTAGGCCCAAAGAGAATCATATTATGAAGAAAAATTTCGATGTAATTTTCTTTTCTTTTTTGTTGATGTAAATGCCATAAGTATTTAAGTACCATGTATCATGGATGTTTAAAAGTGCCTTACATATTTAAGCAAGTATTTTCAAGAATAATGATCATCAAATGTTCTGCTATGGCAGATAAACTAATTTTCTTTAGAACTTTTTGTTTGACATGTTAATGAACCCACATTTCGGAATACCATCACAAATTGAATGATTAGGATTATACGCAACTTTCTGTCAGGTGCGGTGGAAGGTAGAAAGAAATTTGTGTGGGTTTCATGGAAGAAGCTTTGTGTGCTGAAGGAGAACGGGGTCTAGGTGTGAGAAATTTGAGGAAAATAAACCAATTACTACTAGTCAAATGGATTTGAAGATTTTCGAAGACCAAAATCAGCTTTTGGAGGAAGATAGTGAATGAGAAATTCACACACAAAATCAAATTGTTAATGCATGATGTGGATAATAAGACACAAGGTAGGAGTCTATGGAAAAATGTAATCAACATGGTGCCGATAGTCCAGAGCACAGCTTAGATCTGTTGCTGACCAGGTTTGCAACAGATCTAAGCCGTTGCTAAACACCCTGTCGCAGTTTTTCGCGACAGCTCTAGCTCTGTTGCTAATTTCGGTCAGCAATGGCAGTAGCAACAGAAACCACCTGTTGGAAATTCAAATATAGAAACGTGAATAAGCTGTTGCTACTCTGTTGCTAATTTTAGAGTTATTCCGGGATATTTTTATTACAACAGGATATAGTTATTCTGGTTCAGATTTAGCAACATATTTTTTCCGTTGCTAAACTTTTAGCAATAAGAAAAAAAGGTCAAGTCTTCGTTGACCTAGTCAAAATTGATTTCCCCAATTTATCCTGCAATACCCCAGTTCCCTGCAATGCCCTATTCACCCAATTCTGATGACTCAATTTAATTCAACATTTCCACACAGAATACTTTAACCACAATGATTATAATTGATTCATTGACATACAATGTTTTATGTTGAGATTCATACAATGTTCTATTGTTGACATAAAACTTAACTTCAAGTACAATCCAATACAAATGAATCTGAAACTGACCCTAGTTAAAGGGAACAAAAGCCTAGAAGTTCCTAGAATATACCGTATTCTCACTGAAGCTCAGTCTCGGAGTTATGCTTCGACACAAATTTTCAGTGCAGATCACACCTACACCGTCAAATAAAGAAACGCCATTCAGAAGCAGCTGAGGATCACAATATGCCTATTATAACCAATTTGAAAGGTATTACGCAGATGAGATTTATTACTCACAATTAGTAGGCCTTTATCCGGAAACATGCTACTTGAGACCTTGCATAAGCTGATGAGCCTAGCTGAGAATTACAAGGTAATAAACAGTCAATGAAATTAAAACATTGACTGTGATAAGAGACCGTGATAAAAAGTTATAACAAGCTAGACCATTGTTTCATGTATAACGGGCTTGTCGAGATACTCTTCAGCTTTTGTTGTTGCGTAAGGATGAGAAGATAAAACGTTAGACAAATAAAGAATGACACAAAAAGAGAACATCAAAATTCAGTATCTGATAGAACACCTGCAGATCTTTGTTGCTTATGACAAACTGCACACCACGGTACCAAATGTCATCACTGACGAAATTTCCTGCTTTGTCGATCAACTGAAGAATCCAATGCAGTAAATTCCTTAGGCAAACATAAATTTTTTAGAATTTACTAATCTCTTGAAAGCAGACAATAATCAGACTTAGAAACCTACATAAAGTGGAAGCTTGTTCTGCGGTGCCATTTTCTTTAGCAAGCTTCAATGCGAGAATGGAGAAATATATAGATCAGACAGTGTTGATACAAAAAATCTAAGAGTACCGGAAGTAATAAGATTACCTGAATCCATTTGCTTCTTATCTTATTCAATATCTGTTTGTGCACTTAGTATAATTCTATCCTTTTCCCAAAAAGCAATTCGACATCCCATGATTGCTGGGTCCTTGTTCAGTAATCCCGATAACTGCAATCAAGAAAACAATGGGGATTCGACCAAATTCGAAGCATTATGCTAACATTACCAAGCTAGGCCAAGACGCCACCATTGCAAAGCTAACCACGTGAGTAGGAAAAAATTCATATACCTTGCTAAGGGGATTAGGCATGAGTACCTGTCATAAATTCATATACCAGATCCTTCTATGCTGGTACAACATCAGTTGCCGCACGTTGGAGCTGCTAAAAACCTCAGTAATTAACTCTACCACTATGTAATCATGCAGGTGAAAACATCATAGTAGTCACAATTAGAGCTTGCCTCAAACTCCAAAACATATGCAATAAACAGTGCAGTTTTCTTTTCCTGGTAGAATGCTAAGATTATTTACTTTCTTAAGAACTATTGCAATGCCAGTCCCATTGGTTATTGATCAGAAAGATTTAACACTATAAATATGACAAAAAACCGATGTGTGCAGTGGTAAAAGAACAAACATTTTTGGTTTGGCTCTTCTTATCAAAACCCAAAAGCTGAATATGGATACTTTCATCTCCTAGTCTCCTCCTCTTAACCTCAAGAAACACACTGCTACTGCTGAAGTTCGCAATGCTATGAGCTTTCAGTTGCGGCTTTGTATAGTTCACAAGGCTGTGAGTTTGGTTTGTGTCTTTAGACTCCGTAAGTTGTTCATTCTGCATGCCTTGAACTGTGGCTACTGGATGTGCTCAGTACTGATAAAGATATGAATTTTGAATAGGGTCATAAAATTTACCGGCAGCATTGTTGGTGAGAACAACTTCGAGACCATATCGGGGCAACTGCACAAACTGCCAAATCACCAGTAATGGTTGCAGATATGATCTGAGCAATAATGTATTTGTTGGCCAAACGAACAACAAAACGGTACTTCGGGGTGTTGTACTTGTTGTCCTGGTTAATAAGATGGATTCTGGATCTGTAATCGGTCTTTCCCTCTGCACTCATTACAATGAAACAATACAGTCAGATTACATTCAACCAAAAATATAAGCAAATACATCAAAAACCAAACAAGCATTTACCTCTCATTCGCTTGACTTTGACTTGAAACCTCTTGAAGTAAGCCATAGGTTTCTTTGATTTGATAAAAGCCTAAAAACACCAATTTAATATATATAGTAAGTGCAAATTCTCATGACATTAACACAAAAATAAAAATGATAAACACCCAAAGAAGATATCAGTCACAATTCCATAGAACCCAAACCAAAACCAGGGTATAATTGGAAACACAATTCAACAAACACAGAGAGATATTTATGCCTTACATTAACATGCATAATAGGATCATATACGAAATCTAGGGTTTACATAGAAATCAGCTGAACATAACAACCCAATAATCAAACCCTAATATACTAAGTGAAAATGAACAATTCTAGATCCAAACATACTTATCCACTTACAGGCTCTAAATCATCAATTCATATATCATACCCCAAACATAAACACAAACATAAATCCTAACCTGATAATACTGAGGAGATCAAAACGTTACAACTAATAATTTCACAAAAACTAACAAAAAAAGAAAAGAAAAACTAAACCCATAATATCATGTGAAATCCAACAGATAAAATCAAACTTCAAAAACGGAAGCGGACATCGACTAACGTGCATAAGAAGATGAATAGACAGTGAATCAGTCATATGATCTAAGTCAGATAAGAACCTAATCAGTCAGATAATCTGACTACTATGACTAACAGGCCTAATATTCAAGAACAGAAGTTTATACAACTACTAAACATTTTATTCTCTACAATTCTATAATTTAAATACAACTGAAATTCGAGCTTTACCTGCAAAAGCAGTTCCAAGCCTTCACAGCAATCACTAACTACAATTTATATGTTATCTGCACTTGCAGCTCAACACAACTCTCTACTATACATGATCACTAATTCAAGCCACTAAGACCTTCACCCTGAAACTCACTCATATTACTAGTTCAGTTCCATTACCATCTCCAACTCTGAACTATACATCCATCTTCATTAACACCAGTACAACATCATCAATACTAAGCTCATGAACTGCAACCTATACCATCAGTAATATCAACAGCTATACCATTCACAAACAACATACCATTGATCCATACCCTGCTATCTATACCCATATTAGATCCATACACAGACTTCAATTCCATTCTACTTCCTTTTTTTGCAAAACCATTTCAGACAGCCCAACTCGATGAACTGCAACCTCATCATCACCACCAAATCAAACTAATTTAACACTAAAACTACCCACATCCTTCACCATTACTGCAACAACACCAACAATTCAACCCTCAACACTTGCAGTCACAAGCACATTGACAAAACCATCTCCAGTTCACTCCATTATCCATAGCCACAACTCAACACACACTACTAACTAAATACCATTACAGATAATACAGTCCATTCATCACACCAAATACACACCCCATGTACATCTATAACTTCATTGTAATCACATTCCTTAGAACTCATTTCTCTCACTACCATTCTAACTCCAATCAGACATAAACAGAACCTCAATTAAGCTCATCCAATCTCAATTCTTATTCCATAACAACTCATAAACTCAATAAATAAACCAGTTCAGATCAAAATACTAAAATTAAAATTATTTAAAAGCTTACCCAATCATTAGCACCCTCTGAATTGCTACATCACCTAATTAATTCTTATTTCTGTTTTGGGGAAGAACAGAAACCCTAATCTTCTTTAATCTCGAATTATTCTTCACTTTAACTGTAATTCATCCAATCGACCATTACCCGTCTCATATCTCCTTCTTAAAGCATAAATTTCATCTTCTAATTCATCTTTGAATTCTTCCAGAAACCCTAACTTCGATCTTCTTAACTTCTTTATAACTGTATCTTCAAATCAACATCACTAACCTATTCCTCAACTCATAATCTTTAAAACCCATCCTTCAATTCTTCTTAATCAACCCATAAATCGAACTCTAACTTATATCAGCAGAAACCCTAACTCGGATTCATCTTTTCTTCTTCATAATTCACAACAACTACTGAAGATTGTTTCTCCTCATCCTCCTAGATTACTCCCCGCTAATTTTTTCAATGATAAAAGAGAGACGACTACAGAAGATGAAAAGGGCTTAAATATAAACCCTAGAATCGAAAAAGGCATGATTTGTTTGGTCTGGGTTTCTTTTTTCAAGTCTTTGCTGAGAAAGAAAGAAGAAGAAGAATGAGGCAAAATGGATTCTTATCTCTTCGATAGAAATCCCAATCGTTAAAGTCAAGGAGTCAAGGGGTCAAAAGGGTGGAAGTATATTAATAGAGTTAAAGGATATCAAAAAATAGGGGCGGAAGAATAATTCAAAAGTGTTACATGGAAGCATGTAAGTCGCATGCTTGTGATCTCCACCGTTGCCGCTAGTAACAGAACACTTGCGGTTGCGAAACTAGTAACAGAAACTAGTTGTTGCTAAAATTTAGCAATAACTTATTTTGGTTACTAATTAGCAACAGCTCTAATTTTGTTGCTAATCTGGGTTGCTAATCGCCAGATTTGGTGTGGTGGATATTCACTATTAGAAATGGGAAATACATTCGTTTTTGAAAGGATCAATGTCTAGATAGGGGAAGATTGCAACACTTGTTAGGGTGAAGGATGCAACAATATCCTACATGATAGTGAATAGAGATTGGTTATGTGAGTTCAAGAGTCCTTTTTTTTTTACTCGATGTGAGTTCAAGAGTCCACTAAACATGAACGAGCAATTAGAATGGGATCTATTTAGGCGTGATTTAAATCAAGTATCTGATCTGGTGGAGGGGGACGATGAAATTGAGATGATGGAAAATTTCACCTCATTGAGGTGTTACGAAAGCCTTAAAGACGGCCTGGACGAGTGGGGCTTTGATTAGTTTCCATGGAATACATACCCAACAAGGTAAGTTTTATCCTTTGGGAGACATTCCACGATTCACTTCCAGCCAGGGATATGTTGCATTATCATGGTATAAACATTGATAGCGAGCAGTTTGTTTTGTGCAATAACGATAGAGAGTCGGCAAACCACATGTTCATGCACTGTACATACTCCTTTGAGATTTGGAGATATTTCATTAAACCTTTCAAGATAGCTTGGGCTATGCCAAGAACATTGCTTCAACTGTTTGAAGCGTGGTCTATCGATGTGTTGCAAGGTAAAGGAAGTGATGTATGGAAAATCTTACACTATGTGATATGTTGAATTTGGAAGGGGTTTTGTAGGACAACACAAGAGTGCGACATAAAATATTGTCTTTGTTAAGCGATTGGTGGTATTATGGCCTTGTGACTACGATACTTTAAGTATGTCGATCCAAGTTAGTTTAGAGTAATTGGGACATTCTAATGTGTATGAAATTTGCTCTGTAATGACCTTAGCTTGATCCTTGGTTCTAGTTTTCTCTTAATATAACCTTCTCTCCGGAAAATTTTTGGGGGATACTGCGGGTTAGATAGGGATGAATTTTGGATAAAGGAGTTGTTTTAGAGGAGAAAAGACCATACTGTCCTTTACCATATTAAAGATACAAAAGAAACTAAATCAATTTGTATCTCCCATTCTCTCTTTTTCTCCATAGTGTCAACTCTTCCTCTTCTTCTCCACTTCTTTATTTGTTCTATTAATTTTATTTCAAAATTTCTTTGTTGATTAATACTTTCTATAAAAATAAAAATGCGAACGAAATCGTCAATTAGCATTTATTTGATTGACTTTTAAGGGTATAAATCAAAAAATGGACTTTGAATTTCAATTTCAAAGTCTCCGACTGGATTGCATTCATAATGAACTTAATGCCGATTGTTGCTCGCTCAAGTTTTTTAAAAAGTTTGAAATCCTCCGATTAAATTTACAGGGTGTTAGTCCTAAAGGGAGTTGGGGGAGTTGAGTATAGTTGGGTTTTTTCCCGTTAGTCATGGGCGAGCTCGAAGGAGTCTCTCAAAATCCTCGTTAGTCATGGGAGAATTTAGAAGAGTTTCCCAAACTCGTGGGAGAGTTAGAAAAAAACTCTTGAACTCCCTATTAATGGTAAAACCCTAGAATGTTAGGGAGTTGATTATTTTGGGGAGTTCTGGAGAGTTGATAGTTTATTTTTTCCTGTACACAAATCTCTCAAAAGAGTAGAGATTTGGGAGGGAGTTTGGTCAGAGAAAAACATAGGAGAAGGAGGAAACGCTTCAGCTTCAGGTATGCTTTTTTCATCTTTTTTTTATTCTTTGATCTCCATAATCATTTTCTTTGATTGTTTGTAGTTACTATTTTGATTGTTTTTCATATCAGTTTTTGAGGTTCCGTAAAAGTAAAAACCCTCTTCTTTGAAAGGATTTATATAAACAATCAAAAGCCTCTTCTTCACTCTGTCAAAAACCCTGAACCCTCTTCTTTGCTTGTGCATGTTTACACATTGCGAAATGAATGCCGTTCAGATGAGTTTCCAGTCGAGGAAGAGGAAGATAGCCATCCATCCTCATCAACGCTTGAAAATGATGATGAAGTTTTGACACAAACTCAAGAACAACAACGTCAAGAAGCTAATGCATGGAGAAAGAGTATAGCAGATGATATGTTTATGAACAAAGGGAGTTAGAATTGTATGGAGACCGTTAAAATGAAAAAAAAATTATCTCATTGCACAACAATAACATACTATTGATTCAGAGATGGGATCATTTTTACTTTTTTTTCTTCTTCTTTTGATTAAAGATCATTTTTACTTGCAAATGAGGATTTGTTGTTTCTTTTACTTAAAGAGAATGAGTTGGGAATGAACTCTCTCAAACTCCCTAAACTCTCCCGAACTCCCTCTAATAAACTCTCTCAAACTCCCTACACTCCCCCAAACTCCATGAACTCAAAAACACCAAACTCTCTCAAACTCCCTACACTCTCTTACACTTCCTTAAAATCCCCAAGACTCAAAATACACTCAACTCTCCCAACTCAACCGATGACTAACCCCTGTTAGATTGGAGAACTATGTGAAAACAAATTATTAATCAACGCCGCCTGTTATGGCGGTCAAACTTAACTAATTTAGTGTACCTGAAGTAATTAGATTTGTTTTTGAATAACCAACTTTGAAAAGTTTTGAATCCTCCAATGAGTCATGCTGTCACGCGCGCGTCCGCGTGACAGCTTAAATGAACTCGCAGCTGATATCCGTCCGATTCATATCATGTCCTTAAGATCTTCCAATTAAGATATTTTGTTATTTTCTAAATATTCTAATAATTAAACACCCGTACAATATTTATTTAATTGAGATATAAACTCTCTTCCTTCTGGCTTCTGGATTTTTCTTCGTCTTCATCATCAAAAGAACGAAAAAAAGGAAAACATCATTCTGCAAAATTCCTTTCTATTAACATACACACTTACACTGAAATATTTCTACCAAGGAGTGTGAGTGAAATGAAAAGATAAACCCGATTGTTAAATACTCCAGATCATATTTCTCGACATCATCTGATTGTTTTATCATCAAATAAATCAAATGTTCCAAGTTTGGAGATTTCAATGGTACTTGGATTAGTTAACATTGGATCATTAGCCTAATTAACCTTTAAAGTCAAAAAAGAAAAGATCATCAGCCTCGTTTCCTTATAGCTTCAGAATATAAGCTTTGGAAACTTTATGTCATGAATCATAAAAACAAAAGGTTAATGATACATGCTAAAATCGTTAATATTTCAAGATCGTCATTTAGATTACATTTTAGTTTTCTTTTTTTCTTTGTCTAAAATCAAAAGATCAGTTGATTTTCCTCAATGTACAATTTTAAAAGAATAAAGGAAGAAAACCCATCATCGTTATCATCAACATCATCAAGACCCAAGTAAGAAAAACAAAATCAGACTAAAACCCCATTTTTCTTCGGCACATTCTAATTCAATTCTTTCCTCCGGTACTTTCGATTCTTCACCTCCTCGATCACAACAACAATCTCAATATTATGTATCTTCGGATATCGGTAATGGTGGTTGGGTATCTTGAGATGACGAAGAAGAAGTTGAACAAAAAGGCAATTTAGGGAAGATAATACGCCGAAGAACCCTAAATCTATTATCGGTGACTTGTGACTTTATATTGAAGAGAGTTCATTTCAAATTAAATAGAAAGTATAAGGAATTTTAATTAAAAAGTTCTCTAAAAGATAACAAAAATATCTTAATAGCAGATCTTAAGGAGATGATATGAATGGTTCTAACAATTTGCCATTTTATTTTGTGAACCCACTTTCGTATAATGGACTTATCCCTTTCTCTCTTTATGTGATAGAATTAAGATTCTATTTCTCCATGGCTATTGGCAGGAGTACGGCTAAGTGGGAAGGGCATCCAAATTCATATAACTTAGAAATGGAGGGTAAGACCGGGTCTTATGGGCATGCCCAACCCCTTCCCAAGTAAGAAAACCGTGGCTATATGTGCCTCTTCCCTCAAGGCTTCCCTAGTGTACGGGAATCCCAGTGGGAAGACTCCGGGAACGGCCAATGGTTAGCCGTTCTTAAAAAGCGTAAAACGGATAGTCATTAACCGTTCTACAACAAAAAACAGGCCAATGGTTGTCCGTTCTCTTAAAACGGATGCTCATTATCCGTTTTTAAAGAAACTTCTCCTTCTTCCAGAGGCTAAGGAACGTGTTTAGGTCATCTAAAGTTTCAACATTCAATCTCTCTCTAACCAATTCATCTTGGTTTCTCATCTTCTCCTTCAATACATACCAAAATCTTTTAAATTCAAACATCTTCTTCATCGAAAGATTTGAATGGGTTTCATTTAATCTGTGAAGTTTATGGAAAAGACATATCATTCAAGGTTTATCATTGATTTTTCAATCTGGGTAGCAATCAAAATCATGAGCCAGTGAATGTATAAGATTGTATTTGAAGATTATCATGATCTAATAATTGAGAATCCATCTCCTCTTGCTTGTTCTAGTTGGTTTCTGAGTGATTTAAATGTTATTAATTGAAACTAAAAAAGGTTCTTATTTTTGTCTCCCAAGAGATTGATGGGATAAAGAATTTGCTAAATTACAGAGACTAGGCGAATTCAAATCGGCAAATTTTGTTGATGTTTGGATTTGAAATGGGATTGAGTTTTTTGTTTTTGAGTAATTTTGTTTTGAAAAGAGGAAATGTTTATTTCATTGATTCTTTACTGGTTATGCCACAACGGGTGATGACTAACCGTTCTGAAGAGAACGATTGATGCCTTTTCATTATTTTTGCTTAAAACGGCTAACCATTAACCGTCCCTTGATTTCTCAGGGAATTGCCCACTAGGGCTAGGCCCTTTCCAGGATGATGTGTAAAGGTGTTTGGGAAGTGGCTGGGAAGAGCCACTAGACCCAGTCTAAATGTCAATGAGACATGTTGTAGTTACGGACTGGGCCTAAGCTTATCCAACATCAAGTCTTTTTGTTTGTTTGTTTGTTTTTTTTTTTTTTTTTTTTGCAAATGTACCCACCGGAGGAGACGTATAAACCGTTAAACGTAACTTTACAGTGGATATTTACAATGAGTACTTGAAATACATAAATTACTACCTCCGTTTCAAAATTAATCTCGGTGCTCATGCCGCAACTCTTAGCATGATGGGCTTTGCCATATTGTTTCTCTATTTCAGGAGAATCTAAAGCTCAATTATACAGAGGCAACAGAATCTAAAGCTCAATTATACAGAGGCAACAGAAAACTCTTAGCATGATGGGCTTTGACATTAGTAAACAGAGTTTCCTCCTGAACCTAGGGATATATTTTCACTAAACAATAAATGCTATCTAAACTAATACTATAAGTTATTTGGTCTGAAGTGATAAACAAACCAAATACGCAGGAGAATCTAAAGCTCAATTATAAAGAGGCAACAGAAAACTTATAAAAAATAAAATAAAAAACGAAAAAGTGCAGACAAACTTACACTTTAATAGAAGTTGAAGGTTTCTTATGTGCCAAGAACTCAGAGTATATCCATCCAATGAATACCAGTGCAATGCCCAACAAAAACGGAATCAGTAAAAGTCAGAGTTAAGCTTAAGATAAGACCCCAACATATTTTCGAAGACTCAAATAATACTGGATACTGAAACCTTAATTTTCTATCCCTGTACTTATAATCTTTTAACCACGACATAGAGCTTCCAAGTATTAGAAATGCCAGAAGCTTTACTAAATTGAATTACCGAAGCTAATGCTAATATAGCTTCAGCTGATTCAGGAAATTGTCTCCAATGATTAAATTCATCAATTAAAATAAAGCATTTCATAATTAACACCATTATTCGATATTGATGAATGATGATTTAAGATAATCATGATTAGTAGCATCAGCTTCTTGAGATTGAGCTAACCAATCACTTGACAACATGATGTCAATAACTGTCAAACTAAAGAAAATCAAACACTCAAACTACGAAAAAGAAAAAAAACGAGAATTTATCATCAATAATTCATTTAGAAGAAAGCATTGATTTAACCCCAAAAATGTGCCGTCATTTAGAGAAGAAAGTACCGGTGATCAAACTGAGAAGCTGGCTGTTCTCAACTTAGAAAGCAAAGAAAATAAACGAGGGAATTTATTTTTAGGATTAATGAAAAGTAGATTTTGATTAACTTACATGAAAATTGCTACACAAACTGATTGTTCCAAGAATGATCGAGCACATAATGCAACCTCATTAAAATAAGATAAAGTCCCCTCAGTTGTATCCCTGCTGTTCCACCAATTGCCTTCAAATCTGAATTTACGACGATTACGCCAACCCGTGCTTTCTAGTTCTTTGACTGTCTTTCCATGGTCGTGGCATGATCTGAACACTGTTAAATGTGCCGTAATGTATTATGTTAGTATGATAAACTATTATCCGTACAATGTTTTATCTTTGAACAATCAAAAGAATTCATGTAGTTTACACTGTCAAAATGTTCAGTAAAAATGTACAAAATTATGATTATGAAGATGTGAAATCAAAGATAACACTTTAGTATTTTACCAAAATGTTAAAAGAATTATCTTCATGCAACCAACTAAGCAATAAAAGAAAGAGATGTTCATCCAAAATTAGCAAATGCTTAAAGAAGTATCTAGTACTTTGTACTGCACTAATTACAAAAATGTCTAAGGTATACAAGTGAAACAGACTTAAACGGAGAACAACACTCTCTAGTCTCTAGTAAAGTAATCGAGTCGTTGGGTGTTGAAACCCATCTATGCCTAACTTTCTGACAATTGACAGCAACAATCCTCTTGACCAAGCAAGGGAAAAAAAAAGAGATTCTGGAGATTAAGTAAGATGGAAAAGAAATAGGCATTGGTTTATGATGCCAAGAACAATGCAATGGCACAGGCTGCATAAAAATACAAAAGCGCATTGCAATCGGGGTCCACAACAGAACATAGTAGTACAATCATGTTTGTATTAATGCGCAACTCATCACAAATACTTTCCCAACGTGATTTCTAAGGCAGACACTGAATACCAACATAATAGTGAATCAATCATACATTTTTCTAACAATGATAAGCTGAATAGTTTGAGCATCAAGAGGGAAATGTACCTGTAGACACCAGAAGAACATAAATGAGGTATTGCAGTGAACAATATAACAGCTCGTCCAATCTATTAGATCAGCAGAACACTGAAAAAACCAACTGAGCCTTAAGAGAAAAGAAAATCGGCGCCGAAAAATAGAGTCAAATATAATGAAGCGAAAATTAAAAGAATGGTGAATAAAAACGCCTCCTTTGCTTAAGATTTTCTGACCAGCTTTTAGCATTTCAAACAACAAAAACTCGATATGCCCGGCAGATAAACAAAGCTTTCTAAGTATATTTAAAAAAGTAGTGTTGGTTGGTTTTTGATCGGTAATATGACGTGAATAATCCTCCACATGTTTTTGGTTCTTGCAAAAGCAACATATCCTCAATGCCTTTCATCATCATTGAATTTACAGATGCCTGATCAGATTTTTGAGCTCGTTCAGGCAACAAACTTGTCAGAGAAGAGATGTTTTGGACCTCACAATCTAGCCAATAGTCTTCGGCTCTAGCAAATTGGGGTAATCTCTTCTCCCAAATGCATGAAGTGAGTTTCCGAACCACCTTGAGACATTTACTATGCAGATTGAAGAACTGAAAACAATTGGGATCCATCCAGTACAGCAAAGCCTGGTCAGAGAAGCTGATAAAACGAAGATAGCCACTAAAAGGAATTGAATATGGTGAGATATCAAATGTCTACTTTACCCAAACTTGGTTGTCTTTGTACATTTTCAAGTGAACCTTCTCCAAAGTAGTAGTAGAACTACTTCGAAATAGAATGGCAACACCTAAAAATCCTCTGCACTCAAACAGCTCCTTCCAAGTGCGGTACTCAATGCTTTCAAGCGGGATTCGGATGTACTGAAACTTGTCTTGATGAAGGTCGAACATGAGAATCATCCCAGGATCCGAAGTCTTCCAGAACAAAGCTCCTCCTCCTCCATATGGAATGAATGTGCCTTGAACAGATGTGGCTTTCTTCTCCGGGACATCAAAATCTTTCCAGCAAGATTTGGATCCAAAAGTGTACACCAAACATCGGCAAGACCCGGTATTGAGCATGAATACCAATTTATACTCATTGTTAAGGGAATCGAACCCAAATCCACGAGACACGAAAGGATAATCGAACCCTCTAGTCGGACTAGTATCATCTTTGTCGAAGATAACTGGAGGGATGATTCGTAATAATTCATTTGTTGTGAAGTTCCAAACATCAACAAGAGCCGTTTTGCCAAACAATTTTGCAAAACAAATTAGGGTTAATTAGTATTTGGGTCGTAAGTTTTGGTATGTCTTTGAGTTTGGTTCGTAAGTTTGTCCATTTTTGAGTTTGGGTCGTTGACCACGTTAGTCTACTAAGTCAACCGGTCAAACTGTTAGTGTAAGTCAACTTGATTAGTTAATGCGTATTCGCATTTTGTCGAGGCTCTAGAGACTTCGTTAGAAGTCTGAATTAATAGTTTGACCCCATATTAGAAAGAAGAAATAACCACCTTCCAAACACACTTTAAAAATCCAGATTACGAGTTCAAATTGTCAATAAAAAGTATGCGCAAACAAGGTCACAAAACTGCGTAGCTACAGATTTCAGCTCAGGAGAGCTACTTTCCGGGGAACATATCTCCTAAACGATAAATCCGAGTGCTATGAAATTTTAACTCATTAAAGACAAGACATATAGGAACGGTTTTCGTTAAGAAAGTGTCGCCTAATTCCCTACCTATTGGTACCAGTTTCGCAGACAACTAGGGGCAGAAAACTGTGTCAGAAATACGGTTTTTCAACTTTCATATCACAATCTGGTTGTCTGCGAAAGTTGAAAAACCGGCACCATTAGGTAGGGAACTAGGCGACACCTTATTAACGAAAAACGTTCCTCTCTGTCTTGTCTTTAATTAGTTAAAAGGGATTAGCAATCGGATTTTTCGTTTAGGAGATATATTCCCCGGAAAATAGCTGTCATGAGCTGAAATCTGTAGCTACGCAGTTTTGTGACCTTGTTTGCGCATACTTTTGATTGACCATTTGAACTCGGAATCTGGATTTTTTAAGTGAGTTTGGAAGGTGGTTATTTCTTCTTTCTAATATGGGGTAAAACACTTAATTCCGACTTCTAACGAAGTCTCTAGAGCCTCGACAAAATGCGTAAATACGTTACTAACTGAAGTTGACTTACACTAACAGTTTGACCGGTTGACTAACGGGGTCAACGACCCAAACTCAAAGACATACCAAAACTTACGACCCAAATACTAATTAACCCAACAAATTAAACCATTGCAATATCCCAAAAAATTCCCTTCGTTTCTGTATGAAATTGTTGAACTAACATTAACGTCGTGATTATCATTACGATCGTAATGAACATCCCAAGGGTGAAATAAGTTTTTGTACAGCTTTGGTGGATTCTCCGTCGTAAGACAATTAACATAGAGCACTAGATAAGGATGTTTTTGGGAATAATTAATAAAGTGAGATCTGCTAAAATGTGGATTTTGATTGATGGTGTTGTGTAGATACTTACTGGTGCAGCTCAATCTCATCAGAGATTTGATTGGTAGTCTTGAAAGGAACTCTAAAATCAATTCAATTGGAAGAGAAATCTGGAAACCATCACCACCTCCACCATCAATTTGTGTTAATTCTCCTTCTCCTTCTCCTTCTTCTTCTGTTCTCTGCTTCTTCTTCATCTGCTTATCGTAATCATAATCTCCATCTTCTTCTCCCATCCTACATTCAACTGCAAAATATTTTTATTTTGTTGTGGTTGATTTGATATTTGGTTTTCAACTTTGAAATTTTAGTTCTGAAAAACTCGGGAAGACGAAGGTTTATTTATAATTCTCTCGGTTACTATTTCTTTTCCGTTCTAAAATCGAGTTGACTCGTACAACCGAATGGGAAAATCGTAGCTATAACTCATTAAGAAAATCGTCGAGGTCTGAATCTGACTCGGCCCTCACAGATGTCGGATAGTTTTTTTTCTTCTTTTTTTTCCAGTCAGATCTGACTCGTGATCTGAGTCAGACCTAACCCCTGACTCGGACCCGTTTGAGCCAGGTAATATTGATTCATGGGAATAAGCCACTGACTCATATTTTTGAGTCAGATGAGTCAGCTCTGACTCAATAAACAAACATATTGAGTCAGATCCAGATGAGTTAGGTGATTTCAGTCAGATCCAGACGAGTCAAGAGAGTCATGAGAAAAGAAATATGACCTTACTTATGCTTTGGGATCAAGGGAGTGGGAAAATCGTAGCTAACTCATTAAATGGAACTGTGTCTAAACTATCCACTGAATCAGACAAATCTACCCTCGAGGACCACACAAACATATAACGCGATTTCTCCTAAAACCCAATCAAAATTTTCATGTCTTCTTCGACTCTTCCCTGAACAAACCTTAGAAATATTTGCGTAAAAAATTTCTGCGCGCACAATAGAATTTAGTTTACTCTAGTGAGGTCTTTCACGCAATTTTAATTGATTTTATTTTGTTTCTCGAATACCTTTGGTTGCTTCTATCAACAACCCGATAGCTAACTGTGTTGTGCTAAATCAATTGAGTAATTTGATGAAGAAATGCACTATCAGATGAACTTTCCATAAGAACAAGAACGAGACCTCATCTGAAATCGGTAATCCAAGTTATGTAATAACCTGCCATGATTTTTTGTTGCCCCATTTACTCTGGAAGAAAGGAATTATCGTTTCCTTTAAATAACGTGAAACCAGGGTTGCTCAATATCTTAGGTAAACAGGATTTAAAAAGATTGTTTTGTGTTATGATTGTCACTGGGTTGTGTCTTGAGCCGAGCCGCTGGGTATGTTCAAAATGGTTATTATAGGTATGAGATTTCATTTTGTTCTTATTGAACCCTATATTACTGGGGAATTCAAGCAGGTAACTACTTGAAACAAAAGTTGAGAAAAACCTGTAGACTTTTTAAATGAGTGGGCCAACTCCAATAATTTAATGTAAAGAAAGCTAAGTTTCAAGAATCGTGCATTTTGGCAGTGAATGAAGATGGTGGAACACTGGTTTACTATGGTGCAACGAGGGTGTAAGGTGAAAAAAGTTAAACAAGTGTTTAAAATTCTTATTATTACTCAACATCTTTATCTTCTTGCGCATTGATCTACTAATTTATTTATATTGCTTCCCGGGGAACTTCGAATTGTTCTCGTCGTCTTCTTTTATATTTATGTGCATCAATTAGTATTATGCGTATTGGTTGACTAGCCTTGTGTATTTCACCATCAATGAAATGAGAGTGAAATGTTGTACTTCACCATGAACAAAACAACAGTGAAATGTTGTATATCATCGTCACTCTGGTGGTAGTGAAATGTTGAATTTCACTGCATTCTGTATTGTAGAGAAATTGGATTTCGCATTTCTAATCGTGAACATCAATGTTTCATTTATCTTCCCCTGGTACTACTGAACTAAGATTTCACAAACTGATTTTTCTTATTACACATACATAAAGTACAAGAGAAACATGTTATAATTGATTTGGTACTTCATATTTTTCTTTCTAGTAAATTCTAGCACATAAATTCACAAAATGCTTCATTTTGATTCTCTTAGCTTGAAAATTAATAAAGAATTGGTAAGGGTTGAGTGTCATCTTCCCAACCTTTAAAATATCCAGTCATGAATATGTAGTTTCATTAATAGTGTCTCTTGATGACTTTACATTCCTAACTGAACCATGGATGAAACTGGGTTTTATGATTTTGCGGGAGTTTTTAGCTATTGACACTTATGACTTACTAAACATAGTTCATCGTTAATCTGTGGGTTAATTAAAGTAACAACTGAGTCAATTTTAAAGGTTATTTTGGTCCTGAAAATATTAGAATCTAACTCATTTATGAGTTAGTGAGTTGAATCCGAATTTTCCACTCCCTTGATCGGGAAACCCCCTCCCTATAACAATAGTGATGTTTTTGAAACCAATGCAGTCGATCTCGAGACACTGACACAGCGGTTGAGATCTCGTCGACATTCAGTAAGGTGGGCTGTAGCCCATCCCAAAATTTAGCACCCATTGCAAATGTCCAAATAAAACAAATTTAGCCCATGCGTTAGTAGGAAAAATATTAATCCCTGAAGTATTATTTCCTTTTTCTTTTCTTTTTTCTTTTATTGAAGTTTAAACAAACAAAAACATCTAAGAAGAAGAAACCTCACTAAATAAGTGAGTAATACAAGAAGGAGGAGAAAGTAACCACTGACTAGGCAGATGGTTCTGAATAGCATAACTGCTAAGAAATGAGCCATGAAATCGGCCTCCTTTTTAATAAAACTAAATTCAACAGATGAAATATTCCACAGATTGTCTTTGATTATTCCAATAGTATTCTTTATACGCCAAGGTACTGGGAAGTTATCATACTTCAGAGAGTTGATCACAATGAGTGAATCACCTTCAATAATATTGTGCCTCATATCCTTGCTGATTGCAAGATCAATTCCCACCAATGCACCATGAACTTCATCTTCCACTGGAGTAGTGAAGTCGAAGATGTTTTTCTAATACCCATTAAACTCAGAGGTGTAGTTCCTTTCTATTGCAGCACAAGCAAAACCTCTAGGGCCAGCAGCACCATCAAAATTAATTTTGATTTTTGACTGAGTAGGAGGGTACTAAACAGTCTCAACAAAGTCTAGCGGGTTCTGTTCAGTGGGGAGGGTAGTAGCATCTTGAGTGTTAATATCACGATAAAACCAATAATAAGCCTCTTGCAATATTTTCTATATATGCATAATGCCTTTGTTGAAGATGATATTATTCCTGGTCTTCCATATGCTCCAAAACATACAAACCCCCATTTTTAGCTTAGAGTAATCTCCACCTTCTAATAACCAACCCTTGATATAGTGATGAACTGAGAGGTTTAGGTTTTCATCAATTCTAAAGGCTAAGTGAGAAGAAAATAACAAATCTTGAGAGATAGGGAATTGGAGAAACATGTGTTCTAAAGTTTCAATAGCACCATTACACATTCTGCACTCTGCATTAATATCTTTCCAGAATTTCATCATCCTGTTTCCTACTATAATACCATTGTTCAGAATTGTCCATACAAAAATTTGAATATTGGGAGGAATAACTTTCACCTGCCAAATTTTCTTCGAAGGAAAGTCTTCAGCATTACCATTATTAGAAGAAAAAGGAACTCTATCACATAAAGTTTTGATGAAGGATTTTGTCGGGAAGACCCCGTTAGGATGATGAAGCCAAAGTAGTTTATCCTTAATACCTTCTACACTTACCGGTTTTGTGGATGTCCAATATTTTCTCAACTTCATGAGGCTGAAAGCATAGCTGAAGTTTATTAATATCTTATCTTAGAGGATTGTGAAGGATAATCTCACTAACCAAAATAGGATGCTCCGTAATATGTAGATTAGGCGTAGGTATATTGTTGTGGAGTTTCAGAATCCAAGGATCATTCTTTATGTTTATCTTCTCTCCATTACCACCAACCCAACAACACCCTTCCTTCATCTCACTCATGCAACCTAACATAACAGACCAGGTAGAAGAATGGTTATGAGGTTTTTTCACCTCCCAAAAACTGTCTTTTTGGAGATATTTTGTCCACATAAGCTGACACCACAGACAATCATCATTCTCTAGGAATTTACAAACAAGTTTAGCTATCATGGCTTATTTTTATGTTGAAGTGTTCTGATTCCTAGACCACCTACATCCTTTGATTTTTCAAATTGTCTTCAATTAATAAAATGAGTTTTATTTACCTCTCGATCATGAACCCACCAGAAATTCTGATAAGTCTTTCCAGAACCTTCTTAGGTATAATGGAAGTCTCCATATAGTACAGAGGTATGATCCCAAGGACATGCTTGATCATGATAGTTTTGTCTGCATATGATAAGTAAATTCTCTTCCTCCTGCCGGCTTGGTATCGAATTTATCATTTAAGAACTCAAACGAATCAATTTTGTAAGATGATCTGAGAAGTTGGTGACCGAGATACTTATCAGTTATCTGCATTTGTTTAACCCCTAACATGTTTGCAATTTTATCTCTTTTGTTGGGTCTGACACCTTTGTTGAAGTGATTTCCGACTTCTGCATATTTGTACATTGGCCTGACCAGGTAGCATATATACTTTGTAGTGTGTCAATAGTCAGTTCATCAATAATCCCAAAGATAATGAGATCATCATCGAACATTAAATAGGAAATAGAAGGAGCATTTCTACATATCATGTATCCATTTGAAAAGGAGAGGGTACACAAATATACCTCAAGCTAAAACTTTTCTTTCATATAAGTCATTTCTCCGAAAGTGATTGTCTATGGACTGAGTTGAGACAATATAAAAAAATCGTTTCACACTTCGTGTGATCGTCGATGGATACGAGATCGAGATAATACAACAACGAAGTATGTTTACTTGATACAAAGGTTCGAACTTAACCAAACACAATAGGATTTCTTATCAAGTAAATAAGAGTTAATGTTTGTGTGATTTAATTTAATTATAATAAAACAATTATAATGCGGAAATATAAAGTAAATGACACGGCAAGATTTTGTTAACGAGGAAACCGCAAATGCAGAAAAGGACCTAGTCCAAAATTGAATACTCTCAGGATAAAGTCGTTATAAAAAATAAACCAACTTCGTATAGTTGAGACCAAGCAACTAAATCTATAGTTCACCTAGTTCCATCTGTATTCCCACACCTCCAACCTGTAAAACAAGTCACGTACTTGGACCAATTCCTTTGGTTCTTATTCCAAACAGTAAAGGAATAACAAATCTGTTTGGTATCAACTCCCTTCAACTAAGTGATATGAATTAGACAAAGGGTCTTCTGTTTATCTTAACATAAAATCCTTTGCTAGGTTCCAAGGTCTATCTTATGTTCAATCACTATAAGGTAATCGTTAAGATTTTGATATCAATACCTTTAATCCCAAGGAAACATATTGATGCCGATCTACACAACTATTCTATAAAAATACCACAAGGATAGATCGATTATAGTTGGATCATATTTTACCGAAACAAGTATTATGCACACCAAAGATTTATATAACCAAGTCATAAATCTTCTATCTCTTCTTTGTCTTCAAATCTTCTTAGATCTTCAATAAACACCTGAACACAACTACTTGAATCTCTTGTGATCAATCACGCACAGAACGGTGTCTGTTGAAAATGGATTATCACAAGATCGTATTTTGAACTAACAACAGTCTAAAGATCCATGTCGAAACTTTGAACTAGTTTGAGTGAATATTATATCAGAAGAGAAGATCCTCAAGCATAAACAAACTAGGTGCAATCAAAGTTCAACTATTGTTAGTCAATCAAATCAATATGAAAACAAAAGATAAACCATAATTATCTAGTTTCCCACCAACGGTACATGCAAGAGATTCTCAATCCCAACAAAGACTTTAAACTGAGATGCCATAAGAGATTTATCCTAATTAGGTTACTCTCCTCTTTGAATAGGCGGCTTCACCAGTAACAACACAACCGAGGAAGTTTGTTGTCACGAAGGATTAGTTTTTTAGAAATTCAAACTCGAAGAATTTATAGACAAAAAAGTTTGGACACCAAGGAATTTCCAAAACCGAAAATATTCTCAAGATATTCAATAATAATTTCCAAATTCGGTTTTCATAATTCCTGAGAATGCTCTGTCCAAATTAATGATTGAAATCTCCTTAGAAAATATTTAACTAGTAAATGCACATTACTAATTCTTATTTTTCATATATAATTAAAAACCTTAATTAAAAGATTCTTAACTTATTTAAATTCGATCCTGAGATTTACTTCCTGTTATCTTTTTAGGAATATCTTTGAACAATAAAAGATACGCATTACTGAAAAGGCGAGGGTACCCAAATATACCTCAAGCTAAAACTTTTCCTTCCTATAAGTCCTTTATCCGAAAGTGATTGTCTATGGACTGAGTCGAGACAATGAAACTAATCGGTTCACACTTCGTGTGATCGTCTATGGATACGAGATCGATACATTACAACAATGAGGTATGTTTACTTGATACAAAGGTTCGGACTTAACCAAACTCAATAGGATTCACGTATCAAGTAAATAGGAATTAACGTTTGTGCAATTTACTTTAATTATAATAAAAAAATTATAATGCAGAAATATAAAGTAAATGATACAGCAAGATTTTGTTAACGAGGAAACCGCAAATGAAGAAAAACCCCGAGACCTAGTCCAGAATTGAATACTCTAAGGATTAAGACACTATACAAAATAAACCAACTTCGTATAGTTGATACCAAGCAACTAAACCTATAGTTCACCTAGTTCCGTCTGTATTCCCACGCCTCCAACCTGTAAACAAGTCATGTACTTGGACTAATTCCTTTGGTTGGTATTCCAAACAGTAAAGGAACAACAAATCTATTTGGTATCAACTCTCTTCAACCAAGTGATATGATTTGCACAAAGGCTCTTCTGTTTATCTTAACATAAACTCATTTGCCAGGTTCCAAGATCTATCTTATGTTCAATCACCAAAAGTTAATCGTTAAGATTAAGCCAATCAACACTCTTAATCCAAATGACTGTGTTGATGCTGATCTTATCAATTAATCAATCCAATCTACCACTAGGATAAACCGATTATTAATTGGATCCTCTTTTACCAAAACAAGTATTGTGCACACCAAAGATTATAAAAACCAAGTCTAAAATCTTCTATCTCTTCTTTGTCTTCAAATATTCTTAGATCTTTAATAAACACCTGCACACAACTACTTGAATCTCTTGTGATCAAACACACACAGAACAAAGTCTGTTAATAATGGATTATCACAAGATCGTGTTTAGATCTAACAACAGTCTAAAGATCCTTATTGAAACCTTGAAATAGTTTGAGTGAATCTTATATCAGAAGAGAAGATTCTCAATTGCATAAACAAACTAGGTGCAATCAAAGTTCAACCATGGTTAGTCAATCAAATCAATACGAAAACTAAAGATTAACCGCAATATCTAGTTTCCCACCAACGGGTCGCTCTAGAGCTTCTCAATCCCAAAGAAGACTTTAAATTGAGCGGCTGTAAGAGATTTCACCTAATTAGATTACTCTCCTCTCCGATAGGCGGCTTCACTAGTAACAGTGCAACAAAGGAAGTTTACTGTCACGACGGAATAGTTTGCTAGAAATGCAAACTCAAAGTATTTATAGACAAGGAAGTTTGGACACCAAGGAATTTCCATAACCGAAAATATTCTCAAGATATTTTTCCATATTAACCCAAATTCGGTTTTTATAATTCTTGTGAATGCACTGTCCAAAAATAATGATCGAAATCTCCTTGGAAAATCTTTAACTAACAAATGCACATTACTAATTCTTATTTTCCATATATAATTAAAAACCTTAATTAAAGGATTCTTAACTTATTTAAATTCGATCTTGGGATTTACTTCCTTCTTAGCTGTTAAGAAATATCTTTGAACAATAAAAGAATACACATTAATGTGCGTGTTCAAAGTGTGTCGACATCTTACTCTTGCAAGTCCTTTTTCATACTTACTCACTTGAAACAGATTTACCACACTTCAAAACAATTTTAGAATTGGTTCATATGACTTTCAAAAACTATGTGATTGATGAAGTAACACTCAATCACAAACCAAGGGCGTAGCGGTTCTACCAAAACAAGTTTCGGCTCTACCTCCATGTGAGTACTGTGCATAGTCACACTAGCTTACCAAAATTCGGCTGGCTAGGTACTAGGATCGGTTCCCCACATATATTTGGTATCTAACTTGTATGCACTGCACATGTCCATAGGATTCGTTCTCCCTTGCTTAAAAACGTGTTGCACATATTCATAGGATCGGTTCCCCTTTCTTCTATAAACCTTGTTGCACCTCATACAAGGATCGGTTCCCCCTTGTGATGTACTGCACCTCTTACTAGGATCGGTTCCCCCTCTCCCAATATTTTTCAGACAGTCACAAACCCGATCATACCCTAGGTGATTACTTAAGATCGGTTTCACTAATAAAAGTCATACCAATACATAAGTCAGGCCTCATGTGAATAGTTATACCAAGAATACAAACAAGTCATGAACGATTATACTAATCACACATATTGGTCGTTCATAAGATTTGCAATGAATAACAGCCCCAATAACTCTTGGAGATTTCCTTTTCGGTTAACAACACATATCATGAACTTACTTCCTTAAAACACATGTAAAAACATTGCTTCCTAGGATGAAATCCTTACCTCATACCCATACATAATCACAATAGAATTCATACGATTATGTCGATGTCTTATATATAAAGTTTAATGGTTAAGCAAGAAACTTCATATTGTATTCCTTAATACTATGTCTATCTAGAGTGTTCATGCTTTGCAGTTTTTATGTTTTCAATATGCACGACTTGATAGATACGTTAGGGAATGAAACAGTTCAAGTCAAATATCACTAACCTCAAGTGGAAGGATGGTGTTGTGGTTGTAGCTCCGTACTTCTTCATTTCTTCAAGTCTTCGCAATACTTGTAATGTCTCACCCTAATACTTTCAAGCTAACCTATACGAAGTTGACTCTAGTACATTTAAATCAAGCGACTCTTAAATGAGTTTTGGTTCACTAAAATATGACAACCTAACTTGACATACCAACGCTTGTGGGTTCAACCGAACTATGCTCTAACAATCCCCCCCTTTGTCAATTTTAGTGAAAAAACTCTTACAATCATATGGATAAACAAATTACAATAATTCATTACACATACGCTTGATTCCCAAATTCAACAGCACATAACCTGCATTCATTCAATCCTTAAGAATGTTGATGTTGACATTATAATAACAAAGCTCATACTCCCCCTAAAGGTGAGATAGGTAGATTTTCAATCCGCGCGTCTTTCTTATCCCAATCATATGATATGTTACTCCCCCTTAGTCTGTGCTTTTCCTCATTCGTGAGATAAATGTGCAAGCACCATTGTCCTCTTCCCTAGTGACACCAATCAATATAAAATTGATACCAGCATCACTTGTTTACTCCATATATTTCTCCCCCTTTTTGTCACAAAAATGACAAAGAAACGAAAAAAATAAAGGACAACATGAAAAGGATCTTACAGACTAATCAGCAAGGGAATCATGCAAGTCTGGTAATATTCTTTTCCCCTTCTTATCTAATTTTTTTTTTTTTTTGAATTTCAGTTACATAGATTATTTTTCCAGTAGATTTTGTCATTATAAGAAAATTTTGAATCTCTTCGAATCATTTATTCATAACTTTTTGGATCAATTCTCTTTTCTCATTATGATAATCCTTTCTTGGAATGTCCGGGGCTTCACTTTTAATGTTACTAGATACTATCGAACATATTTAATTAGGATACAAAACCAGACATAATTTTTCTTTGTGAAACAAAACTGGTTAAAGAAAAAGTCCTTCCTTTCCTATCTAGATATAATTATCCTAATAATGTTGTTATTGATCCGGTGGGTAAATCTGGTGGCCTATAGTTCTTTTATGGAAGAATGGCTTCACTTGTGACTTAACAAAGGCTGGTAATAAATTTTTTCATGTTGTTGTTCAATTTGACCCTAGTAGGCCAATTTTTTTTACTTACTTGTATGTATAGTAGAAATGGTTATACTAAAAAGAAAGAACAGTGGTCAGATATTAAACTTGTAGGAGAAAATATTGCTCAACCCTGGATAGTGCAAGGAGATTTAAATTTTTATATTACTGATTCCTCAGCTAGTACTAGCTCATCTGGTGATCGATTAGTTAACAGTGTTGTCAATGACTGGTCTGATAGATATAGGCTTCACAGGTAAAGACTATACTTGGAGCAGTAATAATACATGCACTCGTAATAGAAAAACTAGTATTGACATGGCACTAGGAAATAGGGATTGAACTCTCCATTACCCTCGGTTTAAAAATTTTCATCTTAATCATTTAGGAAGCGACCATTCACCTATTCTTCTAGTTACAGATTATACTCAGAATAAGTTATGGATTCCTTTCAAATTTTTCTATTATTTGCTTAGTGATAGTACCTGTTTGTAGTGTACCTGGATGTACAACTACAAGGTTTGGATCATAATTTGAGTAAGTAACCTCTTGATTCACAATAAACCAAGCCTAATTCCTAAAATAAACTAATTTATTGATAATTCATCTTCTTCGGAGTTTCATTTACAGGATATGAGAGTATATAACTCAAGCACACACACTCTCCCTCTCTTTCAATATCCAACGATCACAAACTATCCACGTGGACTAATCTAAAACACTCATTACAAATGACTAAATACCTCCACACCTACGATAATGGGCACCCGTCACATGACATTCCACTCCCCTTGAAAACATCCTTGTCCTCAAGGATGAAGGTAAAACAGAACAGCTTGAATATCTGACGAAAATGTAAACCGCCTTTGTCATCCGTAAAAGCACCCACATCGTTGCATGCTTCATGTGGTTGTAGTGAACAGTCCCCTCCATGTACAGGTTGCAACAGTCTCTGGTTTGGTTTTAGCTTGGCAGGTACACTTGGTAACACCTCGAAAAATCTCAGGCTTGTATGCGTGTACACGGCTGATGTAGCTTTCTGACCACGATAGAGCAGTTTCGCACATACGATAATGGGGTATTATGAAAAAGACTGGATCGATTTCAGTGCGAATTGATCTTGTTGCCTGCACATTTAAAGTCCCACCCTTACCATGATCATCCACACAAGTACACCATTGAGTTGTCCATCACGGTTTGGTGCAAGTTGCTGGAGCTTGTAGTAGCCATTTCTCCTGTGATCATCCAACTGCTCCAGAATCTGAAGGTAAAAACTATCCAGCACCTCGGATGTCCAGTTCATTGTCCACCACAGAACCTTACTTGCACAAGCCATTGACTTTAACACAGCTAGAGTATGCATCACAGTGTATAAGAGTGGTACTGCCTGCTTTCTTCCATAGAGCTCAAGCTGGAGATATCCACTTGGTGGACAGATCAAACATGACAGGCTAGTATGACAAAAACCAACACAAAATTCCCTGATGCTTGTACTACCAGAGTTGACAAAATCAGTAGGAGAAGTGTGAATAGACTTGTTAAAAACATCAAAATAATGTGGAACTGTCCATGCCCATTGACTCCCATACTAACCTTCAAAAATTTACCAACGCAGTCCTTTTGAGCAGTAGAAAAAACATGAGCAATCCAGGGAATATCATCAGCACCACTACTCAACCTCCACTTTACACTCCCAACTAATATAGTAAACAGTTTGTGTGCCCAGAACTGACCAGTAGGAACAAACTTGGTTGTAAGCCCAAAATGAATCTTTAGCTGCTTAAATATCTCAATGGACCTCATGATGACACAAGTAGGCAATGTTAGAAAAATGGGAGTAGAAAGTTTCTTTAGATATGACATTGATGAAGATCCCTCTATAATGACAAAACATGGAATACCGATCCCAGCTGCACAGAACATAATACTCCACAAAGAAGTTGAAATCAATCTGAATTTCCACTTTAAGTACCCAATCTACAATAGCATATTCAGAATCTGAATTTCTTTTACTTGCAATACGGGACTCTGCAATTTCTGACAGTAAAAATGTTTATATTGAAGAACCTGCAAGAAAAGAAGAACAACCATGCTAGTAACTGTGAGAATCTTCCTTTGAGTAGAGAAATGAAATCTAACACAATCACCATCTGAACTTGAAACTAGAATCACTTGGGTAGACAATACAATCACTTGCATAAAGGCTTTGTGAAGAAGTAGCTCAAAACCAACACCCACTGACCAAAAATGACGAATCCAAATCCCAGCTAGCAACCCACTGCCCAACTGCAAGATGAATGAACCACAGAAACTCCACCAACCACTGTGAAGTAGTTGAACATTTAATTCCCTTGCAGTACTAGCTTCAGTATTACCTATCACTTGAAGTATCAAAACAGAGCAGAGAATAAAATCTCGCTGCTGCATTTTATTAACCCGCTGACTAGCATCATGCGTACGCCAAATCTTGACATAGCATCTTAATGATGTACCACCGACATCCTGACATAGCATCTTAACGATGTACCACCGACATCTTAAGATAGTTGAAGTACTGGACTGATGTGGCTGTGAATATATAGTGCTAAGAACAAAAACTGCATAGCGGCAATAACTCAGAAATTGTGCTTTCAATGCTCATCGCTTCCACAATGCCCCCAATGTATCTCTGGAAATATAGAGCAAAATCTTGAAGCTGCAAAGGAGTATCCGCTATACTTAACATGAACAGATGTGTAATATCAAATAAAACAATTGGGGATACATTTTTATGTCCATGTGAACCAACACCACCCTTCAAGAATGCACCATAAAGAACCTTGGTAGAAGTAGGTAACCCAACTTGAGATTGTAAGAGAATATCAGCTGGACAACCCTTACAATTCCATACACGAATACAACCATAAGACTCATAGTGAGCAACAAGCAAGTAACAATGACCACTCATGACAAACTTCAAATAATTTCCATCAAGAAAAGCATGAATATGAATACCACCATCAGAAAAAATCCACACAATACTATCAGTTAATGTACCCATTAAGTCCTGTGCTATGTCAATACCAAATACTCTAACCAACAAAATTTTGTCTCGCTGTGACATTTTAACAAACACCTTCCGCTCACCATTAATGTCAACAGATTGAACACATAAAGGAGCAACCGAATTGAGAAATCTGAAATCTGAGTTATACCCCAGGCTAAGAATAAACTGAATAATGAATTTATCACAAGAATTTGATGAAACAACAGCACACTTACCACGATCGAATAACAAGCGAGAATCATCATGTTGGAAGGAGCAACAATCAATACGGAGAAACTTACTGTGGTGAAAGAACAACTCCTTCAAGTATGTATAGTTGCTGCAGATTAGTTGCACTATGTGCTGAGTGTATATGAGTGTGTGCTGTCACATGTGTTGATCGAGTGTGTGATCTGTATTTCCTATTGGCTGTAGGTGAGCTGTTTACAGCCTGTCTCTTCTTGACAGTTGTCACTCTTGTAATGGTTGTTCAATTCTCTGTCTTATAAATACAGAGAATGTCCAATCTTGAATTGTAATAACATTTTCAGTTCTTATTCAATCTCAAGTGAAACCATGGTATCAGAGCAATCAAGCTTCCGCAAACCGCCATTAATGGTTGTACAATTTTCAGATCTTTTTTTGTCATTTGTTTGATTACACATTCTTTTCAATTCTTGTATTCAATTTTGAAATCTTTTACTTCAATTCTTTTCAATGGTTTGTCTACGAATCAAGAATTTCTCAAGTACCATTAAACCAAATTTCTCAAATTCTTTCCTACAAACTTAAGGATGACAACTTTCTTACTCGAAATCTCTTCTCCTTCCTCTTCTCGGAAGATACAAGGTTGATGGATTTACGGATGGTTCTTTACATTGTCCTACTTATTTGGTTGACAATCTTGTCAATCCAGTTACACTGCCTGGCATGATGATGATACCACCTTAATACTATGGATTCAAATGTCGATTTCTGAAGCTGTGATTCCATATGTGGTAGGAGCTGATTCTTCAAAGAATCTATGGGAAACAATTGAAACCAGGTTTGCACGCAGTTCTTCTACACATTCAATTCAACTACGTCTCAAAGCTGCAATCAACCAAACTTGGATCAGGTACTATTTCTTCTTTTTTTGAGTGAAATCAAGAAAGTTCTGAGATGAACTATTTGCTGCTGGTTCAAGAATTAATGATGATGAATTAGTAGTTACAATTCTAAATGGACTAGGACAAGATTATAGTTCCTTTTGTACTTCCATTAGAATTCGTAATCCTCCGGTGACATCTAAGGAATTACACAATCTTCGGCTTAGTGAAGAGATAGTTGTTAATGCTAAGCATAAGCATTTGCTTACTGAGGCCAACTCAAAAGCCTTTGCTGTTCATTCAAGGCCAAATTTTACTATGTTTAGGGGAAGTGGCAGAGGTTACACTCAAGCACCAAGATCCAATTCTCCTTTCTTGGGATATTCAAGACCACCACTGCCTTACTGTACAAGAGGTTTCTCTCAATATCAAATGTTTCCAACTCCACCAACTCCACCACCACCAGTGAGGCCTCCTTATGTTACTTCATCAGCTCCACCACCACTGTCTGACAAGATCTGTCAAATCTGCAATAGAACTGGTCATCTTGCTTTGGAGTGTAGACACAGGTTGAATTTTGCTTATCAAAACACTTACACTCCTCACAATCTCAGTGCAATGCTTGCCACTGCCAACATCATGGGAGAAAATCCTTGGTATCTTTGATTTCTGGAGCAAATATTCATATCACCAATGATGAATCTGAATTGACTCAACCTTTACCTTCTGAGGAAATAAATGAAATTCAAGCTGCTAATGGGGAAGGTATGCAAGTCACTCATGTTGGTAATGTTTCTAAAACTACTTCCACATATTCTTTTGACCTAAACAATGTTCTTCTAGTCCCAAAGGCATCACAGAATCTATTATCTGTTCACAAATTTACAAGTGACAACAATTGTTCAATTACATTTGATTCTGTTGGTTTTGCTGTTAAGGATTATTCAACTGGGAAGATCATTTTACAAGGGCCACATAAAGGAGGACTGTATCCAATAACTTTTCTCAAGAATAGTCATCACAAAGCTTACTTCAAACAACATTGCTTCACCAACTACTTGGCATACGAGTTGGCTCATCCTTCTTTTCAGGTGCTTCAAAAAGTCTGCAGAGATATGGATTTATCCAGTGTAGTTAAGACACCTCTTTTCTGTAATGAATGTCATCTAGGGAAAAGTCACAAGTTACCTTTTACTTTGTATACCCATAGAGCTCAGTCTCCACTAGCTTTACTTCATATGGACTTATGGGGTCCTAGTCCTGTAACATCAACTAGTGGTTTCAAATATTATGTTAACATTGTAGATGACTATTCAAGATTCTGCTGGATTTATCCATTGTATGAAAAATCTCAATTCAAAGAAATCTTTCTTTATTTCAAAGCAATGGTTGAAAAATTACTGCATACTTCTATTACAAGAATTAGAACTGATGGAGGAGGTGAGTTTTTACACAATGAACTCCAAGGTTTCTTAAATCTACAAGGTATTATACATGAAATTTCATGTCCTCACACTCCTGAACAAAATGGATTAGCAGAGTCCAAACACAGACATCTAGTTGACACAGGCAGGACTTTCTTAATTCAATCAAGCTTGTTAGATAAATTTTGGGTTGATTCATTCCACACAGCCAATTATGTTATCAACAGATTACCTGTTAGAAGTTTGGGGTTCATTTCTCCTTTTGAGAAGCTTTTTGCTCAAAAGCCTGATTACTCTTTTCTCAGATCATTTGGTTCTTCATGTTTTCCATGGCTTAGACCCTATACTGCACACAAACTACAACCTAGAAGTGTACACTGTGTTTTTATTGGTTACAGTTCTACACACAAAGGATACAGATGTTTGGACATTCAAACAGGGAAAGTATATATTTCAAGACATGTGGTGTTCAATGAAGATTCCTTTCCATTAAAACCAAAAGCAACTTTACAACCTGGTATTGCAGCTGAATCATCCTCTTCTACTCCAGCTGAACAGTCACAGCCTACTGCTACAACTATTAATCAATCATCCTCAATTTCAGTTCAGTCAGCTTCTGATCAGTCAGCTGCTATACCTGCAAACATGCCTATTGCTCCAACTATCACTCAGTCAGACAATGATCAGTCAGCTCCTACACCAACTGTGGCTCCTACACCCACTACTAATTCTCATTCTATCTTTGACCAGAGGAAAAAGAGGTATTTTTAAACCTAAAGTCTACAACACAAAATATGCTTTATCTGCTAGTCTTACTTCAACTATTCCTCCTCCCACTCCTACCCTATTCTAAGGCTATTAAGATACCACAGTGGAAATGTTCTATGGAAGATGAGCATACTGCTCATATCAATGCAGGCACTTGGACTCTAGTAGATCCTGATCCCTCTTACAATGTTATAGGTTGCAAGTGGGTATTTAGAATCAAATATCATGCTGATGTCTCTTTAGATAAGTTTAAGTCTAGACTAGTAGCCAAAGGATTTCATCAACAAGAAGGGGTTGACTACTGCTTTTGAAACTTTCACCCTGTAGCCAAACCAACTACTATTAGACTCATTCTTTCTCTAGCTGTTCATTTTAACTGGGATATGAAGCAATTGGATGTCAGCAATGCATTTTTGCATGGAGATTTAGCTGAAGATGTTTATATGCAGCAGCCACCAGGGTTTATTGATCCACTCAAGCCTCATCATGTTTGCAAACTTAACAAATCGATTTATGGGCTAAAGCAAGCTCCCAGGGCTTGGTATGATAAATTGTTACAAGTTCTTCTTTCACATGAGTTTAAACCATCTCTAGCTGATCCATCCTTATTTGTTCAAAAATTTGGCTCTAGAATTACAGTGCTTTTGATTTATGTGGATGACATCATCATAACAGGGAATTCCAATGCTTATATTTCTCTAGTTTATAACTCAACTTCAGTCATATTTTCCTATCAAAGACTTGGGCTCTCTTCACTACTTCCTTGGTCTTCAAGTAAAAAGAAACTCAGATCATCTTTTTCTCGGCCAGGACAAAATATGCATTGGATTTGCTAGAAAGGTTTCACATGACTGGTGCTAAACCTTGCAAACACACAGATCTCTCTCTCTACTTCTCTCTTCTTGCTTGATGGTATACCTTTAACTGATCCAACTGAATACAGATCTTTGGTGGGTGCTTTACAATATCTAACTTGGACAAGACCAGAAATTGGTTTTGTTGTTAATCAGGTTTGTCTTTATATGCAAGCTCCAACTGATCAACATCTAATTCTTTAAGAGGATTCTCAGGTACATCAAAGCAACTTTAGACTATGGTGTGTTATTTTCCAAAGGGCTTCTCACTCTTCATGGCTTCAGTGATGCTGACTGGGCTGGTTCTATTGATACTAGAAGATCAACAGGGGGTTTCTGCATTTTCTTTGGACCAAATCCTATTTCATGGTCTAGTAAAAGACAAGGCACTGTTTCTAGAAGTTCAACTGAGGCAGAATACAGATCTTTGGCTAATACCACTGCTGAAATTGTTTGGGTGTGTCAGCTGCTCAGGGATCTTCACCTATTGCTTCCTGCTCCTCCCATCATTTCTTGTGACAATCAAAGTGATGTCTCTTTATCCTCAAATCCTGTGTTTCACAGTAAGATGAAACACTTGGATATTGACTATCACTTTGTCAGGGAACTTGTTCAAAACAAAAATGTTCAAGTCACTTATATTTCTACTTGGGATCAGATTGCAGATATTTTCACAAAGGGTTTAGCAGGCCCAAGATTTTCTAATCTGAGAGACAAGCTGAAAGTTATCTCTAACAGCAACCTTCAGCTTGAGGGGGGCTAGTTGCACTATATGCTGAGTGTATATGAGTGTGTGCTGTCACATGTGTTGATCGAGTGTGTGATCTGTATTTCCTATTGGCTGTAGGTGAGCTGTTTACAGCCTGTCTCTTCTTGACAGTTGTCACTCTTGTAATGGTTGTTCAATTCTCTGTCTTATAAATACAGAGAATGTCCAATCTTGAATTGTAATAACATTTTCAGTCCTTATTCAATCTCAAGTGAAACCACAGATTACTTGAAAATATTTGACCCAATTTTGCACATATAGTTTAGTCACGCCGCTGGTTGTGAACACTTCCCAATTTGTGAACTCACTGGAGCTGGTGGCTTCAACCACATCATTTTGCACCAATTCATCATACCAAGGACTATCACCAGTAGACGATTCATTCGTCTCATGAAAGAAAAATGAAGGAATTAATTCAAAATCGGAAGACTCGTCGTCTTTGCCAAAGGAAAGCAACTCCGATCCGACAGAACCAGTGTCTTCGTCATCGAAGAAAAATGAAGGAATAATAACCTCAAAATCATGATATTCATCTCCTGTTTCTGCTGATGGGATTGAAGAGTCTTGACTGAAATCAGTTATCGAGTTTTCAATGAAAGCCTCCTCCTCCTTCGTAACTTCTAGATCCCCCCAACTTCATCAACAATTTCTTCTTCAGACTTTGGTAGAAGTGATTCCAGCTTGCTCCTGGCGATGGAGATGAGATATTCCGTTAGAAAAAGCTTTAAACCTCGAGTTGGTGAAAATACATCGTCCAGCAGCACCCTATGTTTCTTCTCCAAATCCAATAAATGGATATAGGCGTCGAATTTCGCCATCAATTGAGCCATAACATCCCTCGGCGTCGGTGAAAATTGTGCAGCGGCCTCCATGGAATTTTTTTTGAACGGCTCTGATGCCAATTGTAGTGTACCTGGATGTACAACTACAAGGTTTGGATCATAATTTGAGTAAGTAACCTCTTGATTCACAGTAAACCAAGCCTAATTCCTAAACTAAACTAATTTATTGATAATTTATCTTCTTCAGAGTTTTATTTACAGGATATGAGAGTATATAACTCAAGCACACACACTCTCCCTCTCTTTCAATATCCAACGATCACAAACTATCCACGTGGACTAATCTAAACCACTCATTACAAATGACTAAATACCTACACATACGATAATGGGCACCCCAATCACATGACACTGTTCTGCAGAAATTGCTAAAGCTTGGTCTATTCATGTAAATGGTTCAACTGGTTTTCAATTTGTTCAAAGATTAAAACCCACCAGGAAATACTCTCAAAATTGAATAGAGAGCATTTTGGCAACATCAACCAACAGGTGGACATGTTACAATCTGAACTTGAAGGCATTCAAAATCAACCTCCTAGTGAAGCTGTCCACAATGAAATCATCACAGTAAATGCTGATCTTAGAAAATGGCTCAAAATAATAGCTGACTTTCATCAACAAAAGTCTAGGACTACTTTCTTCAAGGAACATGACAACAACACCATGTTTTTCCATGCTAAGATCAACAGGAAGAAAGCAAGGAACAATATTTATACAATTAAAGATCAAGAAGGGAATTGGATTCAGAATAGAGAAGAAATAGCTATTCATCTAATAGATCATTTCAAAAAGATTAGTACTTCTTCAAGGCCTATTTTGGATGAGGGGCTTTACTTAGTCTTTCCAACAGTTGTTACAGCTGAGGACAATATCAATCTTTGCAGAATTCCATACTTTCATGAAATACATTCTTCACTTAAATCCATGGAAAATTGGAGTGCACCAGGGCTAGAGGGATTTCAGGCAGGCTTCTATAAAAGTCAATGGGAAGTTGTAGGAAATGATATTTGTAAAATGGTTCAGAAATTATTTCAATCCAGACACATACTCAAGGAAATTAACAAGACTTACATTTCTATGATACCCAAAAAGAAGAAACCAATTACATCAGCTGATTACAAACCAATTGAACTGTGCAACACCTCTTATAAGATAATTTCAAAGATCTTAGTCATCAAATTGAAGCCAGATATGAAGAAGATTATCTCACCCTTTCAGGCAGCTCATGTATCAGACAGAATGATCAGTGATTGCACAGGAAATTGTTCATTTAATGAAGAAAAAGAGGGGAGAAAATGGTTGGATGACACTCAAATTGGATATGTCAAAAGCCTTTGACATGCTTGAATGGAGTTTTTTAATCAAGGTACTTACTTACTTTGGATTTTTTGAGGATTTATGTGAATTGATTTTCCAGTGCTTCAGCACCACTTCACTTTCTGTCATGTTAAATGGCTCACCTTGTCCTTAATTTCATCCCACTAGGGGAATCAGGCAAGGTGACCCATTTTCTCCATATTTATTCATTATGGCCATGTAATTTCTGTCCAGGAAACTTACTGAAGCCAATGAAGCTAAAACTATTGTTGGTATTAAAGTAGCAGGTATTAATTCACCAGCTATTAATCATCTACTTCTCGCAGATAATTGCTTGATCTTCACTCAAGCAACCCTTTCTTCTGTTAACAACTTGTTGCAGTTACTTCAAGATTTCAGTTCGCAATCAGGTCAGGTTATCAATTTCGATAAATATTCTATTTGCTTCAGTAAATACACCAAACCAAAAAATGCTGCTGCTTTTACTCATATTCTAGGTGTCAGTATTATGAATGCTAAAGACAAGTATTTGGGGCCTCCTTTAATTTTTGGGCATTCTAAGGAAGAGTCTTTCAGACATATTAAGGATAATTTTCTTCATAGATTTTCAGGTTGGACTTCTAGTAATCTTACACAAGCTGGTTGATCGATTATGCTTAAGCATGTATTGAATTCTGTTCCGCTATACAAGATGGGTACTTTTCAGTTACCTAAGCAGCTGATTAATGAGTTAACATCAGTACATAGAAGGTTCTTTTGGGGTCATAAACCTAATAAAGGTAACAACCCTCTGGCCTGGCATAAGTTATGTAAATCTAAGAATTTAGGTAGGTTGGACTTTAGGGATCTAGAAATTCTTAATCTAGCTTTACTAACAAAGCTAGCTTGGAGAGTATGTATTGAATCTTTTCAGTTATGGGTCAAGATACTTCAACCAAAATACTTTAAAGACACTGTTGTTCTTCATTATACAAATAAGAAACCTATTGCTTCTTAGGTATGGAAGGGAATTGATAAAGGTCTTAAATTTGTGCATGATTTATTTTTCATGGAAGTGAACAATGGTAAAAGAACAAGAATATGGAAAGATAGATGGGTTTCTGGTATGCATCAGCCGCCTACTCCTAATTCAGATATTCATATTTCTTTCACCTTTGTGTCTGATCTACTCTTATCAAATACTAATTCATGTAACATCACTCTGGTTAATCAACTATTAGATGCCATCCAAGGATGGAAATTTCTCAGTAAAAAGTACTTGCAACATGTTGTCTAAGTGTCAAAATAATGCTCAAGTTAATGGTATATCAGTTCCAATTAGTATCTGGAAATCACTGTAGATGTGTAAAGTAGAACAAAAAATTAAAATATTTGTTTAGAAAAACATTCGTGACATTATTCAAATTAGAAGCAGGATATTTTGATACAACCCAGACATTGACACTATCTGTGGCAGTTGTGGAAGAGACAATTGAACATCTAATCTTTGAATATAGGCATGCAAGGGCTGTATAGAGAAGTATTAATGTAGATATATATGCAGTGAATTCCAGTGCTGTCTTAATGGATCAATGGTGTACAAGTTTGTTTCAGTCCAACCAAAACACTGGAGAAGAATTGGTTGTACAGGCTTATGATTGGTAGCTGGATAATATGGGAAGACACATGCGACTCTGTCTTTTAGGGAGTGTCTCTAAATCCTTTTAAATCCATGCATATGATAAACTATTATCCGAATTTATGTTCTCCTAATAATACTCTGCATACTTGTGTTGAATCTAGTAACTTTCCACCTAGTCTGCAAGTATCACACTGGAAACCCCCAGATAATGGTATTTTTAAATTTAATATAGATGCTTCTTTCTCCACTTTAACTAATAGAGTTGGTACTGGATTGGTCTTTCGAGATCATGCAGGGCATTGCAGAGGGATCAAAAAAACATTCTCAACAGATTGCATAATTCCTGAAGAAGCTGAATGCAGAGCAGTTAAGGAAGCGCTTATATGGGATAAAGCTTTGCAAATAAAGAAAATCCACATTGAAGGAGATGCCAAATTAGTCATTCAATCTATTACAGATGATTATTGATTCACTCACTAGGAACAACGTAATATCATCAAAGAAATAAAACATCTTAGTACTAGTTTTGAGTTATGCATTTTTAGTTTTGTCAGCAGAAACAATAATCAAGTTGCTGATGCTATTTTAAAACATGTCAAAGTAGACACTGTTAATATGTCAATTTCTAGTAATTTCCCTTAAACCATTTGTAACTTTCTATCCAGAGACCAAAACTTCTCTGTGGGCTAGTTCATTACTTAATAAAAAAAATAGTTATCAGTAAGAAATTGAGTCTGGATAAGAGTTGCTTTCTTAGACACTCCAGTATAAGGATGAAAATCGGGTCAATCCAGGCCCAGTAGGCAAGGCTTATTATTTGGTTATTCGTAAAGAAACTCATGTCGGATTGGCTGTGAAAAAGTAGATAATTTGATGCCCAAAGCCTGCCCATAACCCGTCTTTTTTACGGCCTGACCATTATTTTTTCAATATAGAAGTTAATTTTTTTAATTTCTAATAAATGAATGTTTTCGGACTTATTTTCTTGCCATACAATATTCTTTAATTTCCATCCTTATTCATTGATTTTCAACCTTTTCATACTACGAGCGATATTATATTATATTAAAAAATTTATGGGAAAGTTCTTATTTCTCCTTAAACTAAATAATATAAAATTATTTTGGGTAAAACAATTCATAAAAAAAATTAAACTATCATAACTATTTCGAGAAGATTGATTATATATAGAAACAATTATAACTTATTCTCTTGGATTACAATCATAAAATCGTAATTTATAAATCATATTTAGAGATACTAAAGGTTATAATAATAAATTTTGAACGGAAAACTCATGCAAGCAAAAATGACAAGCTCTCAGGAGAATATCCGGCTAGACAAAAAAATTAACACCATAGACCAAGCTCATCAGATAAATTAACTAGGGATATGACATCCTGACTAATGACGGTTTTCAAGTGCCCCTGTGCATATTCAGGCTTGGCAGGCTCCAGGCAGAACGGGTTGTGCTTGAAATTTTCAGCTATTATTTACACCTCTTCGTTCATCTCATATGAATCCACGTCATCAAAATTTAATTATTAATTTTCTTTTTCGACTGATGATTGTTTTAATTATGACCAAATTACAAAACCGGTGGTAATCCCCGATTTGGACACCTGGTGATAGATATGATTACCTGTAATTTATGAGAACAATGATAGTTTCAATTATCCCAGCTAGTTTTAATTGTGATTTTCGCATCAAGTTTATATTAAAACGCGCAAGTGAATTTTGTTTCACTATAACTAAATTTTCACTTGAGTTTTGGGAAGAGAGAGAAATAAAAATAACTAAAGATGTGGAGAGACAAAGTCATGGGTGAAAAGGTGATGGAGGAAAAGAAATTAGAAAAATAGATTTTTTAGGAAGATAATCAATACTTATTATATAGAGGATAATCCTTCCTACTGATGTGATGTCTCTATATTTACCGTTCTCGCAAATATAGAGTGTAACATGGTACTTCAACTTGGAAGACAACCTTACTTGCCAAACAATCTTTAATACACCTTGTTTGGGAAAAAAACACAAAAATCTTCATTTGGGGATTTTAATGCACCTTTTAGGGATTTTTCGTACTTGTCGTACCAAATGATTTACAACAACAAATACCTTTCCTCTTTAAAAAAATGAAAATACAAGACTCAAAATTGTTACACCAGCGAAGTTGATGTGAAGAATCTGATAAAAAAGACTAGCTAATTGTTTTAACTGTATCTATCTCTATCTGAGAATCTCTTTTTCGCCGACGTTTCATCTTTCTATTCAGTCTTACGTGTTTCTAAACATTTAGAGTGCCAGATAGCATAAAACTACAATTTGTGACCCAAGAGACACAATTGTTGCAACCAATAAACCGAAGAGGCATGTTAAACTGAAACTACAATCCGTGAATACTGACTGACCTAAGAGACACAGGCGCTAATTATCATCTGAAACAGTATCCCCGGAGTGAAAATTTTGAGATATGCAATGTTCAAACCCGATCACTTCATAAATACCCTTCTTATCTTGCATGAGTTTTATTGCTTCAGTTTCTATACACTTCTTGACCCCCCTTCCCCCCCACCCCACACCCATAACTAAGGAGGAGTGCATGATCAGATGTTGAAGCATAATATTTTTTGAAAAAGACCAGCAAAAGTTAGATGCTAATGATCAAACACGGCGATATGAAGAAAACCTTGAGGTTTGGATACATTTAATACGTATCCATATTTCGTTACTTTACACTGTAAGCCATTTTAGTGTTTCTTCTCCATGCAAGTTTAATATGAATTATATGGTTGAATGCGGAAGAAGAAATTCGATGGTGGCAAAAGATTTTTAATTTGGGATTTTAATATGTCTTAGAGTGAATGCCCATTTTAACATACATACAATGGTATGTTATCTTATCATATTTTACATGCCAAAATTATTTATTTATATTAAACCATTAAAGTCATCTTCGGTTTCTAATAGATTAAGCGGAAGAGTCGTTCTCAAAATATCGAAGTTTCTGATAACATTCCTTGAGAAGATTATCCGTAACTGGATCTTCATGGAATACTTCTTTATCATAGTCAAAATATGTGTCACAATAAGAATTTCTAGTAGCATAGGAAACATCAGTTGTCTTACACTCTTGTCAATAATCATCAGGCATATCAGCAAGAGTTGCAGTACATGCTGGTTTCCTTTAGTCTCTGCTAGGGCATATAGATGAAAAATGCCCGAATCCAACACAATTGAAGAATTCAACATCATCATCAACACAAGTTTGAGAATTATGATAAGGATATGATGTATCTTTAGAAAATATTTTTTCATGTTTCTCAAGGTTTTTCTAAATTGTCATGGACGACTATCATCCTTAGTCTCCGGCGTAGTAGATTTACTCTCAGAGGAACTAGTATTAATTGTTTACACCTTTAAGAGAATTATTTATCTCATTTTCAGACCGGTGTTCATTATCAAAGATCTTTAATTTAACAACTAGATCACTCTTTCACTCTTGATAGTTTTGAAAGATTATTTGCTTTTGATGGCATGCTTCTTAGACTCGTATCCTGATGGTAGATACCTAAGAATTTTATATACAATATCTTTCTCTGGAATAGTTATTCCTAACGAATGTCAGGAGTTAACTATTAGAGAAAGTTTTTGGTTAAATTCATCACGTATCATCATCAGACATACAAAGATTTTGCAAGTTAGATGCTAGGTTTTGAAGCCTTGCTTCTTTATCTACGGTATTCCCTTCAAATATGGTCCCTAAGATATCCCAAGCTTCTTTAGAAGTTTCACATGTAGTCACATGATGTAGGAGATCTTGGCATATGACATGTATAATAACATTAAATCCATCAGAAATATACACTGTAGTACTAATTTCAAATGCGTCATGTTCACCAATATTCGTGGAAGAGTTTATGTTGTATACAGTAACTCTTGGATGAGGTTATTATACTTTATAGATTCAACCCCTGTAATATATGCTCTACTACACTCGTTCACGACTGATGTACTATTGGAAACATCACTAGCAGCTGCTGTTCTTAACCTTTCCTCTACAAATCTTGCAGCAATATGCGCTTTAAGTAGTGGGACCAGAAACATCGTAATTTCAGATCCATTAATGAATCTTGCAGCAATATGCGCTTTAAGTAGATGTTGTTCTCGGCCTAAAATTGGTGTGGAAGAGAATGTATGTGTTTTCTTGGTGTCAAAGTCTTATTTCGATTAGCGCTCCCATAGGTTTCCTAGTTTTGCTGCGTTTGAAAGTTTAACAAATACGTGTTATGCTGCCGGTGATTTGTAGCTTTGTAGCTGGTTAAAATTTGGAGTGGAAATGTGAATTTTTTAGGAAGTGAAATTTTATAGTCTTAGTCAGCTTTGTGTTAGTCAACTTTTTGAGGAGTGGAATTCTTAGGAGGTCTGTCCCTTGTTAGTCGGTGTATGAAAACTTTTACTCAATTTGTTAACCTTTTTTACCTTCTCGTTAAAAAATATTTTTTTAAAAAAAACTTTAGTCTTAGAATAAGTTTTTCGCCCATGAAAAAAATCAATTTAAATATATTTCGCTCCGTCGGGTTATGTTTTTTGGTTCCTTATCCATCTCTTTGCAATTTTCAACATACTTTAACTGATTCCCAACTGTCGTTAGTCCCGTTCCTGGCACAGGTTTGGCACATGTACGTTCCAAATCATTTTTTCATTAGTTTATATATTTTTCACTTAACTATTGGTGTAGTCATTTCTAAATCTTCTCGATTGGTGTTATATCTAGTTTCTTCCCAAGCCCATCTCAAAACCAATACCTATTAGTAAAAATTTCTAAAGCCCATTAACAATCCCACCTACATTCTATTTTTATCCCCTTTTGATTTTACTCGTCATCATTCCAAACTTCCTGACCACAACAATTTTCTCATCTTCTTTCAATTCCTCTCCACAACCAGTTCCAGTCTCAACTTTTAATCATGAAAATTCTGGCTTGGAATTTCCAGGGCACCAATAATCCAACCATAATTCAACACCTAAAAGATATAATCTCTTTACACAAGCCTGATATACTCTTCCTTTCAGAAACTTTAGCTAATGAACGACACATGTCAAGACTTGATCAATCGATCCCTTCAATTCCATAACCTAACTTCGGTCCCTAAAGTTGGTCGAAGAAGAGGACTTTGTCTCATGTGGAACAACCTAAACATTCAAGTGATAACACAATCCCAGAGTACATCCATGTCCTTGTCACTCCCCCAACTCCGGCACAACCATGGATATGCACAGGCATTTACGGTCCTCCACATCCGGGGACAAGATATGATTTTTGGCATGATTTCCCAACAATTTTCCCCAACATGACCAACTCAACCTCATGGGTGTTGCTAGGAGACTTTAATGAAGTAACAAACCAATCAGATAAGAAAGGAGGAACACAAGTCAACTATAGCGATACTCAGCCATTCCTCACAATGATTGATCAAATGGGATTCATCGACCTAGGATTTCGTGAGGATCCATATACTTGGACAAACAATCAGCAAGGTCAAGAAAACATATTAGAAAGATTGGATAGAGTTCTTGCAACCACATATTGGCGCACGGCAAATCCTCATGCCGTCGTCATTCATCTTCCGAGGATAGCGTCTGATCACACACCCATCCTTTTGAGGGCACCAAAGAAATTGAGTGGCAGGGACAAAAACTTACAAATTTGAACATCTATGGTTGACGCACCCTCATCTTAAGCAAGTTATAGCTTCTACCTGGACTCAACAAAGTGACGTTGAACCTGCTATGGACCTTCAACTAAAGCTAATCACCACTGGACAAACTCTTATGGATTGGAACAAGGACACCTTTGGGAATCTTCCAACTCTAATACGCAAGTCAACTGCATAAATTCAGAGGGATCAACATTAGTGCGCCATTTATAATGGGAGGAATTATCATATTGGCTAAATCAGGAAAAAGAGTTAAGGAATCAACACCTAAGCTTACTCCAATGTCATGCCACATATTTGCAACAAAGATCCAGAATACAATGGCTCCAATCAGGAGATAATAATACGACTTTCTTCCACACTAAAGAAACCATACACCGAAGTCGCAACAACATTCAACAATTACAAGATCATCAAAACAACTGGGTTTCTGATAAAGATCAAGTAATTCAGATCATCCTGGACCATTTCACAACACAATACACAGCTTTGAACACAATAATCTATGAAGATCTATTTGAGGAAATAACGCCAAGACTAACATCCACACAATGTGATTCACTCTCGGCATAAGTAACAGTACAAGAAATCAAGCAAGCTCTGTACTCCATCAATTCAGAAAGTGCCCCTGGACCGGATGGTTATACAAGTAAGTTTTTCAAAATTTTCTAGGATACCACTCACACACAAATAATAGCTATAGTTCGAAGTTTTTTTATTTCTTTAAATATCCACCCCCTCATGAACCACACAAACATTATGTTAATTCCAAAGTGGACCACCCAACAAAACCATCTCAATTCATACCTATCAGCCTCTGCAATGTCTGTTACAAAATCATATCAAAAATTCTAGTCAACCGCATTCGCCCCCTTCTCCCATTTTTAATAAGCCCATATCAGAGCGCCTTCGTCCCTCAACGTTCAATTTATGATAACATCGCAATTGCAGGAGAGCTATTCCACTACATTAAAACCTCAACCATCACCAAAGAACCAAAAATTGCTCTTAAATTAGATATCCAAAAGGCATATGATAGCCTTAACTGGGGTTTCATTAAAAAGGCCTTTACCAAATTAGGATTCCCGATAATTTTTGTCGACTATATCATGTTGTGTATCAGCTCAGTCACCTACTCCATCAACATCAATGGCACCCCTCATAGTTTCATCACACCGACGAGAGGCATAAGACAAGTTGATCCCATATCTTCATACATTTTCACTATATGTGCTGAAATTCTATCAACAAAATCTTGCCAAACTGGAAGCCAAATAGCTGGTTCAAGGTTTCAGAATATCGTAAAAAACACCACCCATATTACATCTTATTTATGAAGATGATCTCCTAATCACCTATAGAGCCTCCCAAGAGAGTAACATCCACCTCAAAAAGATAATTCAATCATATGGATCATCAGCAGGACAAATAATTAACACAGCCAAATCTACAATCATCCACCATCCGAGATTACTGCCAGACGATATAAATACTCTACACCAATTTTACAACATGCAAACCACTTCAACACCTCCTATATATCTTGGAGTCCAATTCAAACGTGGGAGAACATCCCGCCACATCTTCGAACCTTTGATTCAAAGACTACCTCGTAAAGCTCAAGGATGGATGAAAAAATTCCTTACACCTGCCGGGAGGTTAGTTCTCATTAAAACCTCCTTAACCCCAACCTCTAACCACCTTATGCAAACAAAACTTTTCCCCACTCATGTCCACAACCAAATCGATCGAATTACCAGGAATTTTTTCTGGGGGAACAATTCCTTTGTTAGAAAACTTCACCCTTTGGGATGGAACAAACTCCACACACCAATAGCAACAGGAGGATTCAGCATCAAGAAGAGTAGCCATCACAATAAGGCTTTGCTTATGAAAAGACTATGGAATATTCACGATCAACCACATTCCATCGGCACTGGTATCTACACAGAGAAGTACCTCCAACATCAACCAATTTTTCAAGGTATGATCACTTTTCCTTCTACTGCCAGCCCACAATGGAAGCAAATGGCATCCCTTATACCTTTTGTAAAACAATAGTTATTTCATCGCATAGGAAATGGTTTAGACACCCCAATCCACGCTAATTGGATACCTCATTTTCCTAGCCTTAATCCTACCCATTGTTATCCTATCCAAACTGTAGCTGATATAATTGACCCGATTACTCATAATTGGAGACATGATCAGCTACACAACCTTCCACCTGATACAATACAACATATAATCAATATCCACCTTCCCCTGGACAACAAACCAGATAAAATAATCTGGCCACATTCGAAATACGGAAAATATACCACTTCTTATGGATACAAATGTTTATCCCAACAAGATAACCAAACAACCATAAACCCCCTCCCAACCACCAAATTTCTATGGACCTTACCATGTCCTCCAAAAATTTAGCTTTTCTTGTGGAAAGCTATCAACGAAGGATTACCAACCTTCTCTTTATTACACCACATCAACCTCACCAATTCAAACATGTTCCCTAGATGCAACTCCGACCCAGAAACGGTGACACACATGCTTATTCAATGTACTGTGGTAATAGCGGCATGGACCAACCTATTAAACCGCATACCAAAAATCCATCTTCAACATAACAACCAACCAATCACCTTAAATCCTCAAACAACCATATTATATCTTCTACAAGCTTCTACCGATATAACCACAATCACATCTTTTTAGTTTTCTTTTCTGGACACTTTGGACAACCAGAAATGAACTTGTCTTCAACCAAACCCAATCACACCAAGAAAACATCCTAAACACATCTCTAGCACAACAACAAAATTTGAATGGGCAAGAAAAATCTCCCCACCGGTGCTACCTGGAGATCCAACTCTAAAGATATCAACAATCATGACAAGAACAACTACAATCATTCAAATTGGATCGAATATTCCAGATTCGTGTTGGATAAAAATAAACACGGATGGGGCTTCCAGAGGACATCCCGGTATGGAAGGAGCCGGACTTATTTGCAGGGACTCAAATGCACCAACCATTATGGCTCTTGCACAACCTCTAGGTTTAACTAGTGCACTGGCGTCAGAGACTTGGGCGACCGTAATAGCAACCAGAATAACGATGGAAAGACAATGGCAAAGAGAGGTAATTGAAACAGACTCTGAGAATCTAATGCGCTTTATCAAAACATCGGCATAAGCTCCTTGTTATATATCACAAATGATTGCAGAAATCAAACAAAGAATGCGCCGAATACCTTCCTTCCACATTCAACACAATTACAGAGAAGGCAACCAAGCAGCTGATGGCATAACAAACTTTACAGCAGATAGAAGCGAATAAGGAAATTATTCGACAACGATATGGGATAAAGCAAACCCGCCTTTTCTTAGTCAAATTCTATTAAGTGACTCTATGGGAATTACTGTTCCCCGTGTAATCTCTATTTAGTTCATTTTCTAATATACACATGCTTCAAAAAAAAAAAAAAATCAAGTAGTGGTAATGCATAGTCATTTAAAGAGTCTACTAAAGTTCAGTTTCAACACCTCAACCTCTTCTTGTTCTTCAATTGACGGATTGGAAGAAAAATTCAAATGCCTACCTAGTGCTTGTTTCTTTGTGCAAGTCATTTTATATCTATGTTTAATAGACGATCAAATTTTCATGAATCGATGATTAATTGTGGCAACTAAAAGAATGTTGATTTTGATTTTTGATTTTAAATCTAGAGAAGAAGAGAATATGATTAAGTTTATAGGTGATTTTAATTTTTGATTTCAAGTTTTTAAGAGTAAGGGCACTTTAATAATTTAAATTGTTTAAATATATATATATAGGTAATTGCACTACCTTTAAACACCCCTTATAAACCCACCATAAATGGGATAATGAATAAGTATGCCTCAAGAAAAATGAGTATGCCTCAAAACATGTTTCCAAAATAAAGTCCATAGTAAAAATCAAAGCACAAACCACTAAACAATAAATCCTCAATTATCCTTAAAGAAGTACTGTTGATTGATTTTTGATGGAAGAAATGACGCTAATACTCCTAGTGTTTTTGGTTGTTGCACAAGAAACACATCCTCAATGCATTTCACCATCATCGAACATACAGATTCAAAATCAGATTTTTGAGCTCGTTCCGGCAACAAGGTTCTTAGCGAAGTGATGTTTTGGGCCTCACAATTCAGCCAATAGTCTTCGGCTCTAGCACATAAGGGTGATCTATTTTCCCCGATGCATGAAGCGAGTTTCCGAACCACCTTGAGACATTTACCGTGCAGATTGAAGAATTGAAAACATTTGCGATCTATCCAGTACAGTAAAACCTGGTCGAAGAAGCCGATAAAGCGAAAATTGGCCCTATATGGAATCAAGCACGGCGAAACATCAATTGTCTCATTGACCCAAACTTGGTTGTCTTTGTATATTTTCAAGTGAACCTCCTCCAAAGTAGTAGTTGTATTACTTCTCCAAACTAGAATGGCAACACCTAAAAATCCTTTAGACTCGAAAAGCCGCAAGTGGTTCTCACTAGTGGGGTGTTCATTCCTTTCGAGTGGGATTCGTACATATTGAAACTTGTCTTGATGAAGGTCGAACTGGAGAATTATCCGAGGATCCGAAGTCATCCAATACAAAGCTCCTCTACCGGGGAATGAATGTGCCTTGAAGAGTTGTGGCTCTCTGTCCTGGGAGATTGATCTGTTTCCAAGAAGATTTGGTGCCAAAAGTATACACAAAACCCTGACCACACCTAGTTTTGCGCGTGAATACAATGAGAACCAGTTTATACTCATTGTTAAGGGAATCGAAACCAAATCCACGAGACATGAGGGTATACCCTAACCCTCTAGTTGGACTAGTATCTTCTTTGTCGACGATAGCCGGAGGGATGATGCGTAATAATTCATTTGTAGTGAAATTCCAAACATCAATAACAAAAGCGGTTTTCTTATACACCTTCGTAAAACAAGTTAAACCATTGCAATATCCGAAAAAAGCCCCTTGACCTCTGTATGTAATTGTTGAACGAACATTAACGTCACGATTATCATTACGATCGTGAACAACATCCCTATCGTAGAAAAGGTTTTTGTACAGGACCGGTGAATTCTCGTTCGTCGCGGAATTAACATAGAGCACCAGATAAGGATATTTTTGCGATTAATTAATGAAGTGGGATCTAGCAAAATGTGGGTTCTGATTGATGGTGTTGTATAAATACTTACTGGTGCAGCTCAATCTCCTCAGAGATTTGATTGGAAGTCATGATAGAAACTCTAAAATTATTTCAGTTGGAAGAGAAATCTCGAAATCGTCATCACCACCGCCATCAATTCGTATCAATTCTCCTTTTTCTGTCCTCTTCTTCTTCATATTCATCTGCTTATCATTCAGTACTTTAACAGGGTTTACTCAATAAATACTTTTATCGATTTCTAAAAAGTTTAATGGATTTACAAAGTATTGTGTTATTGGTTGTATACTTTTAAAATTTCTTTCAAAGTTTATGTTACTCGTTGTAGATTGTCAAAAGGTCTTCTAAAGTTTGTGTTACTCGTTGTAAACTTGAAAATTCAAAGATTTTGCATACTTATCTATTTTCAAGACTTTGAGTGACTTTTGGTTATATATTTGACTTGATAAAAGTCTTGCAAAATATGTAAGATTTTGGAAGACTTCCAATTTTTTTATAAAGATGTTTTTTACTCTATCTTTTTTATTTCATGAATACACAATCTATAAAACTCTTATTATAGATGAGTACAAATTATATGATATGATTATTTTAATTATTATGTACAAATGTACAATAATAATTATTTTAATTTATTGTTACACTTTATTGTATTTCATTGAACCAAAGAAATAAGTTATAAATTTAAAATAATAATAATTTATTTTAATTTAGTTGAAATTACCATAATAAATAAGCTACAATAAATTTTATATTTATGTCTATCACGCATATTTCCATATAAATCTTGTTTATACAACTCTTCAAGACTCTACAAATGTCTGCAAGACATTAGACAACTCTGCATAACTCCGCAAAAGTTTGCTCAATTCTATATAATTTTCACAAAGTTATTAATTTTCATGACTCTTTTTAAATCTCTACAAATCTACAAATGTATTTATTGAGTAAACCCCCGTAAGATTTTTGTTTCTAACTTGCCTTCTATATATACACACCTCCACCTCTTTATTATTGTTGTTACAAAAGTGCCCCCGGTTTTTTTTTTGGACACTTGCAGATTATAACATACCCCTTCCGTGAACAATTCCACAGACCACTTCCCAAACAAAGGACAAACGTGGCAGTAATTTGTTCATGTAAGAAGACGTTACAGACCTCTATTTTATGATGCGACTAGAAAAGAACGGATGGGAAAAAAACTTTCATTAAGAGAAAAAAGAGTAGGAATAATTAAGATCTACTCAACATTTTATCTTACAATCATAGCAAACTTACATTAATGATTACGGTGAAATATTGCCGGTCGACATTGTCACATCTGTACTAAACAGGCTAGAATCACCAGCAGTATAGGAGTTTAATGAGACAGGATATAGGTCTGACGGATCAGGTATTATTCCGGTTTGTTCTTCATGGTTTTGCTTATGACGATAAGGATTTGACACCTGAGCTGATAATAATTGAACCCTTAACAAACTCTCGAGTTCCATAGCAACTTGTTTCATTGTAGGCCTATCATCACCTTTCACATTAAGGCATCTCTTTGCCAGGTTAGAAACTGCAAGGACTTGCTCGTGCTTTCCTTCAGTCGCCACTCGATCCTCAAGAGCTTCGAGTATATCGTTCTCTTCTTTCAACGAATGAAAATACATTGCAATGTTCATTCTTTTATCTGGCCTAGCCAAAGAAATGACTCTTTCTCCTGTTAAGAGTTCTACAAGCACAACACCAAAACTATACACATCACTTTTACCTGTCAACTGGCCAGACTTATGGTATTCAGGATCCAAATATCCCAAGGTCCCTTGAATAATTGTATCTATTTCAGCTAAATCCAGGGGATTCAACCTCGACGCTCCAAAATCTGCAACTTTAGCAATGTATTTCTCATCTAATAGTATATTCGCAGATTTAATATCTCTATGAATGATAGGTATAGTAGCTGCTGAGTGTAAATAAGAAAGTGCTCCAGCAGTTTCGGTAGCAATCCTTAACCGACTTTCCCATGAAAGAGACGATGAAGGTACCCCGTTCTTAGAATGGATATGGTCGGAGAGAGTTCCATTTGAAACATACTCGTAAACAATCAGCGGAACTTCGGTCTCTAAGCAACATCCCAAGATCTTCACAACGTTTCGGTGGTTAACTTGAGTTAAGATGACAAGCTCATTAATGAATTCTTCAATTTGAGTATCCTTAACTATTGTTGATTTCTTAATTGCCACGGTTCGGTTATCTGATAAAGTTCCCTTGTAAACTATACCATGTCCTCCACGACCTAAGACTAATTCTTCATTATAGTTTTTGGTTGCTAATTTTAGCTCTTCTGCTGTAAAGATTTTTGCCGATGATTCCGCACCATTTTCATGTGATGATATTTGTTGCTTCAACAACAATCCACCATTCTTTTGAAAGTGCTTCTCTTTGAGTTTTATGGAGTTTCTTTTCTTCATACTCAAGTATAACCAAGAACTTGCAAGAATTAGAAACAAGAAGCCTAATCCAACACCTGCATCAACATTTATATAATCTCTTAGTAACTAATTTGACGCAACAAGTAATCTCAGTAATATTGATAGCAGTGAAAGCTACTTACCAAGAGAAATTTGTAAGACCGGAGCATTTTGGTAGTCCTGAATGCAGCCACTCCCACCTTTTCTGCCGTCGCCATGACTACCCTTTGGACAAGAACAGGTGTAGCTACCAATGGTGTTTGTGCATACCTCCAAACAGGGATTGGTGTTTGGATCCTCGCACTCGTTCACGTCTGTGCAACAAAAACATATAGATTTATATGCATGATAAATAATTAGTTGTGCGCGTGAATGAATGCATGATACCATAGAAGAAAGATCGAATAAATCGTAACATTTACATACCTTGGCATCCAGGACTTAGGTAAGGGTTTCCGGTGTAACCTTCATTGCAAGTGCAAAGATACCCAGGGTTGTTATCAGAATTGTTGCAATGACTATTCTCTTGGCATGTGTAGCTCGATAAGTCCTTTTGTGCTTCTTCACAAGTCTTATTCCCAATTGCCCAATCAAGAACAAGAGGGACATCTTTCCCTTTGCTAACAAAATTATAACCATCTAAAACATCGGATGATTGGAATGTATACTGACTTTGCTGACCTATAAATCCATAATTGCAAGGATCAAAAGACCAAGTAATGGACTGGTTACTCAGTATCGAGTTCTTCATCACCTGTATTTGAAATCTCTTAAGCCCTTTGGGTAAAGTACTTTCGCAACACCCTTTATTACCTGTGCAAGTTCCATTTACCACACTTTCTTTACTATCACATGTTGAAATACACTGTGACGTGTAATCTTTTACATCAGGACCTCTTAGAGTCGAAAACACATTACACCCGATCGTAAAGAACATGTTCTTTGTATATGATACTGTAAATGGAGTTCGACTGAAATTCATCCAGGATACAGATTGATCCAAGGTCAACCCACCAGATGCGTTGTAACATAAGCTTGATGGGGTGTTTTTTATTCGAATTTCGGTTTCCGAAATATCTATGACTTCAACATTACCTCTATCTAGGAAGGGTTTAGGAGGATTAAAAGAAGTATTACAGGTGATGCTATAATCAAACACAAATCCATCAAAGGAGCACCCAACATTAATCCCATTTCGACGTATTCCAAATGGATAAGGAATCGAAAGATTACCGCATTTTGCTTCACAACCAGCTTTTGCTTTAAAGAATGGACCCTCTAATGTTGGTGGTGATGCTGCTTCCCCTGCTAGAGTTAGCCATGAAAGCTGCAAAAAGTATAAGAAAAGTTGCAGAAACATAATTTACGGGTATATGGGTAGATCACTAGATCTTCTTGTTTCTTTTGGATATATGTGTATTCATGACTAGTCTGAATTAGGAATACACAAAGTTAATTAGTAAGCTAGGAACGTCTAAGTTTTGATTGTTCTTCTCTTGCCAGTTGCTGAATTATTGTTATCGATACTTCTGTTTGCTATTTGACTTTTTGATTGGAGTAGTGATAATAGAGTGGCTTGTTGATATAGTGATAAACTGATAATAGAGTGGCTAGTTGATATTGTTGACCAGCTAAATGAAGCCTTTCCAAAGTTATAGATAATTTTCCCATTTACATGCTGACAGTCTTAAATGGCAATATCAAGTTGAAGATTTTTTTTTTTTTAAAATTTTTGATAGAAAATTTAAACTGATAACATAGTGCTAAGAATCATATTCAACATATCATCGGCTTGTTCCTTGTCATGCATATTATACTCTCTAGCTAGTACCTACTACCCAGCTCATGAAGATACATAAACCAATTGTTCAATGTCTTTAGTCCATGGAAATTGTCAACTTGCAAACAAGGTGGGTCAGACAAAAGATTTCCATATTCGTATGTAAATGGCAAGTTGCTTTATTTTTTGATCGTTATATGGCAAGTTGCTTGTATTCTTATATTAGAAATATAAGATATCTTCCTAAACCAGACAATATGTGCATGATTATGGACGCATCAGTTGAATTCATGTGATGATAACGATCTTTTATGAAATTGATGGATATGCTGCGCAGCTTGCAATTCGTTGGCCAAGGGATATAACCGGGTTGAATAATCATTTTTGTTTGCTACTCGTATTGTCAAAGTATTTATTGATTAGGTACCTTCTTCCCCCTATGTCAACTCTCAAGTTTGAGAAAGTTGAAAGTCAAATTCTCATCCCTCCAATAATTGCTAGCCTCATATAAGTAACCAAACTCTTATTCTATGTAAATGTAGAACCTTCAAAAATCAAATCCTAGAAGGAAACATTAAGTGAACTGATCTTCTATCTTAATTCTTAAGAATGATTCTGCCATTCTTATTCTTCTCGCAGTTCACTTTGCTAATCCTAACATCATCAGCATCAACTTCATTACCACAGACAAAGCCTGGTTGTGATGCAAAATGTGGCAACCTTACAATACCATACCCGTTTGGTATTGGTCCGAACGAGAATGGCTGTTCACTTACCGGAGCTGGATTACTTCCTTACAACATTACTTGTGATACCACATATAATCCTCCAAAACCCTTCTTACGAATTGGTAGAAACAAAAGTGAAATCCTAGATCGTCATGTTGAAGTGATAAGTATATCAGAAACCGAAGTTCGTGTGAAGAACTGGCCTTCTACAATGTGTTATCAATATAAAACTGGTCTACTTACCTTAAATGAAGCTATAGGTTGGATGGATTTCAGTAAAACTCCATTTTCAGTTTCATATACTAAGAACAGATATTTTGGTCTCGGTTGTTATGCATTGGCTGGCATTTTAGAAGCGAATCTTAACTTTACAACGAGTTGTAGTACTATATGCAAAACTTCGGCCAATATTATAGATGGGTCATGTTCTGGAAGTGGATGTTGTCAAACATTATTACCCAAAGGTGTAAAGAAATTTCTGGTAATGGTTGATTCGATGAATACAACATCAGATTCTTTATCTTTTGATCCATGTAGCTATTCGTTTATAGGCGAGTCTGAGAAGTATACATTCAGTGCTTCAGATTTGAATGGTACAAATTTTCATAGTAAAGCGAAAGATATACCAATTGTTCTTGATTGGGCGATAGGGAACAAAACATGTGAAGAAGCCAAAAAAAACTTGTCTAGTTTCGCGTGCCAGAAAAATAGTAATTGTAGTAACTCAGACAAAGTGCCAGGATATCTTTGTACTTGCAACAAAGGTTTTCAAGGGAACCCTTATCTCAGTCCTGGATGCCAAGGTATGAAATCATTAACAAGTAATCTCTTTTTAGTTTTTCATTCTTCGATTTTGATTTCATTCACCAATTTATATCTCGACTAGTTTAGCTTGGGTAAAAAGTATGCATTAAATTTTAATATGTTTATGCCAAATATCTAATATGTGCCTTGCTAATATAAATCTGTTTTCTTGTTTAAATATTTATATGGAAAATGACTTTTTCTGATTAATCTTCCCAATTCAGAAGGAAACCTACACCCCGAGTTAGAATAATGGCCACCTAAATGTGGTGTTAATATTTGATCGGATTTAACTGGAGAGCTATCTCTTAAATAATCATTTAAGCTTTCGGCCGCAGTACATAATTAACATGTGTTCTTTTTGTCTATGCGGAGGATAAATAGATGTAAATGAGTGTGAGGATGAAAACAAAAATCCTTGTGAAGGAATTTGCACAAATACCATAGGAAGCTACAATTGTTCTTGTCCAGAAGGGAGTCATGGCGATGGGAGAAAAGATGGAACTGGATGCATTCGCAGTAGCAAAGAATTTCCGATATTAAAAGTAACACTTGGTATGTTAATTGTATGACTTATCGAGCATTCGCTAATTTTTACTTAATGTTGATCTTGTATGCACAGTATGACTTGGTGACCTAAGATCAGATATTGTTGACGCAGGTACTGGATTGGGGTTCTTATTTATAATAGTTGCTAGTTCTTTGTTATACTTGAGCATCAGGAAAAGACAATTGAAGAAACTTAAAGAGAAGTTTTTTCAACAAAATGGTGGTTTGTTGTTAAAACAACAAATTTCATCCTATGAAGGTGGTGCGGAGGCTATAAAAATATTTACAGCTGAAGAATTAGAAGTGGCAACAAAAAACTACAATGATAAACTGATCCTTGGTAAAGGAGGTTTTGGAACAGTCTATTTGGGAACTTTGTCAGATAAACGTAAAGTTGCCATTAAAAAGTCGAAAGTAATTGATGAGAGCCAAATTGAACAATTTATCAATGAGCTTGTTATTTTGGCTCAGGTTAATCATAGAAATGTGGTGAAGGTTTTGGGATGCTGCTTAGAGACTGAAGTTCCTTTGCTTGTTTACGAGTACATTTCTAATGGAACCCTCTTCCAACATATCCATAACAAGGTGGTTGGAAAATCCTCATCATCCCTTTCTTGGAAAAGTCGTTTGAGGATTGCAACCGAAAGTGCAGGAGCACTTGCATATTTGCACTCAGCAGCTTCTATTCCCATTATTCATAGGGATATTAAGTCTGCCAATATTCTTCTAGATGAAAATTACACTGCAAAAGTATCGGATTTTGGAGCATCAAGGTTGAATACACTAGGCCAAACACAAATAGATACACTAGTGCAGGGTACATTAGGGTATTTAGATCCAGAATACTTTCATACTAGCCAATTGACAGATAAAAGTGATGTTTATAGTTTCGGTGTGGTTCTTGTCGAACTTTTAACGGGAGAAAAACCCCTTTCACCTAATCGACCCCAAGAACAGAGGAGTCTCGCTTCATTTTTCCTTAATGCTATGGAGACAAATGATGCCTTCAAGCTTATACAAGCTCAAGTAGCAAATGAAGGGAATCGCGAACATGTCATAGAAGTTGCGGAGCTTGCAAAGAGATGCCTCAACACAATGGGTGGGGAAAGACCTCCGATGAAACAAGTTGCTGCAGTGCTAGAAAGTTTGAGCAAGTCAGTAATACACCCATCTGGACTTCGTAATCAACAGAAACGTGAAAAAATTCCCAACTTGTTTGTCGATGAGCCTACAGACCTTTACTCTGTACCAATAAGCTCTTACACCTCGGGTGATTCTGGTCTATACAGCACGGACGATGAGTTCGTGTCAACTAACATATTGCGATAATTTTAGAGGTAGGCAGTAGGCATTGTGAGTTTCATCACTAAGCTCTTTGGATATGATATGCATACTCTTTTGTCCTCTTTCTATCCATTCTTTAATTGTAATGTTTCTAGGAAAAGACCAGTTAAAACGTTGGTAGAAAACATACTTGGCTTTGTTTTTCTCTGCTACAACTTGTTGCATGCACTGCTTGGTCTAGCTTGCGGTTTAATTTATTCTGCTCTCACCAATTTTTTTACAAATGATTGGCATGAAAACAAAAATTATTATTGTTTGTAAAGACTACGGACGCAGCTTCATAATTTTTCGAATTTTTAGATTTCCAGAAATGCAATATTCAATCATCCGGGCTCTGTCTGTTAATCATGATAACTTGTTTAATCTTCTTTCATTTTCGTACTAGTGGATTGCCCGTGCCATTATGGCACGGAACGGATTGGATGCTGAACATATTTTTAATGGCAAAGAATAAAAATAATAATCTTGTTAGTTCCAAATGTTACATCCAACATTACAATTAACACAAATTAAACGTCAAATTAGCCAAAAATAGACACTACTGATAAGAGAAATAGAGTCAAATTTTGAAATCAAATTTATGACAGGACTTCTAAATACAAAATATTTGTTGTTTCATGTCTGGTATTGTCCTTTGGGAGTAACAAATGGATCCTCCTAGCACTTGTGCACCTGAGAAAGCTAGTGTTGGGGTGGTTGTGCTAGTGGTGGTCGTTTTGGTGCTTGCGATGATGGGACGGAACGGCACTTTTGTGGCGGTGGAAGTGGTGCTGGGTTTATGCTACTAGTGCTGGTTGTTGTGGCGCTTGCAATGCTGTTGGAGATGGCTCTAGCGGTGTTGGTGGGAAAGCTAGGAATTAGCATGTCACCTGAATGATTTATCTAACAAAAAACGGTAATTTAAAAATTTAATATAAATGTAAAGGAACATTCTTATTTTTCAATGGTAACCCAGAGATGCAAAACATAATGGCGTGAATATCTTACCAATTTTATACTCTTATCTCTCCACCAAAAAATGAACAGAAAACTAACAAAAGAATGCAGTAATATCTTATACAATTGTGTTCAATTGAAAATATTCAGAATCAACACAACATAATCACCAGTAGTAGCTTCCTTTCTACTTCAGCAGAATATAAAGCCGATAGTTGTTCTCCCGAAGGAAATATGAACAGTCTTAGCAATGACTTTTTTGCGATAAAGGAGTCTTTCCGTTTCAAGACCCCTACAAAATATACCGCATTAAACTTCAATTTTCGTGATGTTCCGTCTCAAGACCCCTGCAAAATATATTGCATTAAACTTCAAATAAAGTTTGATTTTCGGATACTTGATTATTAATTTCTTAAAAAGATTTTTAAATATTGACACAATTGGCGAATTAAATTGGCCATGGTTTATGACAGCTGATACATACACACCTATGCCAAATATCTTAACTATCTAACTTATCCAGCACATCTAGAGATTGGAATACAGAATCTTTAATAAAATATGTAAAGCAAGCACAAATCCTCTTATTGATCATTGTCGGGTTTAATTCATATTGGTACAGGAATATTATATTTTTCTAGGCAGAATTCCAGGAAATAAGGGGGTTATGGCACTATACACTGTAATACATATACACCAATTCTTACAATCCTTGGCCAACATATGAACTAAAGTAATTTCAATAACCAAATTCTGGTTTACACACTTCAAGAGGAAAACAAAACAAAAGATAAAACATTTTCTTTAAGATACGCAATGTGGTAAAATACACTTGAAACCTAAAGAAAAGGAAGTTCATACCCGGATATGGAAGGATAAGAAGCGCCATAAACTACAATCTTAGCAGACTGGGGTCTGCAAAATTTCAATTTTTATTTTAACCATCCCATGCATAAACATCACCCAGAATCTATTCAAAAACAATTGAATTCGATTCCAACAAAAAGCATTAACCAGATTCATCATGAAAACAAACCATCAACAATTGTTGGAACTTGTTAAACATTCTATATCACCATGGAACTTACATTATAAGAAAAACATTCAAATTTCCATCTTAATTACACGCTGTCATGAAAAATTTAAAAATAGATTCAACTTTCAAGTTTCAAACAATTGAGAAACAAATAGGGTTTAACAGCAGTGAGACTCAAATTCAAATCATGCCTAGTGTAAAGATACGGAAATTATACCAAAAACTAAATTATCATAAGCTATTAATCTTACCTCAGATTGTTCTTTGATCAAAAATAAAATTCCAAGTCTAAAGTTTGCAATCTTCGGGTTTGAAAAAACTAAATTGGGGATCTCCCGAAACATATGGTTGATGTTTCTCTGTAAAGTAATAAATGTGGAACTAATTAAACTAATTTCGAATTTAGGGTCAGATGATGATAGAATATTCAATCAAATCATAATCCAAAACCCTAAAATCGAAGCTGATTACAGTTTATTCGAGCAAAAAATTTCGATGGAGAAAAAGGAATGAAGATTTAACGAAGAGATGTCGATGGAGTAGAGATCGAAGAGAATTGGTTTTCTTATGAAAAGGAAATTTCGAATAATTCGAAGTGGTGGTGGATTTTGAAGAAGAATAGGAAGATGAAGAAGAGAGCAAGGAAGTGGTGGTGGTGTTTTTCTATAATGGTGGCGATGATGTTTCCGGTGGTGGTTTGTGTGGGCGAAGATAGATGAAACTGATGGAGGTCTGGTAATGGTAGTGCTGTGTTTCGCTGGTTTGGAGATGGAGGAATAATCGATGTTTTTGTGTATACAAAAAACAGGATACCTATTTGCCCTTGGAGTTCTCCAGATCTACTAAAATCTGTCTAATATGCAGACAAAATAAAGAAAACCCGGAAGGGCTTTTTGGTCCAGAAAAGAGACCAACCATAGACACCAAACAAATCATTTTGTGTTATATTATAGACTAGTGGATTGCCCGTGCCATTATGGCATGGGACGGATTGGATGTTGAACATTTTTTTAATGGCAAAGAATAAAAATAATAATGTTGTCAGTTCCTAATGTTACATCCAACATTACAATTAAAACAAATTAAACGTCAAATTAGCCAAAAATAGACACTACTGATAAGAGAAATAGAGTCAAATTTTGAAATCAAATTTATGACAGGACTTCTAAATACAAAATATTTGTTGTTTCATGTCTGGTATTGTCCTTTGGGAGTAACAAATGGATCCTCCTAGCACTTGTGCACCTGAGAAAGCTAGTGCTGGGGTGGTTGTGCTAGTGTTGGTCGTTTTGGTGCTTGCGATGATGGGACGGAACGACAATTTTGTGGCGGTGGAAGTGGTGCTGAGTTTATGCTGCTAGTGCTGGTTGTTGTGGCGCTTGCAATGCTGTTGGAGATGGCTCTAGCGGTGTTGGTGGGAAAGCTATGAATTAGCATGTCACCTGAATGATTTATCTAACAAAAAACGGTAATTTAAAAATTTAATATAAATGTAAAGGAACATTCTTATTTTTCAATGGTAACCCAGAGATACAAAACATAATGGCGTGAATATCTTACCAATTTTATACTCTTATCTCTCCACCAAAAAATGAACAGAAAACTAACAAAAGAATGCAGTAATATCTTATACAATTGTGTTCAATTGAAAATGTTCAGAATCAACACAACATAATCACCAGTAGTAGCTTCCTTTCTACTTCAGCAGAATATAAAGCCGATAGTTGTTCTCCCGAAGGAAATATGAACAGTCTTAGCAATGACGCACCTGAGATGTGCGAGTCTTTCCGTTTCAAGACCCCTACAAAATATACCGCAGTAAACTTCAATTTTCGTGATGTTCCGTCTCAAGACCACTGCAAAATATATTGCATTAAACTTCAAATAAAGTTTGATTTTCGGATACTTGATTATTAATTTCTTAAAAAGATTTTTACATATTGACATAGTTGGCGAATTAAATTGGCCATGGTTTATGACAGCTGATACATACACACCTACGCCAAATATCTTAACTATCTAACTTATCCAGCACATCTAGAGATTGGAATACAGAATCTTTAATAAAATATGTAAAGCAAGCACAAATCCTCTTATTGATCATTGTCGGGTTTAATTCATATTGGTACAGGAATATTATATTTTTCTAGGCAGAATTCCAGGAAATAAGGGGGTTATGGCACTATACACTGTAATACATATACACCAATTCTTACAATCCTTGGCCAAAATATGAACTAAAGTAATTTCAATAACCAAATTCTGGTTTACACACTTCAAGAGGAAAATAAAACAAAACATAAAACATTTTCTTTAAGATACACAATGTGGTAAAATACACTTGAAACCTAAAGAAAAGGAAGTTCATACCCGGAGATGGCAGGATAAGAAGCGCCATAAACTACAATCTTAGCAGACTGGGGTCTGCAACATTTCAATTTTTATTTTAACCATCCCATGCATAAACATCGCCCATAATCTATTCAAAAACAATTGAATTCGATTCCAACAAAAAGCATTAACCAGATTCATCATGAAAACAAACCATCAACAATTGTTGGAACTTGTTAAACATTCTATCTCACCATGGAACTTACATTATAAGAAAAACATTCAAATTTCCATCTTAATTACACGCTGTCATGAAAAATTTAAAAATAGATTCAACTTTCAAGTTTCAAACAATTGAGAAACAAATAGGGTTTAACAACAGTGAGACTCAAATTCAAATCAGGCCTAGTGTAAAGATGCGGAAATTATACCAAAAACTAAATTATCATATGCTATTAATCTCACCTCAGATTGTTCTTTGATCAAAAAGAAAATTCCAAGTCTAAAGTTTGCAATCTTCGGGTTTGAAAAAACTAAATTGGGGATCTCCCGAAACATATGGTTGATGTTTCTCAGTAAAGTAATAAATGTGGAACTAATTAAACCAATTTCGAATTTAGGGTCAGATGATGATAGAATATTCAATCAAATCATAATCCAGAACCCTAAAATCGAAGTTGATTACAGTTTATTCGAGCAAAAAATTTCGATGGAGAAAAAGGAATGAAGATTTAACGAAGAGATGTCGATGGAGTAGAGATCGAAGAGAATTGCTTTTCTTCTGAAAAGGAAATTTCGAATAATTCGAAGTGGTGGTGGATTTTGAAGAAGAAGAGGAAGATGAAGAAGAGAGCAAGGAAGTGGTGGTGGTGTTTTTCTATAATGGTGGCGATGATGTTTCCGGTGGTGGTTTGTGTGGGCGAAGATAGATGAAACTAATGGAGGTCTGGTAATGGTAGTTCTGTGTTTCGCTGGTTTGGAGATGGAGGAATAATCAATGTTTTTGTGTAGACAAAAAACAGGATACCTATTTGCCCTTGGAGTTCTCCAGATCTACTAAAATCTGTCTAATATGCACACAAAATAAAGAAAACCCGGAAGGGCTTTTTGGTCCAGAAAAGAGACCAACTATAGACACCAAACAAATCATTTTGTGTTATATTATAGATTACGTTCTATTTAGGTGTCTAGTCAACTGTTTGACCGAGACTTCAAGAATTGCCACTTAAATACGAAGGAGAAGGAAAATCAGCCCAATAAACGTTTGGCTTATACAAAATCAACCAGAAAATTGATCTTTTTCTATAGTTTTTATGCAGCATTAGCATTTTCACTTTTTCAGTGAATCATTTTTAACCACCGGAGGAAAACAACGGAGATCTGATATTTAAATTCCCAAGTTGCTTATAATTATAACTTGCCGAGCAACTTGCAAGGTATGTCATGACTACTCTTATCTAATAAAAATATAAACCGGAAGACAAGGAATATGTACATGATTACTGATGCATGAGTTAAAAAAAATGTGATGATAACGACTAAAATAATAACAAAAATTGTTAACAAACCGAGAATTCTGAATTTCCTTAAAACCGCTATTCACATCAACCTCTAAAGGGCCCCCTATTTCCTCCCCATGGGTTGGACCCACCGATTTCATGTGTGTGGCGGTTTTCCATTGTTCAAATTTGTGGTTCGTATAGAATCACCGAAATAATAATCCATTGATACGCAGCTTGCAAGTTGCATCTCAACGCCATCTTATGCTTGCTTATATATTGGTCTTGCTCGTCTGATTTCATACTTGTTCATTCCTTGTGACTTCTTGAAAGCATCACCAACTGGAGGTTTTCATTTAACTTAATTAGATCACAGCCCCCAAAAAAGATCTGCCTCACTCTATTTTTTACTTTATCTTGACAACAACTTGTCTATCGGTTCTAGACACACCTGAATCTCCACCCTGAATGCCACATGGGTGTATGAGACCTAAATATACCGATAAATGATGTGATACACGTCAACCATTCTTGGGCAACGCGATATAACTCGGTTATTTAATTATTTTTGTCAAAGTATTCGATTAGAGTTGAAAGTCAAATACTCCATCCACCTGATAAATACCATGATAGTTTACATGTAGTACATGTAAAGTTTTCTTCGAAACCAAAATCCTTTGTAGGAAACTCTTCCATCATGTTTCTGCAATTCTTATTCTTCTTACATCTCTTTTGGCTACTCCTAACATCATCAACTCTATTACCACAAACAAAGCCTGGTTGCCATGCAAAATGTGGCAACCTTACAATTCCATACCGGTTTTGTAACTGCAGAAAATCCACAGTTACACCCACTTACTAATTTAATGAACTCAAAGATGAACACGAACGAAATAAAACACAAATCTTATATTTCAACTGATTTATTAGAATTTTAAGTTAAAAGCCGCTCAAGAACACTCAAGATCTTAACTCTTCTTTCACAGGAGCTCTCTTATCTTTCCTAAATGTTCCAACCCCCCTTCACAGAGGGCTAAGTCCTCCTTTTATAGGAGAAAGTTACATAATGGATTACAACTCGATTTATCTCGGATATACAGTTTTTACTTCGCTCAGATCAACTTTTCGCTTCTTCTACGCCTTAAAGTTCGGCTGTTGTCGGGGACTGATGTCTCATTTCTTGCACAACAATCCACATCTCGTTCATTTTACCTCGGGGACCCTAGTATTTCTTGCTCAGCAAGCCATACTTCGCGCCGTTGACTTCGTATGCTCTCCCCTTTCTTGCACAACAATCCACACTTCGCATTCCCAATCTTCTTCGTGAAGTATCTTCCCGTACAAGTCAGTGCTATCTCGCTAATTAGTACCTCGTGATGTAAACTTCACTAAAGTAAATTCTGACACTTGATTTGACTCTTCACTGACACTTTCTTAGGAATTGGTGAATAATATATTTCTTGAAGATTCATTTCGTTTCCTCGTTCAATCTACCTCAGACACGTGGCGGGAAGATTTTCTGTACCTACATTTTTCCTTTTCTCATTCCATTCGTGGGAACCAAAAAAGGAAATAGAATCCTGCATTAAATTCGTAACTTCCACGTACCCGGATTTTTCGCTATCTTGTCTCCCACGACTCCTATTGACCTTTATTAGCCGGTTCCTCTTCTCGTTCAACCGCTTCTCCCGTTGTGCCTTGGCTCCTTATAAATAGTTCTCTTCTTCATCTCTTTCTCTTCTTTACAATCTTCAACTTTTTTCCTCTCCGGCACACCGCTCTCCTGCAAATCATGTTTCTTCTCATTCTCCTTCGTTTCTCAGTACCATTATCGTCTCTTCTTTTAACAATGGCACCCAAGAAATTCCCCCTGCCACTACATCAAAGTATCTTGAGGATTTCCAGGCCGATTTCAAGAAGTTGGGTTTAACTCTGTCCCCGGCAGTGGATTCTTCAGTTACTCCTCCAGTTCTTGCAACCAGGCAGATAGAATTAAACTGCCGCTGGATCGAAGCAGAAACATGGTCGTCCACCAGAATGATTACCACCTTAGGTCAACTGAGAGCGGACTTAACCTTCCCTCTGTATGACGCCCAGAATCCACTCTTCTATGAAATTCTTGTTTATCTCAACAGAGGGGTCTTCCATCTGAGTGGCAACGCGATTCGTATTGTCAACGAATTTTTGAGACGTTCTTCCGGCGGCGTGTCTCAAATTCCCACAGCCGCGGAGGAGTTTTTCTCGAATGATTACAACATTACCTCTTTCTCGGAGAACTACATCAATAAAACTCAAGGCCGAAGAAGGAAGTATCAAGAGTGGGGCAACGCTCTATCTCGGAAGTCCATGAAGGATCCTTCCAAGGTCCTCCTCTTGGATGTCGAGCCCGTCAGTTCTTCGAAGGACGCTCCAAAGGGCCCCTCTCTGCGCTTGTTTAACGATGAATACTGGATGATGTTTCCATTAGTTGTTGAGGGTCCCCTGGTTTGGGGCTTCGATGAGTCAGGAAAATCTCGGATGGGCCCTCTCCCAGATCACGTCCATCTCGCTGCTTACGAGACCTGGAAATTTTGTTGGACCGAAAGGCCTTCCGATGTAATTTTGCTAGACTTCTTCTCTATTTCATTTTTTATTTCTTCATCTAAGTTTCCCATTTTTACACAGTATTCGCTCCCTGCTCCTGGCTTGATCAAGGATAGATCGTCTTATGCCAAAAAATACACTGTCGGATCTCCGACTCCTGATCAAGTGATTTATTGTTTACTTCACCTTCCACGTCTATTTTGCTTATTTTCTTCCAAATTGACTAACCTTTGTGCTTCGTAGGAGGATGATTTAGTGGAGCCCCCTGTTATTGCCCCTCGAGTTCCCAGGAAGCGAGATCGCCTAGAAAGTTCTTCCGCTGCTGCTGCTTCCGCCAAGGTATTCCACCATTATTTTATCTCGTGTCTTCTGTTTTCTGTTTTATTAACTTCGCACTTGCATGCTTCGATGTATTAATTTCGTTTTACCAGGATACCTCGCTTCAGTCCCCTTCTGCTGTTGTTCCTCCGAAACGTCGCATGATTTTAGATATGAGTGCCTTAACTCGGATCCCCAGTTCCATAAATCTTCAGAGTTGCCTACTTCTCCCCCTCCTAAAGGCAAGGATGCCCAGGTTCCTGAGAAAGATTCTTCTACTCATGTTCCTAAGCCTACCATGCCGACTCCGATCAGCACCGCGGGTGATCCTCCTACTGAATCACCTGTTACTTCTACTGGTGGGTCTCACGGGAAGCCGAGGAAGGTCTACGAAGTGGAAGATCCCGCTTATAAGCCTGATTTGGACTTCTTGAGGAATTCCTTTCTTTTAACTCGGGACGCTCCATCCATTAGATCCGCTGCCACCGAATCTCTGATCTCTTTTAGTTTCGATTCCTTTTTGGCTGAAGATCAGTCCTTCATTTCTAATGCATCTCTGAATCTATCCCTCCTGCAACATGCTGCTATTATGGCCTTGGTAGGTATTAATGACTTTAACATGGCCACTTGCCTTAGTTCTTCTCTGACTTGTTGTACTTCGCAGGAATTCAACCGCCACATGGCTCATCTCGTGGATACAAGAGTTACTCGCGAGAATTTGGAGACTGTCAGGGCCCGAGTTCAGGAACTTAAAAATGATCTCACTGACGAGAGGGACCGCTCGGATAAGAATGATCAAAGGATTTCATAACTCAGTAGTAAGTTCATCCCTTTCCCTATCTTTTATTTTATTTCGTTCTTGTCTTTACTATTCTTTTATTTTCGTCAAGCCTGTTCTAGGAAGTGTTATTTGGATTATGAGGAGGCCAATTTGACCGCTGAGGACTGCCTAGACGAAAAAGCAAATCTTCTGTCTCAAATTAACTGCTACTTATCTGAAAATGAGATTTTAAGTGAGAAATTGACGATGTCATATTCCCTATCTGATCGTTTAGATACTGAGTCTGCTAATAACGAAGAGCTAAACTCCCATCTTCACGAAGAAAATGAACATTTGAAGATTGAGTTAGGTCGGGTTAATAATCTTCTTACGACTTCGCGAAATCTTCATTCCTCCTCCATGGCTCATGGTAAACAACTGAAGGAGGATAAAGGGGGGATAATTAAAAGGAAAGATAAATCCGAAGTTGAACTTCGTAGACTTAGAAATGAACTTTCCGATTTAAAGCCGAAGTATGAGAAGTTGAAGACTGAGAATGTTGGACTAAAGGATGAGAATAATAGGTTAAGTGGTGATATGTCCTCCATCTTGGCTCGCCTGGAGAGATTTCAAGGAAAGAAAACAGCCCCTTCTTCGCCTATGAAGAAGAAGCTTGCTTTTCCTCCGAGGAGTGGCAAACTTGTTATAGGTCTCCTGATGATGATAGTCCTTCACCTGATCTTGACGAAGATAAATCTTCTCGTGATCTCTGTAACTTTCTTGAATGAGAAACGTCAAGACTTGATTTTCTGAACATCGACCTTCAGAAAACTTTGAGTTCTGTTATTTCATTGAAAGAAGGTAGCTCTAGGTGTTATTGTCATGCTTCATATTTATTTCTCACTTCACTTTCATTTTGCAGAATCTAAGAAGAGTTGGAAGAATCAAGTCCTGCACTTATCTCGCCAAAGGCATGATCTTGCCAAGGAGGTGTCCGATCTGAAGGAAAGTCTTGCATTCCTGAACGAAGATTGTGATAAGATGGAGAAGGATGCCAAGAGGGTCGCGAAGTTTACTCGCAGAAATTCCCAAGAGGAGAAGGTGAAATTTGTCACTGAGTTATGCCATTCTCACGGCCTCGACCTTCCTCCCATGGACCTCGAAATCTTCTCCGATGACGAGCCTCCCGTTGATGTCGATAGTGAGATCGAAGATACAAAGACTGATGAAGATGTTGATGAGCCCAAAAGCGAAGTTCCCCCAGGCATGGAGGGCAGAAGTGGAGCTTGTAGTGGTGGTGGTGATATTGGAATCCAAGGATCTGGAAGTGGTTCTGCTGAGGAGGAATCTTGAAATCCTTGATTATTTATTTTGATGTCGGTTCGATCTTTTGGTTCCTTATTTCTTTAACATTTTATCTGGGCGCTCCCAAGCTTATGGGGCATAACATTTTCTACTTTTATTTTTCCTTAATATACCTGCTTTTCCGATCTCCTATTTCATGTTCTTATCTCATTCTGCTAACTACGCTTACCATGGTTAACATGTACAATTTTCATATCCTTATAAATACTGCATGTACTTCGCTAGATTATCCTACTAACTCGGAATCAATCCGACATACCAAGTATATACTTTACGAAGGAGATAATCAAAGAATAATAAACGTATTTCAAGTATATACTTTCCCCTTATTCTTTGGCTATTTTCGAAGTTTCTCGAAAGTAGGGAATATAAATCATTATGTATTTCGACAGATTCATTCTTCTCCTACCTTAGCGCGAAGTAAATGCTCAAAAGAATAAAATCTTATTTAAAAGTATACACTTGCCAATTCTTTTGCGGAGTTATGTAGCGTACCATAATTTTTGTGTATCTATTCTCCTTGAATTCCTTCTCGTTCCCATCTCGTCTGTAATTATACCTCGTTGCCTTTTAGGGCTTGTTCCTGCATTATTAATATTCAAATTATAGCATAATCAAGTTAATTTTTTATATTATCATATGCAATATTTTAATCGCAAGTGTTTCTCAATTGAATAAGATTTCTCGAATCTTCATCACTCTTTCTCATTTGACATGATTCATGAGATCAAGCATGATTATGTGCTTGCCTCTTGCTTTGCTCCGTATTTTGCCTTTTTGTTTTGCCTCGGGTCTCATTTTCTGCCTCACATCTCTATCATCATTTCAGGGTCTTATTTTGCCTCATAGTTAAGGTCTTATTTTTCCCCACCCCGTTGTACAGGGTTTTGCGACGAAGTCTCATGCGCTCTTTACTCGGGTTAGAATAAAGATCCATCAACCTCGCCTTATCTCGCTCATTGAGGTCTTATTATGCGTCAATATCATAGGCCTACCTACTTACGTGAGTACCATCCCCGTAATATTGTCGTTTTTTTTTTGTCACTCATCTCCCTAAAGGAGGGTGCCGTCCCTTCCCATCTGAATACCCCCGTGATTTTGGGCTTAGGTATCAGTTATTTCGTGACCTCGTACCCTTTCGCCGATATGGATCTTGGTTACGAAGTCACACCCTAGGTAGGGTGGTTTTGGGACCGAGGGGAAGAACTACACCAGGCCATCTTATTCTCCATTGGCTCGTTCTTACACTCCTTACCGAGTGGTTACCCAATCGGGGGCCCCGACGGATGGTCTTACTTTTGCCCCTAGCTCATGGCGGATGGGCCATCTCCCGAGGTTGTTTCATGACGCGCGTTAGGTCTTACTTTTGCCTCTTGCACTTTGTGCGAACTAGGTAGCACGTCACGAGGTCTCAGCCTCCCTAAGTAGAGGTTTTATAGAGGACTTACTCTTGCCTTTTCTTCTGTATATTTTTATTCATCCTCCTAGTGAGGTCTTACTTTTCGCCCTTGCATTCTCTTTTATTTGGTATTTTCATTTTGTTTTTTGCTTTGTTCTTGCTTGCTTAATAAACACTTCATTTCATTTCTCTTGTCGTTTACAAAACGATAACCCTTTTTTTTTATTACACTTTTCTCCGCGAATTTCTTCGCTTCCTAAGGATAATACTTCTTGATGTAGATCGGGTTCCACGGGTGGTCTAGTCTTCCGCCTTTCCTTTCTTCTTCGCCATATATGATGTCTCCGTTGCTATCTGTATCTTGAAAGTGCTGAACAACATCTTCACATTTTCTCCTTCGAATTGCATCCCATTATCGGAGACGATCTGCAGATGGATACCAAATCTACATATGATGTGATCTAGTATGAAATCGTATATGTCGTCATCTCGCGTATTTTTCACAGGCTTGGCTTCAACCCACTTCGTGAAATAATCCATTGCCACTATCAGGTACTTTCGCTGCTGGCTTCCTACAACAAACGGTCCCACGATATCTATTACCCATATGGAAAATGGCCATACACTCAACACATAATTCAGGTTTGTTGACAGCACATGTATCCGCTTTCCGAATCTTTGACAAGCTTCACACCTCGTCGCAATATCTTTTGCATCTTTATGCATGTTCGGCCAGAAGTACCCTTGCGTATTAGTCTTATAAGCTAATGACCTTGTTCTGCTATGATTCCCAGCATCACCGTAATGTATTACTTTCATGATTTGTATCCCTTCTTCTTGTGACAAACACCGCAACAACGGGCCTAGGAATGACCTCGATATAGGATTCCTTCTCGCAACTCATAGTTCGTGGATCTCCCCTTGATCCTTCGGGCCTCAAATATGTCTCTAGGTAAATCTCATCTCTCCAAATACTTGTGAATCGGGGCTCTCCAATCATCTTATCCCAGTTCGTCAGATAAATTATCCTCTTCTATCATTAGGACCTCTTCACCTTCCAACTCGTTAGTCACCGATGGACGCATTAATCTTTCAATTCGGATGTATTTCTCCGAGGTATCATCAATCATCGATGCAATGAAGTCTAAGGCGTCTGCATGTCTATTATTATCTCTGCTTACTTGCCTCCAGATTATATTTGGTATCTTCTTTGAATATTCTTTCACGAGTTGTAAATATCGATTCATCACGGCATCACTCGCTTGATACCTTCCCTCTATCTTCCTGACTACCAACTGAGAGTCACTAGTTATTCTTATCTCGTGTAGTTTCATCTCAATGGCTAGCCTTAGGGCTTGTATGACCGCCTCATACTCTGTCTCGTTATTAGTAGCTTTATATTCCAACCGGAAGCAGAATAATGTTCTCGCTCCTGCTGGCGAAGAAAATACAATTATCATTCATCCTCCGGCGCTATTTGATGCTCCGTCCACAAATATCTCCCACCTCCTTGGATGATTTTCTTTTAGCAAGTATGTAGGATCTAGATGTTCCTCATCTACATCTAACATCTCCTCCACTCCTTCATCTTCTTCCATGGGAAATTCAGCCAGAATTTCTGCAACTATGTGTGATTTCGTGGAAGTCTGGACCTCGTATTTTAATCCGAATTTATCAATTAGGGTATTCCATCTTTCAACTTGCCTGACTCATTTTGTATTCTTTAAAGTTGTCTATATTGGGATTCTGGTTAGAACCTTAATTTTGTGAGTTTGAAAATAAGTTCGCAATTTTTCTGATGATTATACCAACGCTAGAATTAGTTTTCCTATCTTAGGGTAATTCTTTTCAGCAGCATTGAGGGTTTTGCTGACGTAAAAGATAGGTTTTTCGACACCTTCATCTGATCGAAGTAACACTGAACTTATTGCGTTTGGTGTAGTCGCGAGACAAATCAGCAATTCTTCATTTGGTTCGAGCTTTTGGAGGATCGAGAGGTTCATAAGATATTCTTTTATATTTTGTAATGCTTTCTCACATTCTTGCGTCCATGAATATTTAGCTCCTTTTTCAAGATATAGAAGAAATACTTGCATTTATCTGAGGATCTAGAAATGAACCTGCCCAAAGCTGCTAATTGCCCATTTAGTTTTTGTATGTATTTTACTGTAGCTGGCGATGGCATGTCAAATATATGGCTTGAACCTTGGCTGGATCTACTTCGATTCCCCTTTCAGAAACAATGTGCCCCAGGAACTTCGCTGACTCTACACCGAATATACACTTCGCAGGATTTATTTTCATCTTATATACCCTCATATGTTCGAAGATTTCTCTAAGATCCTCAACGTGATCTCATGACTCTGTTGTCTTTACCAACATATCGTCAACGTAGACTTCCAATTTAGTGTGCACCCACTTAGCAAAGATCTTCTTGACCATCCGATGGTAAGTTGCCCCTGCATTCTTCAAACCAAATGGCATTCTCGTATAGAAGTATAATCCTCTAGGGGAGAAGAAAACCCTGTGCTCTTGGTCCTCCTCCACGAGTGGTATCTGATTATATCCGCAATAACCAGCCATCAATGTTAGCCATTTGTATCCAGATGCTGACTCCACCATTTGAGGTATATTTGGTAGCGGGAAACTATCGTCCGGGGATGCTGTATTCAAGTCGCTAAAATCTATGCATATTCTTATTCATGTGGTCTTCTTCGGTACTATTACCATATTGGCAATCCATGTCGGATACTTCACGGGTCTTATTATTCCCGAGTCCAGCATCTTCTGTAATTCTTGCTCTATTTGCTCGTGCTAAGCAGTTACTATCTTCCGTATTCATTGCCTAATTGGATTAATTGCTGGGTTTAGGTACAGTTTATGGCAAGCGACTTCCGGGTCTATCCCAGGCATTTCGTTCATGCCCCACACAAAGACATCAAGGTATTATTTCAGCAGACTTATCAACCTTTCCTCTTCGTCCATCTCCATCTTCGTCCGGATCCTCAGTATCTTCATCTCATATTTGTTACCCAAGTTTATCTCATGTGTGGGTTTTACTGCGGCGAAGTTCATGACCGGTTCTCCGAGTGGAGATGGCTCCTTTAATTGCTATAAAGGCTTATCTTTGTCTTCGGGAATTTCACTGGGAATATCCCACCCTTCTTTTGCTTTGGCATATATATCATTAATTCTTCTTCCCTCTTCGCTTCCAGCACCTTATTCTTTTTCTCTTTCTTACATATTAACTTCTCGTCGTAGTTATGCATGTCTTCTTTGTTACATTCCCTGGACTCTTTCTGATCTCCCTTTATTTCGCCAATTCCGCTTGGCATCGGGAATCAGATAGCTTGGTGGTAAGTTGATGCTACTCCCTTGATCCCATGTATCCAGGGTCTCCCAATCAGAGCGTTGTAAGGGGATTCTACATCCACCACACATATGGTTACATCGGTCTCTAGTTCCCCTGTGAAGATTTTCACGACCAGTTCTGTTATTGGCTTTGATGCCACTCCGTTAAACCCATAGATATTGTAAGTTGTCGGCACTAAGTCTGAGTCTCGGTAGCCCATTGTTTTGAATGTGTGATAAAAGAGAATATCCACTGAGCTTCTCGTGTCCACTAAGATTCTGTCTATTTCCCATACTTTCTTTTTCTTCGTGGAACTTTCTTCCCACTTTGTGTATTCTCCGAAGTTCAAGGTGATCACCAATGGGTCTGTTTGCGAAGTTCCTCCATATGGGGCATCTGTTGCTGAAAAAGAGATGGCTCTTTTTTTCCATTCTTCCAATGGCTCCTTCTTTGCGATACTGAATATCTCATTTCCTTCAAAATCCCGTTTATCAACCCTTTGTAATACATTATCATGAAAGTTCCGTATGTTCTTCGCAGAATGGATAATATAATTGAAATTTAGTTTCTGGGTTCCCCTATCAATTTCAATTTTATATATCTTTGCTTGATTTTGATCATATTTCCGAGGTGGTGGCGGCGGTAATGGCCCCGGATTTGCCAGAAAATGCTTGAGCTTCCCCTTCTCAATTAGACGAAGTATTATCCGTCGTATGTTTCTACAGTCTTCCGTGAGGTGTCCATGAAAGCGATGATATTTGCAAAAGTCGCCACTTCTTGCACTTGGAAATGGTTCCATCCTAAAATTTGTCGGGGGAGGAATTTCTTCGGTTAAAACTATCACTTCCCATATCTTCTCAACTGTGGTGTTAAGTTCAGGTAACGCTACATCTTCTAACTGTGGCCTTCTATCTCCATATCGTTGTCTTGGGTTATATCTTCGTGGATTCCTTGGGTTATCACCTCGTGACTCATAGTTCCGAGGTCTGGATCAATATACCTTGGATGTTGATTTATCCATTCTTGATCTCCGATGGACACTGCTACCAATTTTGCGGAAATTGTTGATAACGGCTCTGCTTCCATATATTTCATGTTGTCTTCTATTACACTTGCTACTCTCGGAAAGAGACGCAAATTTCCCTCCTTGGATTTTATCGGAGCTGCCTCGATAGCCTCCTTTTGTTTCTTCTCTAGCGCTACGTACTCCTCCTGATACTCCCGGAGTTCACTCTTCGTTATTGTATTTTGAATTACGAATAGTTGCGTGTGCAAGAGATCAGTTGGTATTAACGCGTTGATGAAGGCCAGAATAAAATTTCTCTCATCTACTCTTCCTGCGAGTTCACTGCATACCGACCTCCATCTCATTATGAGACTTCGCAGGTTTTCGCCTAGTTTCCTTCTCAAGTTGAATAAAGTTTCTATTCCGTGTCTTAGCATGTTGTTGCTTATGTAAGTTGTCAAGAATATCCTCTGCAAATCTTTGAATGACGAGATTGAACCTTCTGCTAACCCTTCAAACCACTTTGAGGCTTCCCCGGTTAAACTGGCTTGGAAATATTGGCACAACACCATCTCGTACTTCGCCCATTGCATCAGTGAGAGGGTGTACTGTTTTAGATGCCGCACTGCGTTCCCTGTTCCATTGAAGATGCTTCCAAAGTTGGGCAATGAAAATCTTCCTGGGATTCTTCCCTCCAATATTTCGTGCGAGAATGGTGATTTGTCATCCTCTACAATTGCTTCTACCAGTTGCACTCGTCCTCCTCTTCACAAATTTTTGAGTAATGCTTTCATCTCTTGTATCTCGTTCATGACTGTTTGATTGACCTCGTATTTTCCCTCATCTCGCCTGCGCCTTATCATTCTTCTATCTCGCTCATCATCATCTTCCCTTCCCTCTTCCTCATGTCTCATTCTTTCTTCTCGATGTCTCTCTTCTTCCTCTTGCGCGTACCTCCTCGCGCCATTCTTGTTCGCGACATCTTTGCTCCTCACGAGATATTTCTTCTATTTGTATTCTTTCTTCTTCTCTTAGTCTTTCTTCTTCACGAAGCCTTTATGCTTCTCGAGTTCTTTCCTCTTCAAATTGCTTTCTTTAATCTTCCCACCTAGTTTCTTCCAAAGCTCTCCTCAGCAACCTTTCTTCGCTGCTTTCTCTTCGACGCCTCCTCATTCGTTCTCCTCTTTCTTCTCCTTGTTCCTCGGTGGTACTCCTCCCCCTTGAGTTACATTTTCTTCTGCACTGGCTTCGCCTCGTAAATCATGAACAGTCCTTTCCTCGTTGAGTTGGTTGTTTTGCTGCATTAAGACCGCATTCTGCCTCATGAGTATGGCTCTTTTCTCTATTAGAGATCTCTCTCTTTCTATTTCTAATCGTATCATCTCTCTGATTTGTTCCAACGTCATATTTTCTTCATTTATATTCTCCTCTCCGTTTCCTTGCACAGGTTCTTCCTCCTCCTTCATTTCGGTGTTAGCGGTATGGATCGATCCTTCTCGATAATGATCATCTCCCCCCTGTTGGACTGCACCTTGTCTTCCTCATATGTTTGACGTTTCACCTCTCTCCATTCTTCTTCCTTCTCTTCCTTCCAGACGTAAGCTCTTTCTCGATGCGATGATGTGCTGTGCTCGTTCCGGTACTCTTGCCATGTACAACCTGTTAATATTTCTTTTTCTGGTTTACCGGCCTTTTGACCAGATCTAACTTGTCCACCTTTAAGATAGCAGATCTCAGATCTACCTTTCCTCTTTCGATACTGCCACATTTTCTTAGTCACTAATCTCCGGCTCTTATGAAGTAACAACTCACTTAACGATTTTGAATAAGGGCTCTCATATGATCACAAATATCTCAAACTATCTCAAGTAAGATTGAAATCTCAACATGAGATCCTTGTTTCTCGGCGCCAAAATGTAACTGCAGAAAATCCACAGTTACACCCACTTATTAATTTAATGAACTCAAAGATGAACACGAACGAAATGAAACACAAATCTTACATTTCAACTGATTTATTAGAATTTTAAGTTACAAGCCGCTCAAGAACACTCAAGATCTTAACTCTTCTTTCACAAGAGCTCTCTTATCTTTCCTAAATGTTCCAACCCCCCTTCACAGAGGGCTAAGTCCTCCTTTTATAGGAGAAAGTTACATAATGGATTACAACTCGATTTATCTCGGATATACACTTTTTACTTCGCTCAGATCAACTTTTCGCTTCTTCTACGCCTTAAAGTTCGGCCGTTGTCGGGGACAACTGTCCCATTTCTTGTACAACAATCTACATCTCACTCATTTTACCTCAGGGACCCTACTATTTCTTGATCAGCAAGCCATACTTCGCATCGATGACTTCGTATGCTCTCCATTTTCTTGCACAACAATCCACACTTCGCATTTCCAATCTTCTTCGTGAAGTATCTTCCCGTACAAGTCAGTATTATTTCGCTAATTAGTACCTCGTGATATGAACTTTGCTAAAGTAAATTCTGACACTTGATTTGACTCTTCACTGACACTTTCTTAGGAATTGGTGAATAATATCTGTTGACACCCCATTTCCGCACCTTCCATAGAAAATATCATTCTTATACTTCGAAGCCGGATACAAGAGAAATTTCTTTGTGGAGCCATTAAGGATTTTCATATCCTTTAAATCAAGCCCATAAGTTCAACCAATCAAGCCCACAAGCTCTCAATCCCACAAGCTCTACCAATCAAGCCCATAAGCTCAACCAATCAAGCCCACAAGCTCTACCAATCAAGCCCACAAGCTCTCAAGCCCACAAGCACAGCTCCTACCCATTTCATTATCCTTCCAAACCTGGGAATTTTCGCGATCATGATAGAGAGGAAGAAAATATGAATCCAATGGCGAAAGAATGGAATCATTCTGAGTTTGTATGAAGAAGTTATGAGCAGAACAAAATCTCATAAGACTAAAAGTCAAAGCAGTCAAGTTCCAGGGAAATACTAAAGGCACCCGATTTTTTACTAAGGGCACCTCTCTTTCTTCCTCATGAAGAACATGAAGAACATGGGTGTTCTTAATGGTGGTCATCATGATGATCACGATGATGATGGATTTTGATCGACAATGATTTTCGATTTTGAATTCATCACTAGGTTCTTAGGGATGATATGGAGCTTGGGTAGGAGACTAATTTCACATCAATCATGTTCTTGATGCGGTGAACAGTAACACCGGTATAAACAGTAATACCGGTGAACAGTAACAATACTTTTGAATAGTAACAAACCGTGAACAGTACCCAACTGACCCACATGTCATAATCAGATTTTTAATTGTCGCATACAATTGAAAAGCAACGAAGGAAAATTTGCGAAGAAAAGAAGAAAGAAAAAAAGGACGATTTACGGCCTTTTTTTTCAACAAAGCAGCCCGAAATTGATGGAGAATTGAGATTTTTTTCCCTATAAATAGAGATCGAATTTCTCATTCAAAAAACAACGAAAAACACTCTAGAGACTTCATTTTAGACTGGAAAACACTTCAAGCAGAGACAATAATAATTTCTCGCATTCAAACACTTTCTCCTTTATTTTTCCTTCGCTTAGTAATCAAATCAAGTATTGTCTTTAAGTTTTTAAAGGATTAGCATTAAATTGCTGGTACTTTAATTATTTTCTGCATACTTGACAAAAGCAAGAAATCGTTATTAGAATATTTTCAAGTTTTCTTACATCATATTTCAAGTTAATTGTCTTTAAGTTCTTAAAAGATTAGCATTAAATTGCTGGTACTTTAATTACTTTCTGCATACTTGACGAAAGCAACAAATCATCCTAAGAATCCTTCAAGTTTCAATATCATAGTTCGGGTATATTAATTTCCTATCTCTTCGGTAATTATGTAGTCATACGGGAACGGAATGGTTTTCCATTTCGTAGTAACACCGCAGCTACTCTTTACATTACATAAAAATAATTATGCTTTATTATTAATTTTCCAAGTGGGATAAGTCAAAGTGTGGGTTTAAAGCGGAATTCCCTCCCACATTAGACCCATAATAAATATGTTCATTATATATATATATATATATGATATTAAAGTTTGCATTAATTCTATATTCTAAATAATTGATGCATGAAAATCTTTTCTCAATTTCTAATAAATTTCGGTATTAAAATCCTGCACATAAGCATTGATAAAAGTAAATTATAAACTTTTCCCTTTAATCATGAAGTAGAGGCCAATCTTACGATTGGGCGGCTGATGGGTGCCTAACACCTTCCCATCCCGTACTAGAATCTCCTTACCCAGACTCTCTAATAGCAGACCATAAATATGCAAGTCATGACTAGGTTTTGTTTTCCTCAAAAGAATTCAAACTAGTTAAAAGGGTCCTGACTCCCTTTAGTCAGGTGGCGACTTCAAAGAATCTCTTTCTTCTTTGCAGAGTTGGCCCTCTTACTAATGAACTAGTAAGAAATTATCTCTGCCAGACCCATGTGTACATTAAACATCCATGAACGGATGAGAACATGGACCTCGCCCCATAACAATTATGGACAAAGGAAATAGACCGTGCATACCAACCCGTGCTATGCGAACCCCCGATTTCTACAATATCTTTCTTGAAGATTCACTTCGTTGCCTTGTTCAATCTACCTCGGACACGTGGCGGGCAGATTTTCTGTACCTACAGGTTTGGTATTGGTCCAAACGAGTATGGGTGTTCAATTACTGGAGCTGGATTACTTCATTACAACATGACTTGTGATACCACATACAATCCACCGAAACCCTTAATCAGGGCCAGTAGAAAAAAAATGCAGGTCTAGATCGTATAGTTGAAGTTGTAAGTATATCAGAAACCGAAGTTTGCGTTAAAAACTTACCAGTAACGAAGTGTTACCAATACAAAACTAGTGAACTTACCTTAGATGAAGGTATAGGGTGGATGGACTTCAGGAAAACTCCATTCGCAGTTTCGTATTCGAAGAACAAATATTTTGGTCTTGGTTGTTATACAATAGCTATGAATTTGGTACCGTTTCTTAATTTTTCAATACCTTATGTTACAACATGTGAAACAACCGCCAATATTATGGATGGGTCTTGTTCTGGAAGTGGATGTTGTCAAACAATATTACCCAAAAATGTGAAGATGTTTTTGTTGGTAGGTCGGTCAAGGACTAGATTAGGAAATCTAGTTGGTTAAGGAAACCAAGTACTTGTGTCCAAAGTGTAACAGCTTAAGAGGTTTGTCTCTTAGAGTTAAGTTAGGAAACCCTATACTTGTAGGAAAGTAATCCTTGTTAAGGAATGTGTCCAGTACTATTGATGTGTATAAATAGCTATAGAGAGAACTAGAGAAAACACACCAGAACTAAGTAAGAGTTCTCTTCTTCTCGTCTAAATCTTTGTATATTCCAACCTATACGGTGATATATAAAATTGCTTATTCCTTCCCGAGGATTCAACCTTGTTAAATATTTGTTCTTCTTGTGAGGGTGATTGTGTTCTTGGCAATATTGGAGTACCATTGTAGTAGTGCAACCTAACGCTTCCGCAGGCTTTGGCACAACAATTGGTATCAGAGCAAGGTGACGCTCTTGGATACAGGAACCCAGATTGCAGTTGAAGTGAAGGTATTTTTTTCTGAAGATTGCTTGAGGTAATACTAATCTTAAAGGTTCTATTTTTATCTATATTTGGTTGTTTGAGAACAATGGTTGATGGGGATAAACCAGTTGATCCAAACGGTCCTGAAGAAGAACATTCGGAGTCCACAAATAAATATAAAGAAACAAAAGAATAAATACTTCATTCACATAGATTACAACTCAAGGTAGAAAATTTTACAGGAACCAATAACTTTGGTTTATGGAGAACAAACGTAATGAATGCTTTTGTTCATATTGACCTAGAAGAAGCTCTAGATGGTCAGCCAATGGAGATATCTGAAAAACAGTGGAACAAGACGAATAAATTATGTCTTGATTCGATACGAGGGTGTTTAGCAATTGCATTAAGAGTTAATTATCAGCATGAGACTTCAGCTAAGGATCTTAGGGAAAAGCTAGAGAAGGAATACCTTGTGAAGAACGTGGAAAATAGGATACATCTTAAAAAGAATTTGTATCGCTATAACATGAAGAGAGGTGCAACTCTAACCAAGCACCTAGATTCATATAATAAACTTCTTGCTGAGTTGGTTAACTACGATGAGAAGATCAATGACGAGGAACAAGATTTGTGTCTGATAAACTCTCTTCCTGAAAAGTATGAACCCGTGATTAAAGCATTAATGCATGGAAAGGACAAGATACATACGCAGAGGTCACTACAACATTGCGTAGTGAGGAGTTCAGGAAGATGGATTGTGAAAACCTTGCAAGTAAAGCTAACAATGACTTGCTTCTTGAAAGAGGTCGTTCAACAGATAGGAGAAAGAATAATGGTGGTTATGGTAAAGGTAGAGGACGTTCTAAGAGTAGGACGTGACTGCAGAAAGATGAGTGTGATTGGTGCCATGACTTTGGTCATTGGGCTAAGGATTGTACCAAGCGTAAGGCAAGAGAAGGAGATAATAGTAATACCGAGGTGAAAATTGCTAAAGGTAATGAAGAATCAGATGATGCTTCTGATTTCTCGCTAACTGTGAAACCATTAGCTTGCACTATTACAGATGGTACATGGATATTAGATACTGGAGCAACGTATCATATATGTCCATATCGGGACTGGTTCTCAAGTTTTGAAGAGCTTGATGGAGAAGTACGTATGGGAAATAATCATACATGCAGGGTGATTGGGATTGGTAGTGTTCGTATCATGATGCATGATGGTATGGTTAGAGAGCTGAAGGAGGTAAGATTTGTACCTGCAATAAAGAAGAATCTGATTTCTCTCGGAACTTTGGAAGATAAGGGCTACAAGTTAGTTTCTAAAAATGGTATTCTAAAGGTAATCTATGGATCTATGGTAATTATGAGGGGCACACGTCATCATAACTTGTATTACTTGATTGGGAGAACAACAACAGGAGATGTGTCTATTTATGAATACATCGAGAGTGCGTCTACCGATAAAACGAAGTTATGGCACATAAAACTTGCACATCCAGGCGATAAGTCGTTGCATAGGTTGATTCAACAAGACTTGTTGAAAGGTGTTATCGCCTGCAAGTTAGAATTTTGTGAGCATTATGTTTAGGGCAAGAAAACAAGAACAAGCTTTGGCACATCTATCCACAATACTAGTGGAGTTCTTGACTATGTTCACTCAGATGTTTGGGGTCCTTCCAAGAATGCATCATTGGGAGGGAAATATTGGTTTGTGTCGTTCATTTATGATTATTCTAGGCACGTATGGGTGTACACCATGATGCATAAGGATGAAGTCCTAGAAATATTTGTGAGGTGGAAAAATGCAACTAAGACTCAAACTGGCAGAAATATCAAAGTACTACGTTCGGACAATTGTGGAGAGTACAAGAGTGATTCGTTCTTGCAAGTATGTCAGGATGAGGGGATAAAGAGGCAATTTACAGTTAAGAAGACACCGCAACAAAATGGGGTATCTGAATGTATGAATCGTACTTTGCTGGAGAAGGTACTATGTATGTTATCTAATGCTGGATTAGGTAAGGCGTTTTGGGCTGAGGCAGTTACATATGCGTGCTTCCTCTTTAATAGGTTGCCATCAGAAGCATTAGAAGGTAAAACTCCTATGGAGAAATGGTTTGGTAAACCAGCTTATGATTATGACTCAATTCATATCTTTGGTTGTCCTGCGTGGTATCATGTTAGTGAAAAAAAGATTGATAACCGTGTTGTTAAAGGAATCTTTGTGGGTATTAAGAATGGAGTAAAAGGGTTCAAGATTTGGAATCCAGTTGAGAAGAATATAGTCATGAGTAGAGATGTCACATTTGATGAGATGTCTATGGTAAAGTCTTGGGGTTCTTTGAAAGTAGAGGACAGAAGCACCAGTACTAGTGAGCCTTTGCAGCAGGTGGAGATTGATGCAACTCCACTAATTCCAGCTAAGTTTGTATCTGTTCAGAATACTTCTGAAGATATTGGTTCTACAAGAGAGGTAACTACTGAAGTTCCAAATGATAGTGAAACTGTTGAGGAAGATGAACAAGAGTCAGTAGAATATATAGAAGCTACGGTCACGGAGACCATAGCAACCATCAAACCAAGAAGATCAACCAGGAAGCCTGGTTGGATGAATGATTATATTTCTTATGCATTACCAGTTATAGAAGATGGTACTCCTACTTCCAATTTAGAAGTTGTACATAGTGCAGAGTGTAAATAATGGGAAGGTGCAATGCAGGACGAGATGGAGTATATCTATAAGAATGGCACATGGATTCTTATGAAGCTTCCGAACGGTAAGAAGTCCATAAGGTGAAAATGCATATATGCTAAGAAATAAGGATCTCAAGTGAATCAAGTACGTTACAAGGCAAGATTAGTTGCAAAAGGTTATGCTCAAAGAGAATGGATTAACTACAATGAGGTGTTCTCTCCAGTTGTGAAGCACTCATCAATCCGAATTTTATTGGCCTTGGTAGCACAATATGATTTAGACCTAGTTCAGCTAGATGTTAAGACAACATGCTTACATGGTGATCTAGAAGAGGAGATCTATATGACTCAGCCGAGTGGGTTCAAGGTTTGCTCGAAAATAAGATTGTGTATGTAATCTAAAGAGATCGTTGTACGGGCTGAAAAAGTCTCCAAGACAATGGTACAAGCGATTTGATCAGTTTATGATAGGCCAAACATACACAAGAAGTCACTATGACCATTGTGTATACTTTAAGAAGCTACGTGATGGTTCTTTCATATATTTTCTCTTGTATGCCGATGATATGCTCATTGTATCGAATAACAAGAAAGAGATCGATAATTTGAAGTACAAGTTGTCATCTGAGTTTGAGATGAAAGATCTGGGAGAGGCTAAGAAGATTCTTGGTATGGAGATTCAACGTAACAGAGAAAAGGGTAAGGTTTGTTTATCTCAGAAGACATATTTGAATAAAGTATTACAGAAGTTTGGTGTCTAAAAATGAACTAAATATGTAAATACTCCCCTTGGTGCTCATTTTAAGTTGAATGATCGTATGTCTCCCACTACTGAAGTATAGCGAAAGTATATGGCCCAAGTCCCATATGCTGAGGCTGTTGGTAGCTTGATGTATATGATGGTATGTACAAGGACGGACATTTCACATGCAGTTAGTATGGTCAGATGTTATATGCATTGTCCTGGCAAGGAACATTGGCAAGTTGTGAAATGGATTTTGAGGTATCTTTATGGTACAGTTGATGTTGGCTTGGAGTTTGTGAAGGATAAAAGTAACAATCAGTTGTGTGTTGGGTATGTGGATTTTGACTATGCTGGTGATTTGGACAAGAGACGTTCAACTACAGGGTATGTATTTACCATAGCAGGAGCACCAGTAAGTTGGATATCAATCTTGCAGTCTACTGTGGCGCTTTCAACTATGTAGTCGGAGTATATGGCAGTGACTGAGGCATTTAAGGAGGCTATATGGTTACAAGGTTTATTAGATGACTTAGGAGTTGTGCAAGACCAACTGCTTGTGAATTGTGATAGTCTTAGTGCAATTTACTTGGCTAAGAATCAAGTGCATCATACTAGAACAAAACATATAGACATACGATTTCACTTTATGTGAGAAATTCTGGAAGAAGAAGACATTCTACTTGTGAAGATCGATACCGAAGACAATCCAGCTGATATGTTGACTAAAGAAGTTTCTGGGATCAAATTTCGACATTGTTCAAAATTGATCCACATCCTTCCAGTTTGGTGAAAGTACCTTTTTAGGGAAGAGGTTCTTAGGAACCTGGTGGAGGTCTTCTAGAAAGGCCATTTGAGAGAACTACGGTCGGGTTCGATTCCTATTGAGGATACGCAGGTAGCTAGTGATGTTTCAATCGATGTTGGAAGATGGAGGTGATTTTATCTATTGGTCGTCTCATGCATGAATGCATGATCCAAGGTGGAGAATTGTTGGTAGGTCGGTCATGGACTAGATTAGGAAATCTAGTTGGTTAAGGAAACCAAGTACTTGTGTCCTAAGTATAGCAGCTTAAGAGGTTTGTATCTTAGAGCTAAGTTAGGAAACCCTATACATGTAGGAAAGTAATCCTTGTTAAGGAATGTGTCCAGTCCTATTGATGTGTATAAATATCTATAAAGAGAACTAGAGAAAACATACCAGAACTAAGTAAGAGTTCTCTTCTTCTCGTTTAAAGATTTGTATATTCCAACCTATACGGTGATATATAAAATTTCTTATTCCTTCCCGAGGATTCAACCTCGTTAAATATTTGTTCTTCTTGTAAGGGTGATTGTGTTCTTGGAAATATTGGAGTACCATTGTAGTAGTGCAACCTAACGCTTCCGCAGGCTTTGGCGCAACAGTTTTTAGGCTCGGTGTATTCGATGAATGCATCATCGGATTCTTTATCTTTTGATCCTTGTAATTATTCGTTTATAGGAGAGCTTGAGAAGTATACATTTAGTGCTTCAGATTTGAATGGTACAAGTTTTCGTAGTAAAGCAAAAGATATACCATTTGTTCTTGATTTGGTTATTGGGAATAAAACATGTGAAGAAGCGCAAAAAAAATTCATCTAGTTTTGCGTGTCAGAATAATAGTAATTGTAGCAATTCAATTAAAAGTTCCTGGATATCTCTGTACTTGCCGTAAAGGTTTTCAAGGGAACCCTTATCTCAGCCCCGGATGCCAAGGTAATGATCAACAACTAATATTACTTTTCTCCTTTTAGTTTTTAATTTCATTTTTGCTTTGTGTTCTATAATTTTTGATATGTTTTCCTAGACCCGCAAGTTTAGGAAAAAAAATTAGATGCATTAGATGTAGTACCAGAATATCTCCACAACGATATTCTCATGATAAGAACAACACTTTCACGAGAAGGTCAAATATTCCTATAAGTATAAATGACATTATTCACGAGAGTGTCGTGAGGATTCTTCAGCAACATTTGGCGAGCGTCGTCACGGGGAAGCATCATAATAGCTGACGATTGAAGAGACATGTTATGAGAGTGTTGTTTCATGAGGATTACAAAAGTTGTCGAAGATTAATATTGCAAATACCACGATGAGATCGCAGAATATATCCGAAATAAGGGGAAAACTTAGCTGTCACCCACTATGTAATTTCCTGTATAAAGGGTTCAAGTAAGTCCAGATGAGGATGATGTATTTTTTAGAGTTGAGAAAATCTTGAGGAGAGAGAAACTCCATAAAAGAAAGTTGTAATTCTGAGTTTGAATATTTTACGTAAACATTTCGAGATCTAAATAATAAAAGTGTCGTTTAATTCTTTAATCTTCAACTAGTTTCACTTAGATTTTTATAGGATCTTAATAGGGGTGTAGTGTGGGAAATCCTGCTACTACATTTTGGCACCGACTAAGGGGATTCAAGATCCAAAATATCTAATTACAATTTGAAGATTTGGAGAAATTGAAGAAATGGCTGGAAGAAGGAGAAGAAATACATCAGAACCACCAACAATAGTGAGAAGAAGTAAAAGACTTGCAGGTGAAGAAACAAGTGTATTAGGAGAATCTTCAAGGATGAAAACTAGGAGGAATAGAACAAGGAATGAAAGGGAAAATTCAATTCAACAACCAAACCAATCAACATCGGTACAAAATGGAAGAGTGGATTATGATATAGTAAGCGTGCATACATGGAGATCATATTCAATGGGAGAAGAAACAAATCGACAATTAAGAGAAGAAAATGGAGTAGGAAGAAATCAGGAGGTAGAAGAAGGGTCGATTCATCAAGATGAAGATGAAACAGCAGAGGAATTAGGGCAAAGAATACAAGAATAAAGAAGGTTAGAGGCGGTGGAACGTGCAAATTTAACAAGACAAAATCATGAGTTGAGAATGGAGAACTTAATGTTACAAAGAAGAAGATCAAGAAGTACAACTAGATCAAGTTCAAGGTCACTTAGAGAAATACCAAGTCGAAATTCCCTCATAAGAAATGATGGAGAAAATGTACAAGAAGAAACGCAAAATCCAAATAGATGGCAATGCCAGGGAGAAGAGAGAGTAAATAATGATTATAACAATCCACATGGGGAAACTTTAAATGGAAGACGAAATATTGAAAATCAAAGAAATGAAGATAATCAAGATGGTGAAGAAAATCACGAAGAAGGTAGAAGAATATTACATGGACGCGAGCACGTCAGAAATCAAAGAATTATTGAGAATGAAATAGAGAGACATTATGCTGAACATGCACGTCTAGCTTGCGAGAGAGAAAGATTGAGGGCAGAAATGGAAGAACAGGAGTTTCAAGAAGCAATAAGGCAAAACAATCATGATAATCGAGAAAGAAGACGTACACAAAATCGTGAAAATGGCAATATTCGAGAATAATATGACAGAATACAGAGAAGGATAGAAAGACATCAAAGAGAATTGGTGAGAAATGAAGAAGTTGGTGGAGAAGAAATTAGGAGACAAAATCAACTGCGAATTTTAGATAGAAATGAAGAGGAAAATCGCAGGAGAAGAGAAAGTGCGTTAAAAAGGCCAATAGAACAAAGCCCAACTGCAAATGAGCAAATTTTGAGGGAATTAGCAGAAATGAGAGGGATGATAAATAATATAAGAGAAGGTGGAAGAAGGAAACTTGATGAAGCAATCGAAGAAGCAGCTAGAACTCCCTTCACACAGGAAGTACAACTAAGAGGAATTCCTCCAAAATGTAATTTGCCAGCACTAAACAGTATTTTCGATGGGACTACTTGTGCTATTCAACATGTTAAAGCTTATGTTAGGTGTATTCTGCAATGGGAGAATCATGATGTTGTTTTATGCAAGTACTTTGCATCCAGTTTGACTGGCGAGGCGCTAAAATGGTTTGAGGGATTGCCGAAAAATACTATTACTTCTTTTGATCACTTACAAGCTACATTTTTGGGTGCATACATAAGCAACAACTCTTCACGACCAGGTATCGAAGATGTGTTTGGATTAAAACAGAGAATTGGAGAGAGTCTAAAACATCTAACCATAAGATGGAAGACAATGTGTAGTGAGATGGCGGGAAGAGTAGATGAGAGATATCTTATTTTATCCTTCATTAATGCAATGTTTGCGACCAATTTGCTCTACATACAAATTTTCAGAATCAAAAACACCATCACAATGACTGAACTAAGAGAACTACAAGAAGAGTACATTACTTTGGAAGAAAAACAAAACGAAATGGAGTCATACCCAATTGCCAACACCAGTTCTGTAGTGGCTAATGGAAGTTTGCTTCCAAAATGATTAATAACGTGGCGAGCACCTCGCAAGTTCAAGCAAAGAAAGTGACGAATAATGACAAACAAAAGCTAGTGGCTATGGGAAGTCGTGATCAAGAAGAATTTGAAAGAGAGAAGAATTATTACAATCGTGGAGGAAATAGTCAAATCCAAAGGCTTGACCAACCCCAATAAACTTATGGTGGACAAAAGCAAAATAATTTCAGAAATCAGGGGAGCATGAGAACCATATGGGAGGATATTAAGATGCCACCCTTGAATGCTAGTGTAGAAAAAATCTGGGAAGCTATCATTTTAATGGAAAATATACCCTCGCCATGGAACATGGGGAAGGAACCACATCCTAACACTCGTAATCAAGAATTCTGTCCTTATCATCATTTTCATGGGCATTCGATAAATAATTGCAGAAATGTAAAAAGAATAATCTTAAGAATGATCGATCAGGGGAAGCTAAATCATTTTCTAAAAGGGCATCAACAATCGCAACAATTTCCACCACCACCAGATGATCGCAGAATGACTAATGTAAAAGGAGCAGAAACTTTTGTTATAGAGGTTGGAACTAAAGCAAAGAATTTATTTTGTAATTCTATTGTGCATTCTTTCAGAACCATCAAGATTTCCACGATAATGTCTTAAGTAGAGTCTTTGCCAGAGATATGGATGGAAAAGAAATAATGAATATAGCGAGAATCTCGCCATTAGAAGAGTGGCAGAAACAAATCCTTTCTTTTACAACACAAGAAATACCAGAGCTTGGCGAGCTGCATGATAACCCATTGGTGGTAAGGTTGGAAATAAAACCAGAACAAGCAGAAGAAGAAGGTAAAGAAAACAATAACGAAATGGAAGAGTCTTGGTCCATTGATAGAATCCTAATTGATACTGGCAGTTCCGTAGATATCCTGTTCTACCACACCTACAGATGAAGATTTGATACCATCGAAATATAGAATCTATGGTTTTAATGGAACTGCCAACAAGCCTAAAGGGGAGATCACAATGAGAATTCCGTTAAGAGGAATGACTTCCAAGATTTTATTATGTGTTGTCGATATTGAATCACCATATAACGCCTTGATTGGTCGACCTTGGTTACACAGGATATTGGGTGTTGCATCTACCTTTCATCAGTGCATTAAATTCCCTCATCCAAATGGTGTTGGAGTAATTAAAGGAGATTGGGGAGAAAGTAAGAAATGTTATGAGATAGATATCAAGTCTTGTGAAGAAAGAGCAGGGAAGAACAACAATTGGAAATACAGAATTAATCAACAACAGAGAAGTGACAAATTAATGGTTGATTCAATTGAAAAGCATGAAGAAGTAACTAACGAGTCCCTCACAGATATCAAGCAAATAATAAAACGCAGCAAAGGTACATGTATAAAAAGCATAAAAGGAAGAAATGACAAGCAACTTGCGGGAAAACACTAAGTAAAAGAACAGATGATAAGGAAGATGAGAAGAATGAAGTGATAGAAAGATGAAATATGACGAGAAGATCGCTAGAAGTGGAAAGGTAAAGTTGTTTTTTCTGTTTGAGTGAATAAAATGAAATTGAAAAGTTAAAAAAAAAAAAAAAAAAAATTTTTTTTATTGAGATTTGAAACTCGCAAGAAATTTTAAGAAACGCGAATATAATTTCGCAGAGATTAAGAGAACGGGACAAACCTTTATGGTGTGCACCTTAGTTCGCGAATACAATTTCGTAAGAGGCAAATGTAAGACCTACAAGCACGTCATAAAGGGGGTATATCTTTATATGATTCAGGGATAAGGTTATACCGCTACTGGAACCTGAGTCATACAGACGTAGGGGTTAAAGAAAACCTATCCGGGAGAGAGATCTTGGATTTCCAGCTTTATAAGGTTATACCCTGGTTGGACGACTGAGAGTCTCTTCCAAGAAGTGCGGAGTATGATCAAGGCGCCGAGGTACACGGTTTAGCCAAGGATGCCCGGGACGGACGAACCTACCCTGGACATCTTTGTTAAGTCTTGGCTAAAATGCACTTGTCCTGAAGAAAACCCCACCTAAGGTGCAGTCTTGTAACTATAAGCCATATAGGCATAAAGGACAAGAGGCTGCGAAAACAACTGGTTGTTGGTAAATCTGGATGGGAGGAGCTAGTTTTGTATGGCCGATGTGCCCTCCTTGAAGGGGCAACCAGGGGGAAGATAAGGGCGACACCCTCCATTAGGGAGCTGATAAGTGTCTTAAGACGGCAATGTCATGGGGCTCTAAGATCGCAAAATCATTTAGGCCTGTCATATTGTCGCGTAAATTATACAGAGGCAAAAATCCATAATAGAAAAAAGTTAAGATGAGGTCAAGGGGTTTTTACATGCAAATGTGAAGACGTCCTGCGATTTCATCGCAAGACGGCAATGTCACGAGGCTTTGTTTTCGCGAGAAAACTTAGGCTCGTCATATTGTCGCAATACAATAAAGAAATGCAGATAAGACAAGATCAATGGGTCAATACATGAAAATGTAAAGACATCCTGCGATCTTGTCGCGGAGAGAATACTATGGCAAAGTAAGACCTTTAAGTAGGAAGGAATGATAATACCATAAGATCGCAAAAATATCAAGGTTTGCGACAATATCGCAGAAATTATGAAATTCGCCAAAATATTCGTTTATTAACTTTCTCATATTGCAGATGAATAATAGAGGCAAGTATGGGAATGAATAGAATGATAAAGATTATTATTCATCACTATATGAGAAATTTATATGGATATTAAAGCACAGATAATTAGTAGATGCAAACTATATTGACCAAGTTATATTTGCAAAAAAGAGGATGTTCTTTCATTCATACAGATAAAGGGGCAAAGAAATTTACACTAAATTGAAGAAAGTTGCAGCAAATTGAAGAAACTCGCGATTGATTACATAAAACAAAGAAGTCAGACAGATACATTGTTTCATTTATCAACATTGTTATCTTTATCAGAGTCTTCTTTTTCACCGGATTTCTCTTCTTCATTATCTTTGATGGGTTCTTCATCATCTCCAGAATTTGTTTCTTTGTCATTATTCTCTTCTTCACTTTCGTCAAAATCTTCATCAGAATCAGAGACACCAAGATCTGGAATTATTGATGGTATTGCCTTTGGAAGATCAGGATACAAATAATGAGGAATTCCATGGTCGTCACAAACCTGCTTAGTGGTATCATTACGAGTGATGAGGAGGTTTCTATTAAAATTTGCAGAAGTAATCTCAAATTGAGCTTTCAATCGCGAGTATTTATTGTTGCGAGCAGTAAGATCGTTCGCGAGTTGGTGATTAATATCTTCTAGTTCTCTCATCCTTACACGGCATCTATCTTCAGAATCTGCGAGAATAAGGCACCGTTAAGATGGAAGTTAAAAAAAAAAAAAGTTAATAGAATAGAGTGGTTAACAACCTTCTTTCTCAGAAATCAAGTCCCTAATTAAGGCCGATTGATGAGCATAAAGACTAGCATCTATACCTAAATTATTCCTAGCATTATCAAGAACCTGTGCTGCCCAAGAAAACTCATCATCGCTAGTAATAAGAAGGCGAGAACGAACTTGAGTTTCTCTTGCAAGAAGATCTTTATTTTCGCAGAAGAGTTTATCTCTTTCCATTTGAACTTCGAGAAGAATTTTATGGAAATATGCTAGAGTTTCACTGCCATTTCTAATTGCTTGATCTTTCTCGTCAACAAGATCACTATTTCTACTTCTTAATCCATTGATCACTTCTTTTGATTCATGATAAAGACGTTTAAATTTATTAGATAATCCTAAATTGTGTATGTGTTCAATGGTCAGGAGATTAAACTTAAATTTAAGTTCCTCTATAGAGAGGGATTTAATTTGTTCGTCAGCAAAATTACTTAAGGAGTTATTAAGGCGAGCAAGAAGAGTATTATCATCTACAGGTTGGGGAAAGGTTTGAAGGAACGTAGCCTCATCAGTTAGACCATAAACATCTGCAAAAATGATTGCTTGGATAAGCTATATAAAAGAAAAATAAAAAATCATACCATAAAGTTGTTTGTTGGCATTGTTAAGATCCAAAATCTTCTATTTATCAACTGAAGCTTCAGTTTCCAACAGTTTATTTTTCTCGCGAAGCTCAGTAATTTCAGCCTCTAGTTTCTCTTTATCTTGGCGAAGGTTAACAACCTTTTTTATTAAATGAAGCACATTTATTATCTAAATCAGCAGCAGCAAAAGAAGCTCTCCCAACCTGCAACAGAGTTTTATAAGTACAAAAAATTTGACGAGAGAAATATGGCGAATTAAGAAACAATTAAGAAAACATACCAGAATACCAAGTGCATTTAAGAAGCTTGGAGTTAGAGTTCCAGAAATTCCACGAAGAGAATTATTATCAGATAAGATTGGAGCATCGCACACTTTGACGAGCGCTTGATCTAGCCCATTAAGAGTCTCATCACCATACTCATTCGCAGTTCCACGAGAAGAATCGCCAAAAAGCATGGACAGTTGGGCCATGGAAGAATCAGAGGGAGAAGAATTTTTCACAGAGGGAACTTCTCTAATATCGTCAAATTCTTCCATAAATTCATCATTAGATTTATTAATAATGATTGAATCCAATTGGGTATGTTGAGAAGAAGAATGCTGAGTTTTATTCTTCTTCAAAGAAGGCTCGCTGGGTTCTTTATCACGAGGGGCAGAGCGTCTTCCTTCACTGGAAACAGTAGATTTCCCTTTACGATTAGTTGAAGGTTTCTCCTTAGGTTTTGGCTCTAAAGGTGGTAATTCTTCAATTACCTACAAACACAGATAAAGATAAGAAATAAGGGCAACAATATATTGTTAATTAATAAAGGAATATTTCTTACTTCATCTGTGAAAGATCTAAGAGCTAGAAGAGTGTTGGGTTTCCTATATTTCTGGTAATTAAGCTTCATTTTGGCAACCTACAAGATAACGGAAAAGTTAGCGAGAGTGTGAAGGAAAAAATAATAATAGCATAAGAAGATGAGAGAATATACATCGGAAAACCTATCATGCCAGTTGAAAGTCCATGGTTCATAGTGAGAGAGATTCGCAGGAAGTTGGAGAGAACCGGATATATAAGGACCTTTAAGGCATAAGGGAAAAATAAACCACTTATCGTCATTAGAATTACGAGGGCCATCTTTTGTATTGGTATGAAAATCAATATCTTGCATAAGAGCATTTTCAGCAGTGACCTTATTTTTATGCAAACGGACACCCCAACAGGTACTATCCCTTACCATGGGGAGTAACTGGTAATTTCGAAAGAAGTTATCTATAGTATACTTTGCAGGGATAATTGGAATATGTTTATATTTAAGACTTTTATGTTCTTCGGAATATTGGGATCCTTTGCCAGCACCGCGAGAGGCATATTCCAGTAATAATCTAATACAATCCCCGCCAAGTTGATACACCGCTCGTGAAAATCTCTTATCAGAAATTATTTGGTAAAAGAGTGGAAGTTGGGGTTGTAGAGAGGAAGTGGAAGACCAGCTTCAAGTTGGCCTAACGAAACTATAATTTTTTCACGAGAACACTGGAAGTTAGAAAATAATTCAAGAGAAAGAAAAAATTTGGGACTTTGATCTGGGATTAAAGATAAGTCAAATCCTTGATTTTTAAGTTTTTCTTGCATCAAATTGAAAACAATAAGATTTTTAGCACCAGCAGCAACCATTTTGAGAGAATGGAAATGAAAGGAGATTGAAAAAATGGTGAAAGATAGTAGATGCGCGATTTGCTGGAAAGCAATGAAATTTGCAGAGAAGAAGAAAGAAAGAGAATGAGAAGAAAGAAAAAGAGAAGAATGAGAGAAGGTATTTATAGCAGAAGAAGTTTCTCGAGAAAATAAATATAATTAATACAATGAAAGGACGTGAATGGTCAAATTGGAGCGGTTTAAGATGACGTGTCGAAAAATATATGGATGATAAAATTATATGAAGACAGCTGGTGAAAGGTTTAGAGACGTGTCAGAATAAAGATGGAGGTGAAAAGATAGGAGATTACGGCAATTTATTCTCACGATCTTTTCTTCTTCGCAGAAAAGATGTGAGAAGAGGCAAGATGTAGTACCATAATATCGCCACAACGATATTCTCATGATAAGAACAACGCTTTCACGAGAAGGTCAAATATTCCTATAAGTATAAATGACAATATTCACGAGAGTGTCGTGAGGATTCTTCAGCAAAATTTGGCGAGCGTCACGGGGAAGCATCATAATAGCTGACGATTGAAGAGACAAGTTATGAGAGTGTTGTTTCACGAGGATTACAAAAGTTGGCGAAGATTAATATTGCAAATACCACGATGAGATCGCAGAATATATCCGAAAGAAGGGGAAAACTTAACTGTCACCCACTATGTAATTTCCTATATAAAGGGTTCAAGTAAGTCCAGATGAGGATGATGTATTTTTTAGAGTTGAGAAAATCTTGAGGAGAGAGAAAATCCAGAAAAGAAAGTTGTAATTCTGAGTTTGAATATTTTCTGTAAACATTTCTGAGATCTAAATAATAAAAGTGTCGTTTAATTATTTAATCTTCAACTAGTTTCACTTAGATTTTTATAGGATCTTAATAGGGGTGTAGTGTTGGAAATCCTGCTACTACATTAGATTTGAATATGTTGATGAAATATCTAATTTGAGCCATATAAATAATAATATTATGAATTTGTTTTCAAGCATCTTTTATCTATTTATAAGGAAAATGATATCCTGATGAATATTCCTACATTCCACATGGGAACCTATACCCCAAATTATTGATTAATTAGATTTTTAGAAATTTCGCCACCTAAACTTGGTGTTAGAGCAATACTGAATTGGATTTGACACCAGAGCTGCTCTTTATTATCATTTGAATTTTCTGTTGCAACACTTAATTAATATATGTTCTTTATATATGTGAGTGTTTAATTAGATGTGAATGAGTGCGAGGATCAAAACAACAATCCTTGTGAAGGAATTTGCACAAATACCATGGGAAGCTACAATTGCACTTGTCCATAAGGGAGCCACGGCGACGGGCGGAAAGTAGGAACTGGATGCATCCACAATACTAATTGAGGATTTTCTTAAGCTTAATTGATTGTATGACTAGGAGAACTAATATGCATGAGTAAGGGGATTTGATAATATATGATATTGTTCATGCAGGCGCTGGATTGGGGATATTATTTATAATTGTTGATAGTTCCTTGTTATATTTGAGCATAAGGAAAAGACAGTTGAAGAAACTTAAAGAGAAGTTCTTTCATCAAAATGGTGGTTTGTTGTTAAAACAACACATTTCATCCTACAAAGGCGGCATGGAGCCTACAAAAATCTTTACAGCTAAAGAATTAGAAGTGGCAACAAAAAATTACAGTGATAAAATGATCCTTGGCAGAGGAGGTTTTGGAATTGTTTATTTGGGAACTTTTTCAGACAAACGTAAAGTTGCCATTTAAAAGTCGAAATTAATTGATGGGAGTCAAATTGAACAATTCATTAACGAGCTAGTCATTTTGACTCGGATTAATCATCGAAATGTTGTGAAGGTCTTGGGTTGCTGTTTGGAAACTGAAGTTCCTTTGCTTGTTTATGAGTACATTGCCAATGGAACTCTTTTCCAACACATCCATAGCAAAGCGGATTAAAAAGCATCATCATCACTTTCTTGGAGAAGTCATTTGAGAAGTGCAGGTGCACTTGCGTATTTGCACTCAGCAACCTCCATACCCATTATTCATAGAGGCATCAAGTCATCCAATATACTTTTAGATGATAATTACATTGCAAAAGTATCGGATTTTGGAGCATCAAGGTTGAATACTCTAGGCGAAACTCAAATAGACACACTAGTCCAGGGGACATTAGGGTATTTAGATCCAGAATATTTTCGTACTAGCTTATTGATAGATAAAAGTGATGTTTACAGCTTTGTTGTAGTTCTTGTGGAGCTTTTAACAGGAGAAAAACCTGTTTCACCAAATTGACTCGAAGCACAAAGAGGTCTTGCTATACGTTTCCTTGATGCTATGGAGAGAAATGACATTTTTAAGCTTATTCAACCTCAAGTAGAAAATGAAGGGAATCGCGAACATGTCATAGCAGTCTAGGAGATTGCAAAGAAATGCCTCAACACGGTAGGTGAAGAAAGACCTTCAATGAAGCAAGTTGTCTTAGAGATGGAAAGTTTGAGTAAGTCGGAAACATATCCATCTGGACTTCCTAATCAATAGATACATGAAAATAGGCCAAAAATGTTTGTGGACGAACCCACATACTGTTGGAGTTTGAATGCGTCACTTTCCTTTAACGTTAGCATATTTCTGTTAAGTTTTATGTTTGATTTTGGTATTAGAAAACGTGGGATATAGTCCTATAGTTTAGGAATTGCTTGAATGTTTCTTAAGAAGTTGGGAATTTGGATCCTACAATTTAGGCATTTTATGTAAGTGGGTTTACTAGGTAATTCTTATGTAACGCCTATATAAAAGGCTTATCAATTAATGAAAATAATTACCGAGTTTAGAAAAATATCTTTCAATATCTCCTCTATATATTTTGTTTCCATATCTGATTTAAAACCTACATTTGGTATCAGAGCCAGGATATCCTCGGGAAGTAATGGCGACCAAAGGAGATGCGCTCCAAATAAATGTCCCTATATTCAAAGGTGATAGTTTCAATTTCTGGTCAATTAAATTAAAAACAATTTTTATTCAGGTATGTGGTTTGCCTCCCTCTCATTGCGTCGATGACACTTCCTCCCCTTCTATGCATTCCCTGGCAGTCGTTTATTTTGATGCAATTAAGAAGAAAATCCCAAACCAGTTTACTTTATCTGCAAGAGACTCCATTCTTTGGCAATGCAATCAGATCAAACATGCTCAAGATTATCTCTTAGCTGTTCCGATCAATGGTTTAGATCAGTGCCTTGGCCCCAGACAGTTCAGAGCAGTAGTCTGTTATCGTCTTGGTATCCCTTTATTTGTTGATGATGGTTTGTGCTCTTGTTGCAATAAGCCCATGGATATTTTTGGTGATCATGCGCTTCATTGTGCCAAGGATGTGGGGCTAAAGTTTCACCATGACTTGGTTCGTGTAATTACGAATATTTGTTACAAAGCTGGTGTATATGCGCGCAAAGAAGTTAATTTGGGACTTGTATCAGATAGTAACAAGGATTTGCGCCCTGCGGATATCCTCGTTCTCAACTGGGAAAATGGCCAAGATGTGTGTATGGATGTCACAGGTGTCTCTCCATTTACTGGAGATGGAGTTCGTACTTTTGTCCCATGCCAGGCTATTTCTAGAGAAATTTCGCGTAAATGCACTAAGTATTTGAGTGAATGTGCTTCGCATGGTTATGGTTTGGGCGTTTTATCTTTTACTACCTTAGGGGAACTTGGTGAAGATACTATATGTTTTTTCAAGCGTCTGAAAAATTATTTAATTATCCATGACGTTGGTAGTGGTCTAGGTAGTTTTATTTTTCATAGATTGGGTGTCATTATTCAAAAAGGAGATGGTGCCCATCTTGTTGCTAGGCTACCAGCTCAAAACTCTGTAATTTATATCTAGAATTAACTTTAAAAACTAACATAGTATTTTTATTGCATATGATTTATGGGATTTGGTAGAAACTGGTTATGATAAAATCGATCAAGAGAAAGCAACTCCAGATCAGAAAAAAGAGTACAAAGAGAAGGTGAGAAAGTATGCTAAAGAATTGTCTGTTATACAAGAAGGTGTAGATGACACAGTTTTTCCAAAGATTTTTTATGCAAAAGAGAAAAAGAGGCATGGGATCTTTTGAAAGAACAATTCGAAGGAACAGATAAAAAAATTATGGTAAAGTTACAAACTCTTCGTCGTCAATTTGAAACTTTTTCTATGGGAAATAATGATTCTGTTCAAGGTTTTCTTGATAATTTTATCAAGACTGTTAATGCAATGAGAGCTTAAGGTGAAGAAATATCCGATCGGAAAATCGTGGAAAAGGTATTACGTTCTCTTCCCCACAAATATGATCATGTTGTTGCTGTTATCAAAGAATCAAAAGATTTATCAAAATATACTTTAATGATCTTATGGGTTCTCCTCAAGCACATGAACAAAGATTAAACAGGTCAGAGGATGGAGAATATGAAGAGAAGGCACTTTGGGCAAAGAAAGGTGGAAACCAGTCTTGTTCAATTTGTAAGAGAAATAATCATTCTACTGAGGAATGTTACTTCAAAGATAATAAGAAGAAGGCAGTACTGTGTTACAACTGCAAAAGGTTTGGTCACATAGAAAAATATTTCCGTGACAAGTCAAAGGAGGAGCATGCACAATTCTGTGTTGAACCAAAAGATGATGAGTTAGTTTTTTTGTAAAAACAAAATATGATGATGATGATGATGATGGAAGAAGATTTATGGTTAACACATTCAAGGAGGGTGTTGGAGTTTGAATGCGTCAACACTTTCCTTTAACGTTAGCATATTTTTGTTAAGTTTTATGTTTGATTTTGGTATTAAAAAACGTGGGATATAGTCCTATAGTTTAGGAATTGATTGATTGTTTTTTAATAAGTGGGGAATTTGGATCCTACAATTTAGGCATTTTATGTTAGTGGGTTTACTAGGTAATTCTTATGTAATGCCAATATAAAAGGCTTATCAATTAATGAAAATAATTACCGAGTTTAGAAAAATATCTTGCAATATCTCCTCTATATCTTTTGTTTCCATATCTTATTTAAAACCTACACATACCTCTACTCTGTACCAATAAGCTCTTATACCTCCCATGGTTCTAGTATATGCAATATGGCCAAAGATGTGTTCACGTCGACAAACATGTAGTAATGATCTTACAGGTATGCAATAGGCATTGTGACTCACAAAATCTTCAGATATGATATGGATACTTTTGTTCCCTCTTTGTGTTACAGTTATAGAACAAGAAATCATTATTTATCTATTTTTAAGTGTAATGTTGCTAGAAAGAGAATGGTGGCTTTGCCCTTCTCTACGACAACTTGTTGTTGTTACCTTGGGTTTGCAATTTTAATATATTATGCTTTTACTGATTTTTTTAATATTGGTAGATAGAGAAAATAAAAGAAGTTTAATGTATCGAAGATTATAAGGAGGTAACTTTAATTAAAAAGTAATTAGAAATTAACTGAGTGGTAATATGATTATCTATTTATTATATGAGTGGTAGTATGATTGTAACATGTTGACAAAAATATGATCTTTGAAATCTCTCAGGAAGATTAAGGTAAAGTTTTGCGTAGACTATAGAGGCAATCGCAAAAATATGTCTCCTTCAATTTTCATTATCATTATTTTTCTGTTGTAGCATTTACTTCTCAAAGAATTATTTTGATTTTCGAACCACTCAACATGATCGAACCCTTAATTTTTCACACTCAAGGAAATATGAAAGATAAAGAAAGAAAGAGATATATGAAGATCAGAGAAAAGATTTGTTAGAAGATTTGTAAGGTAGGTCAGTACTCTTATTTCCTCCCAAGGCCATAAAACTAATAACCAGATAATTAATATCGACCTTATGATACACAGTTTTCAATTCCATGCCATCTAATTCTAAGATTTCCAAATACTTGGTCATGCGTGATTGTCTGGTCTGATCAGAACATCGCCGCTCACCCTCTCTGGAGGTGTCATTTCAGCAAATAATTCACAACTTGAATAATAAAGGTCATTCTATTTTTTATTTTATTTTGGAGTTATTAGAGGATCTCCACCCTGGATCATGGGTGGGGGCTAATCATGCCAATATCAATGGTGTTGTTCCCTATTAGTTAGAGAACAACCAATGATTAGTCGAAACTTCATTGACAATGGTAATTAATGATTAGACTTATCCAACTAATACTTGGTATGTATGTCATTCTTCAAAAAACAAACCTAGAAGGAAACAAAATAGAACTTTCTATCTCAATCATGTTTCTGCAATTATTTTTCTTCTTGTTCTTGCAGTTCTCTTGGTTAACCCTAACATCGCCAGCGTCAACTCCATTACCACAAACAAAGCCTGGTTGCGATACAAAATGTGGCAACCTTACTATTCCATAACCGTTTGGTATAGGTACAAATGAGAATGGCTTTTCACTTACTGGAGTCGAATCACTTCCTTACAACATTACATGTGATACCACTTATGATCCTCCTAAACCCTTCATACAAATCGGTAGAAACTATACTTCTAGATCGTAGCATTGAAGTTATAAGTATATCAGAAACCGAAGTCCGTATTAAAAATTGGCCAGCTACAAGGTGTTATCAGTACGAATTGGGTGAACTTACCTTAGATGAAGGTGTAGGTTGGATGAATTTCAGTGAAACTCCCATTTACAGTTTCATATACGAAGAACAAATATTTTGGTCTCGGTTGTGATACATTGGCTCTCATTTATGAACTGATTCTTAGCTTTACAACAGATTGTACAACAACATGTAAAACATCTGCCAATATTATAGACGGGTCTTGTTCTGGAAGTGGATGTTGTTAAATAAAATTACCTAAAGGTGTAAAGGTTTCTAGGAGTAGTTATTTCTTTGAATACATCATCAGAGTCTTTATCTTTTGATCCTTGTATCTATTCGTTTATAGGCGAGTCTGAGAAGTATACATTCACACTTCAGACTTGAAGGATACACGTTTTCATAACAAATCGAAAGATGTACCGGTTGTTCTTGATTGGGCAGCAGGAACTAAAACGTGCGAAGAAGCGCAACAAGATATGTCAAGTTTCTCATGCCAAGAGAACAATACATGTAGCAATTCATATAAAGTTCCTGGATATATTTGTACGTGCAACGAAGGTTTTGAAGGGAATCCCTATCTCAGCCCTGGATGCCAAGGTATGAAATAATGGAACAAAAAAATCTACTTTATTTCATTTTGATGTTTTAATTTATGTTTGATGTCTGTGTTACTAGTGAAATGAATGGATATCATTGTACTTAGTTTTATAGTTTAGGAAAACGTATGAAAGAAAATAATATGCTCAAAAAATGGATTTTCAGTGGCAAAATTTTGATTTTATTTTTATTTTTATTTTTTAAAGCATCCAAATTCTTTTGATTTGTCTGAAAGATGAACTTTTCCTCACGGTAGTAGTTCTTTTTCACTTATATTTGGATAACTAACATGTGTCGACTTAGTGTCTGTGAGGGTTTAAATATATGTAAATGAATGTGAGGATCAAAGCAACAAACGTTGTGAAGAAATTTTCACAAATACCGTAGGAAGCTACGATTTCTCTTGTCCAAAAGGAAGTCGTGGTGTCGGGAAGCAAGGTGGAACTGGATGCATTCCTGATAGTAATAGTTTCCGATGATAATAGTTACAATTGGTATGTAATTTAATGACTTCTTGATATCTATTATTTCCTACTCAATGATACTAGTCAATCAGATTCAAATTTATACACGGTGATGTTGATGCAGGTATCGGCTTGGGGTTCTTATTTATGATAGTTGCTGGTTCATTCTTATATTTGAGCTTAAGGAAAAGACAATTAACGAATCTTAACGATAAATTCTTTCACCAAAATGGTGGTATGTTGTTGAAACAACACATTTCATCCTATGAAGGTGTTGTGGGGGCTACAAAAATCTTCACAGCTGCGAAATTAGAAGCATCAACCAATAATTATAGTGATGAATTGATTCTTGGTAAAGGAGGTTTTGGAACAGTTTATTTGGGAACTTTGTCAGACAAACGTAAAGTTGCCATTAAAAAGTCGAAAGTAATTGATAAGAGCCAAACTGAACAAATAGTCTCTTCTGATGCTCCAGATTTTTCTAGCTACTCGTATTGCGTAAAAAGTTTTCTGAGATTAACACGCCTAGTACGTATCTCTTCTTTTGGAAAGAGTGAAGGAAAAGCACAATAAAGAGGAGTAGGTGTTGATTCAGTATCATAACTTTTTAGTTGAAAACTCTCTGTCATCTGCACATTACTAGAAAACAATTGATCAGAAGCATAACTATCCTTCCATCCTTGTGATTGTTCACTTACATGCCTGTCACAAGGTTGTTGACATGTATGAGAATATCCATAAGGTTCCATGGGATATTGATCATAGCCAAAAGATTGGTTTTGATTGTACCCATAGGATGGTTGGTAGTTATTAAAATATTGAGATTGAAAACCATATTGATCACCACTATTATATGATTGATCTTGTGCTCCGTACATGTTATTTCCGTAAGGAAACATGACGACTCACAATAAAGAAAAAATCTAAACAAAAATCTAAAAATAAATAAAATAAAAACAAGCTAAACAAATAACAAATCAATTAGCAACTGCTCCCCGGCAACGACACCAAAATTTGTATGGGCTGTCGTAGGCTCAACAAATTAATAAATATAGTTCCCACTAATTAACTGGTAATATAGCGGTAGTAAGAGATCGTTCCCACAGATAGCTGTGTAATTGATAGGTTATTTGAAATAGCAAGAAAAAGTAAATAACAAAGGGGGTTTTGGTTTATAAGATGAATAAAAAGACAATAATAAGAAAGGGATGATTAAGGAATCCTTCGTCGTTACCAAGCGATAACTGGATTAATATACTTATCTATTGTTCGTAAGAACCATTCATCACCAACCATAGAATAACAACTAGATCAGTGTTATCCCCAAAATTCCTTCACTCACTGGATACGGAAGTTCTCGCCTACCAGTTTCTATCCAACAAACCACCTAGTAGTAGATCACTCAAGGTTCCAATCGAACGCCTTAAGCTTTGTGAATTTAGGTTGATCCCAGTAGTTAAACTCTTAGATCAAGGTTTACTTGATGGTGTTGTCTTTACTCATGATTGCTCCATATAATCCCTCTGCAATTTCTCGCGATTTCTACTTGTGCAGAGAGTTAATCGACGATTACTTATTTCATAACTTCCACTAGCAATAGAGCAATCAATATACCGATCTAGTAGGCCTCCCAAATCAATATAAGAATTACTCATAAACCCTAGATATGGTAAAGACAAACGATGATGATAAAAACTTTCAATAGATTTGTATTATTAATAAAGCTTCACGCTTAGAACATTGAATTCATCCTTAATCAACAAAGGATTTAGTTTCTCATGATTACACAATTACCCAGTTTCCTCCTAAAGGGGTAAACCCTAAAATATTAATGAAGACCAAAAGTATAATATGAGATGATCAATTCTATGACCTAATACCTTTTTATAGGTTTACATTGCTTGGTCTCCAAGTATTTAGTTAGGTTTAGGAACCCGGCTCAAAATAACGAAATAACGTTCCCAAACGTGCCCTTAAGCCTTCCAAGGAGTTTATACACGTTTCCCATTTTCTAAGTTTGCAAAACCAGTCCGCAAACTTCAATTTCCAGCAGATATTTTCGGAATTAAGTCTGCGAACCTCGTCCGCAAACCCAGTTCGCGGACTGCACTATCTTCGGTTTCCAATAAAACTGTTTTGGCCACAACTTCTTCATTCGAACTCGGAATGACCTAATTCTTTTTGAATTATTTTTATATTTAAATTCTCTTCAAGATGGTGATGGTAAATCCTTAATTTGAATGAGTTAAGATCGGTCTTTGGCCCTTCTCTTGATTTTGAGCGTTTTGCTCCTTATCGTCGCTTTTTTATCCACTTATCTTGGACTTGGGCGCTTGGATACTTGAAATACTTCTCTTCGTAGCTCTTTTCAGCACTGTATATCTCCTTTGTGGATAATTCACCTAATAAAGGAAAATAAAAGAAAACAATAGTAATAATACGAAAATATGCAAGAATATAGCTTAAACAAGTATGGAATGGACACTAAAATCATATGAATTATGCACTTATCACATTTGCACACTGAACTGGAATCTCATATTCCAGTAACATACGTAAAGCTTTAACATGTGAACTTCCAGTATTTTATAAAATGGAAGACAACATTTAAAAATAATATATAATATTAACCTTTCCAGTAATTGAATTTTGTTAATAATAGTTTTATCCAATCATTTGAGTATAGGAATATGGTTATGCCAATTGCCAACTAACCTTATATAAAATGCATTAACGGCTTCCAGACTTCCAAGATCTTCACCTTCTGTCGAGCCTCATCAAATAGGGTGTCATCACAAACCTTGGCGAGTAATATGGATATTCTTTTGAGATATATTTGGCCACAAAAGTGTTTGTCTGGCATGTTTACCATAGAAGCATATCATAACTTAAAGACCAAAATAATTTATTCAATAAAGAGAAGCATGCCTCGGAACCGTACTAAAACTCCCAAGCGCTTTCTTGCAAATCCATTCTTAAATTTCTCTTGCTTTGGTTTATTTTTCAGTCGCCTAGCGATTGTTCATCCAACCTACACATATACACATAATTTATTTTTTATAAGGACTGATAGAAGTATAAATACCATGAAAATTAAGGCAGCTTCATTAAATCCTTCATGGTTCGAATGTGCTTTAAACGATGAAGGAAGATCTTGGACCGATATTAATCTAATGGTTACTATAACATAAGTAAAGTCAATGAGCTAATAGTAGTACTAATATTTTATTTGGTATATCTTAACCTAGTTCGGTTAGAAGGCGTTATTTTCTTGTGTATTGAATTTGCATAGGTATCAAATCTTGGCTCTCCCTTAATCTTGGTTATCTTCAATCTCATTTCGAGTTTTTCATTCTTTTTATCATCATCCATGCTAATCTAAGTATCTTACAAAGAATTTATCACATAGAGTAACATGACAATCGTAGCCACAGAATATTCACCGCTAGGTTTTTGATCTCGAAGATCAAGTATATCTCCAAGTGATTGCAACCAATGAAGATAAAAGTTATAAGACCTTAGGGGAGAAGTGCTTTTGTAGGGGCTTAAGTATATAAAATATATGAATAGAAGTATTTAAGAAAATTATCAATATTACATTCTTAAATCCTTCTCTTGTTGGTGGTTGAGTTTTGAAGGAAGATCTTGGACCGATATTAATCTAATGGTTACTATAACATAAGTAAAGTCAATGAGCTAATAGTAGTACTAATATTTTATTTGGTATATCTTAACCTAGTTCGGTTAGAAGGCGTTATTTTCTTGTGTATTGTTTGCATAGGTATCAAATCTTGGCTCTCCCTTAATCTTGGTTACCTGTAGCCATGCTTTAAAGTAAATGCCGGGATGATGGAGATCCAGAATATTCACCGCTAGGTTTTTGATCTCGAAGATCAAGTATATCTCCAAGTGATTGCAACCAATGAAGATAAAAGTTATAAGACCCGAAGTATATAAAATGAAGCCGTATGAATAGAAGTATTTAAGAAAATTATCAATATTACATTCTTACTTGAGTTTTCTGATCTGGCTCTCCCTTAATCTTGACCGTGAATTTATCACATGGAGTTCCCTTTCACAAATGAGATAAGATTTCCACAAATGAGATAAGATTTCCTTTTTTTTTTTTTATTCCCAACGTTGTTTACTGTTGCAGATAGAATAGTTTCCTTGAACAAATAAAAAAAACAATCAATTGGGCGAGAATCAAAATAAAGGGAAGTTAACATCATTTTAGATACTTTCTATCGTTGTTGGAGAATAAAGTTTTTGGCCATACACCAAGATGTTTATTAGAACATGATAAGCCATGCACCAAGATGTTTGTTTACCCTTGATAACAGGACCTGTTCTAGCGTATGAATTAATAGTAGATTGTTGTACTAGAATGGAAATATAACTACAAAAATTAAGAAATTGTGATCTCCGTAGCTTTGTTATCTCAATTGCATCGGGCCAAAAGCATATTAGTCAGATGGGTTTATGAAACAACAGCAAAAGAAACAAATACTTAACAATAACTGTCTCAGAATTAAAATCATTTCTTCAAGAACAATTACAAACACTTCCAAATCTCTATGCCATGAAGAAGATAAAAAAGAAAACAAAGAGATTACTTTCCACTTGACGAGATATGAAAATTGCAGACCTATTTTCTATATACTGTATTATATATAGATAGCAATCCACTCGATATTTGCGTCACATTTTCTGAACTCTACTTATACTTTCTTCGTATCTGTTAATTCCGGAATGCATAAACCAACTATAGTTATTATTTACGACATCACTCTCAAGCCATGACATCTACCCAACAGTTCCTGAACAAAACTATGAAGTTGCATTCTAATAGATCACAGATCACCAAATAAAATATTCGTACTACTCTTAGATCAATGACTTTACTTATGCTCATTGCTAATATGTACACCCAAATAGGTGGTGTCGCTATAAAGTGTTTTTCTTAGGACACTTCATGTATAATTATGGTACGAAATACCTTACAAGACTATGGATGATAGACTGATAGCGACCCATGAAGACTTAATATGTAAATGAGGGTACATAAGATGTTGAAACTATCTAGGATCATAGATGTGCTACCTTGATGGTACTTGTGCATCTGATTAATCATTTAATTTGTTTATCATTAGAAAGAAAAACCTATTCAAATATATGCAAAGACATACTGCAATATTTGAGTAACAAATACATACCTTAGAAGCCCAATAGACAGATTATGCTCGCAGCAAGCTCCAAGTTGTCCTCGATTGTCAGATTGTTAGCAAAATTTGTTTGTACGAACTGATTCCCGTGGATACCATTATTTCTTGTAGAAAAAACAATAAAATCATACCTGCAAAATAAAATAAAACATGAATAATTAAAACATATCATTATTCATAGCAAAAAAAATAAAATCTAAAAGAAACGGTGAAAATCTAAAAGAAACAATGTATGAAACAAAGAGAGAAGGAGATTAGAGATGCGGTAGAAGGAAGAGAAAAAAAAAAAAAAGAGGTACAATATCTTTTTTTATTTCTAAGGATTGACCACTGTGAAGTAATCTTCTAGGGCTTCTCTAAACACAAAACCACTGTGAGTTACGAAATCGATATCAAAGAATAAAACTTAAGAAAATGGTGGAAACCCTAAAAATCATACATTGAGCATTGGAAAAAAAAAACAGTGGAAAAAAAGATGAATAAGGGTGTTTCCACTTCCCATATAATCTTACCTTATCAAATGAAGTATTTTGATCGATCAGAGCTTTTGGTTGGACGAAGAATCGTCTCTGCAAAACAATGAATAATCTTATCAAAATATAATGAAGTCATGGAAGAAATCGTGGGTTTTAGATTTAGGTTTTTGAATATTGGTTTTAGAGTTAGGTTTAAAGTTCTCGTGCCGATGGAGGCTTGCCACGTGTCCTATTTAGATTTAATGTTTAAACTATTTTCTAAGAAATTCACCTCACTATTTTCTTAGCGAACGGTGACGCTCACCATTCAACGTGGGGGCTTATATGAGTTAGGATTTCGAAGAAGTTAGATTCTTATGATTTATGCACAGTGGATACCAAAATAACACTGTGCCCCCAACGTGCATACGTCTAGTCTAGTAGTATATAGATATTGCCAAGTCAGTTGATATGTGGAGAACTCTATCTACTAAAGAATATACCAAAAGCTACTATATCGAAAAGCCAAATTAACGGGCAGAACGTGTCATGGAGATATCTGAAAAAGGGACATCTTATCCACGATCTATTTAAAAATTGGTGTATAATTGAACAATAATTCTATCACAAAAAGAAATAGAACTGATGATTTAGAAATTAGCATCCTGGTCAGTACATTCCCGGCCAACAACAGCCAAGCCAAAGTTAAGAAGCATGCATGTCTCTTAGCCAGTTTGCTCCAACACCTTAATAAGTTAAGAAGCATGTCTTACCACCAAAAGCTCTTAGAAAATTATATGTGTAAAACCAATAAACCTTACAGACTACGGTACAGAGCGATCATCTTCCGGTTAAAAAACAGTCAATACTGAGCCAACAACTTAATTGATAGGGTTGTTGAATTTTTGGTACGTTAAGCTTAAATGCTGGGGCGTGCGCGAGTGCAAGCCAACATTTCTTTTTCTATTGCTCAATAAAGTGGCTTTTTACCTTGTCAGCGCGGTATAGAACAAATTAAAGTCAAATAATATACATCATCCATCAAATCATTAACTCTTCATTTCTTTTATGTTTTAGATCCATATCAACTCTTTGTTCGTTCCCCACTTGGTTTAATAGCAAGTGTCCTTATATATACGAGTGTATGCTCTCTTAAGAATTCAATACGGTATATTACTAGCAAAAAGCATAATAAGAATCAGATCAAATATATCTCTATCATGTTTCTACAAATCTTATTGTTCTTGCAGCTCTCAAGGCTTACCCTAACAACATCATCATCATTAACTCCTTTGCCGCTATCGAAGCCTGGTTGCCAAGCAAAATGCGGTGACTTCACAATTCCTTACCCCTTTGGTATAGGTCCTAGCGAGAATGGGTGTTCCTTTACTGGAGATGGAGTACAGCGTTACAACATTACATGTGATACATCTTTTAACCCTCCAAAGCCGTTCCTGTGGTTTGGTACAGCGAAAGATTCAGGTAAACATAATATGATCGAACTGATAGGAAGCATATCAGAAACTGAAATACGTGTAAAAAGTTTACCAGCTACACTATGTTATGACGACAAAACTGGTGAAGCTACCATAGATGACGACTCAACTTGGATGGGTTTGATTTTTACCCCATTTACGGTTTCGTCAACCAAAAACAAATTCTTCGGGCTTGGTTGTGATACCGTAGCTTATAGTTTTGATGCACTAAGTGGTTTTAATGCAACTTGTTTAACAACATGTGAAACCAGGGAAGACATAATGGATGGATCTTGTGCTGGTAGAGGATGTTGTAAACTTGAATTACCTAGAGGTTTGAAGAGAATTTTTACCTTAGTTGGTTCGCGTCCAATACCAAGACCCGAGATCTTAGCTTTTGATCCTTGCAGTTATTCCTTCGTAGCTGAGATTGATAAGTACAACTTTAGTGCTTCAGATTTAAACGGTACAAATTTTCATAACGAAGGAAGAGATATTCCGGTCGTTCTAAATTGGTCGATTGGGAATAGGACTTGTGAAGAAGCGCAGAAAGATTCGTCTACTTTTGTCTGTCAAACCAATAGCAAATGCAGCAATTCAGCTGATAGTCCTGGATACACTTGCACTTGTGACACAGGCTTCGCAGGGAACCCTTATCTCAACCCTGGATGCCAAGGTATGAATTCTGATAAATTAAATTTTTCCGTGTGCGTTGTGCATGATCTAATCAATTAGTGTATAAGCATGTTAATAGCTGTTTATAATTCATTTTTTAGTTAGTTACTGTTCAAAAACAAAAAAGAAGTTGGTTGATTCTACTAATGTGTTAATTTAATTATATATGTTTATTTATTTATTTTGACGAGGAAGGGCAAATTTAATATATGTTTATGTTTATGCCAGATGATAAACAGATGTAAATGAATGCAAATTTAATTATATATGTTTATGCGAGATGATAAACAGATGTAAATGAATGCGAGGATCAAGAGAACAATCCTTGTGAAGGAACTTGCACAAATACCATTGGAGGTTACACATGCGAATGCCCAGATGACACCTATGGAGATGGAAAGAAAGGTGGAATTGGTTGCTTACCCAGAAAAGCAGAATTTCCCATACTGAAAGTTACTTTAAGTAAGCATTACTCCTTATTCCCTCAACCAGATAGGGTTGTTTATTCTTTTAGTCACAATATTTTTCTGGATTGACGTAATTATGTTAACGCAGGCATTGGATTAGGGCTCTTGTTCCTAATTGTTACAAGTTCTTTAATATACTTCACCATAAGAAACAGAAAGTTAAATAAACTTAAGAAGAAGTTTTTCATACAAAATGGTGGTTTGTTTTTACAACAAAAATTATCTGCAAAGGGAGGTGATGTAGAAGCTACAAAGATATTTACAGCTAAAGAACTGGAATTGGCAACCAAGAACTACAGTGATAAACTAATCCTTGGCCGAGGAGGCTTTGGAGTGGTCTACAAGGGAACTTTACCAGATAAGTGCATAGTCGCCATTAAAAAGTCGAAAGTAGTTGATGAGACTCAGATTGATCAGTTCATTAATGAGCTTGTGATATTAAGTCAGGTTAATCATCGCAATGTGGTGAAGGTCTTGGGATGTTGTTTAGAAACCGAAGTTCCTTTGCTTGTTTACGAATATGTTTCTAATGGCACCCTCTTACAACACATCCATAACAAGGTGGATGGGAAATCATCTTCCCCCCTTTCTTGGCAAAGTCGTTTGAGGATTGCAACAGAAAGTGCAGGAGCACTTGCATATTTACATTCTGCAGCTACAACACCCATCATTCATAGAGATATCAAATCTGCAAATATACTGTTAGATGATAATTATACCGCAAAAGTATCTGATTTTGGAGCGTCAAGGTTGAACTCATTGGATGAAACTCAAATTGATACACTAGTTCAGGGGACATTGGGGTATTTAGATCCAGAATACTATCAAACAAGTCTACTGACAGACAAAAGTGATATTTATAGCTTTGGTGTGGTTCTTGTCGAACTCTTAACAGGAGAAAAACCCATTTCTTTCGATCGACCAGAAGATCAGAGAAGTCTTGCTTCATATTTCATTTATGCAATGGAAAGAAATGATTTGTTCGAAATTATTGAGACCGGAGTAGCAAATGAAGGAAGTAGGGAGCACATTGTTGCAGTTGCAGTGCTTGCCAAGAGGTGCCTTAAAATGACCGGTGAAGAAAGACCATCAATGAAACAAGTTGCTGCTGAACTAGAAAATCTTAGTAAATTAGTGACTCAACCATCTGGAGCTCATAATCAGAATATGCATGAGAAAAAGCCCGACGTGTTCATCGATGAGCCAACAGACCTCTATTCTGTACCAATAAGCTCTGAAACTTCCGGTGATTCTGGGCAATATAGCATGGAGAAAAATGCAATGATGTCAATGACCAAGCCGCGGTAATATTGAACATTCAATTATTGTGTGCAATAATTTTGAAAATTACTACTGGTTTTTGGCATTTATATCTTGTTATATTGTTCTTCGTGGGATGAGTTCTTTCTACTAGTAAATTTGTTGTTCCTGTAAGCTGTGTTCTTTCTACTAGTAAATTTGTTGTTCTTGTAAGCAAATACTGAATGTTTGGTAGTCCTTTTTTACTAATTTTAAAGAGAGATTTTGTATATTATTGTCTGAGCCGAGGATCGAACTGGGGACCTCTAGTGTGTGAGAGTGAGACTAATAAAGTTCCCTTGAATTTATCGCAAATTCGGAAATCATAATGATTTTGGCGCCTGAGGAAGTTCCGTTTTCAAACATCGATGCGGACACCGCCGTTAAAAACTCTATTAAGAAAAATGAAGATAATAAAATAGCGCACATCTTAGATAAGTACTGGAGTATAGTCGTACTGGGAACCAGTCCTGAAGGTTTTGTTGTAGTCACGTAGTATTAGAGAAGAGATACGGCCACAATGTCAGAGATGAATAAGTCAACTAAGGCCATCGAAGAGGGAGGTAAGAGAGAACCCATCCAACAATTCATGAATTTTTTAATATCTTTAATATCTTCTAAAAAGTTGCGATGATTTTTTTTTCCTAAAACAAAAATTTACTATTCTTATTTGTACTCGTTACGTAGATAATTGAAAGAACTTTTCAAATATATAAATTTTTTTAAAAAATTCGGTATATATTTTAAAAGATATTAAGTTTTTAATTTTTTTTAATTTTTTTTAAAACAATAGTATTTATATAAATATATAAAAAAATAGGGACAACTAAGTAATTTAAGAGATCTTCTACTAAAAAGAGTTTTTTTCTTTATATTAGTAAGATAAAACATACTCTCTCGGTTTCCAGAAAAGAGCACTTTTCAAGGAACGGAGTAGTATTAATATCGATTTTCTACCGTGATCATTTATTTTGGTATTTTTGTTTTGTTTTGTTAATCTCCCCTCCTTTAGAGCATCTCCAATCATTTATTTTGGTATTTTTGTTTTGTTTTGTTAATCTCCCCTCCTTTAGAGCATCTTCAACAGAGGGTAAGAGTTTTATCTTTTTAATGACACATAAGATTTTATACCCTCATTTACCTTAAATTCATCTCCAACAATGGGTCCTATTAAATAGGAAGGGTGTCAAAATAAATATGAATGTCTGAAAATAGGAATGATCTTATTTAGGTTGAAAAACCTTTTGGGAATGACCTCCATATCATCATTTTAACTATATTTTAAATTTTTATTTTTAAATAAATTGTTATGAACCAATAGGAATTAGAGAATCAATATTATCATTATCCAAAACAACAAATCTTAAGAATAAGACCCACACCATTGGAGATAGTCCATGAGCAAAGCATTACTATTTTTGCCACATACATATGACCTCATAAATAAGGATCTAAATAGAAATTCCACATAATATTTTTAATTTTAAGTTTTTAATTTTATTTTGAGGGAAGAAGTGGAGATGGAAATGGGGGAGATGCTCTTAAAAGGCTAAGTCATATGAGCTCCCACATTGTTCAAGAATAAGACCCACACCATTGGGGTGAGCATGACACCCACCTCAAATTAAATTAGATAAAAGCTTTCAACTACACCAATTCTGGAGAAGACAAGTATCGTAACGTTATTGGTCGAAAAATAATTTTTTTTAAAAACACCCCCTTAGTAGAGAACGTTATTGGTCCAAGCCCCCTGATTTTAACGGCCAAATACTAAAACCGTTAGTAGAAACGTGAGTGTACAAGACTTATGTATTGATTTACACCTAATTAAAAAATTACACTGGGTTTACACCAAATACTTAAGTGGACGTTAAGTAACACCGTTAAGTAAATTAATAAACACCCCGTTCCTTCGGTGCAAGAAACCGCTCTTTCTTCCAAAGTAAAAAAATCGTTCCCCGAGCTTAGTTCTGGTGGTAAGAAAATGGATGGTGGTGCACCGGGTTCAAGTAGGACTATCCGAAAGAACACCGAGAGCCCAAGGTTTAGACGAGAAAGTTGACCTTTAAAGTTACAAAATTATAAAATTTGGTGCAGAATCACTGATTTATCATCATTTTGCTATAAAAAAAAATACTTATACAAGCTGCATGCAGTTGATAAAAAACGTGAGTGCATAATCATATTGCAAGCACAACCAAGATTTGATAAATCTCCCATATGGAGATCACAATCACTGAGCAAGCCAAGATTTGAAACTTTTAAATCTTTGATTACAAAAACTTACAATAATACATAAGCGATCGGACGAGGTGAATCCGAGCCACACCAAATAAAAAAATTTAAGCGACGGGGCGAGGCGAAGCCGAGCCACACCAAATCAAAAATAGATGGTTTTGGGGTCCGCCCGATGCGTAGCATGGGCGCAAAATCTAGTTTGAATTTTAAAATTTCTAGTGAAAACGGTCCAGCAATCTGATTCTTGTTAGCTAATTGAAAATTGAGTGGTCATGACTCATAAGTCAAATCCACGTCCAGTTATGCTTCCTTCCGAGAAGCCTAATACTGACAGTACAATGATTGCGGACTCATATCGGAGTATTCTTAAGAAAACTTGCATAAACATGTACTTAAGAAAATCCACAATACAAGGTATCTATACCAATTATGTTACACAAATTAAATCGCAATATGATTGCTGCGTCTAGCAATTTTGCAGCATTTCCTACTGAAATTGCCGAATTTGTCAATTTCAGAGCGCAGCAGGTGGATATAATGAATACAAGGGAATATATGTGCATAATGCAATCATCATCGTGGATTAAATGATGACATTGTCATGTCTCTTTCTGTACTGAACTGGTCAGAATCACCGACATAGTAGTGGCCTATTGGTACTGTGTATAAATCTGTTGGCTCAGATGCTAAATCTGCTCGCTCTTCATTGTGCTTACGGTAATGATCTTGTATTGTTGCATGTGCTGATGATGAAGACTTACTCAAACTTTCTAGCTCCATGGCAACTTCTTTCATTGTAGGCCTATCTTCACTCTTCAAACTGAGGCATCTCTTTGCAAGTTTTGCAACTGCAAGGACTTGCTCACGATTCCCTTCAGCCACCACCCGAGTCTCAAGAACATGAAGCACATTGTTTCCTTTCATCAGTGAAATGAAATATGAAGCGATATTACGTTGTTCTTCGGATCTCTCCAGCGAAATAGGTCTTTCTCCTGTTAGGAGCTCTACAAGAACTACACCAAAACTATAAACATCGCTTTTACCTGTCAACTGGCCAGAATGATGGTATTCTGGATCCAAATATCCTAAAGTCCCTTGAACAAGTGTGTCTATAGCATTTTGATCTAACGGATTTAACCTTGAAGCACCAAAATCAGCCACTTTTGCGGTGTAATTTTCATCCAACAATACATTGGCTGATTTAATATCTCTATGAATAATCGGTATAGAAGCTGCAGAGTGTAAGTACGCAATTGCACCCGCAGTTTCAGCAGCAATCCTCAAACGACTTTCCCAAGAAATAGACGACGACATACCATCTTTGGCGTTATGGATATGCTGAGAAAGGGTACCATTAGATACATATTCATAGACAAGTAAAGGAACTTCAGTCTCTAAACAACACCCTAAGATCTTCACAACATTTCGATGGTTAACCTGAGTTAAGATAACTAGCTCATTGATGAATTCTTCAATCTGACTCCCATCAATTATTTTTGATTTCTTAATGGCGACAACACGATTATCAGATAAAGTTCCTTTGTAAACTACACCATGACCTCCACGTCCGAGGATCAATTTGTCATCATAATTGTTGGTCGCCAGCTTTAGTTCTTCTGCTGTAAAGATCATTGCAGATGCCTCCCCACCACCTTCCTGTGAAAATGTTTGTTGCTTTAAAAGTAAACCTCCATTCTTTTGAAAGAATTTAGCCTTGAGAAGGATTTGCTTTCTTTTCCTCAAACTCAGGAATAACAAAGAACTACCAATAAGTAGAAACAATAAGCCTAAACCGATACCTGCATTCACATTTATCATTTTGATTTTATTATGCCAAACATATAGATATTGCAAATGTAAAAACTCAATTGATGACTCTATTCTGATTTCATTAAAATTTTAAGTAGTTTAGAGGAAGTTTTACCGAGAGAGATCTTAAACACCGGAGACCCTTCATTATTGTGAATGCAACCACTCCCACCTCTCTTCCCATCGCCACGACTCCCTTTTGGACAAGAACAATTGTAACTCCCGATGGTGTTTGTGCAAATCCCTACACAAGGATTGCTGCTTGGATCCTCACACTCATTTATGTCTGTTTAAGATACATAGAAATTGCATTAGCTCTGCAGTTATAGTTAACACAAGAAGAATATTTAATCCTACATATAACTTCGCACACCTTGGCATCCAGGGCTGAGATATGGGTTCCCCTCGTATCCACTATTGCAAGTGCAAAGGTATCCAGGATTATTGTCGACATCAATGCAATTACTGTTTTCTTGGCAAACAAAACTTGCCAAGTCCTTTTGTGCTTCTTCGCAAGTCTTATTCCCTATAGCCCAATCAAGTACAATAGGTACATCTTCCACTTTGTTCATGAAACTATTTCCATCCAAGATATCAGATGCATTGAATATGTACTGATCTTGCTCAGCTACAAAAGCATAACTACAAGGATCGAAAGACCAGGTCGATGAAACATTCAGCCACGGGGTTTTCTTTTTCACGAGCATAGTTGTAAACACCTGTACTCCCTTGGGGATGGTACTCTGGCAACACCCTTTTCCGAAGCAAGACCCAGTCATCACACTTTCCCTATTATCACAATCCGACGAACACGAGCTGGAAAAATCTTTTAAGCCAGTCCTACTCCCATATATAGATGCATATGTGTCGCACCCGATCCCAAAGAACATGTTTTTGGTATGCGATACTGTAAATTGTGTTTCAGTGAAGTTCATCGATGTCCACCAAATATCAACCGTGACGTTACCCGATTCACTGTAACATAAGGCAGCTGGGTTGTTTCTAGTGCGAATTTCAGTTTCTGTTATATCTATGACCTCAACATTACCTGTACCTTGGAAGGGCTTGGGAGGGTGAAAAGAAGTATTGCAAGTAATGCGGTAATCAAACCCGGTTCCCCCAATTGAGCAATCATTCCCGTTCGGATTGATTATTCCAAACGGATAGGGAATTGAAACATTACCACATTTGGCATCACACCCTGCTTTTGTCTTGAAGAATGGTGGAACAGATGATGAAGATGCTACGGTTAAGAAACAGAGTTGCACGAGATATAAGAGCTGTAAAAGCATTATGCAACCGGTTTATGTTTTTTGCTTGTTGGTTCTCAATGGATAGGTGATAGGTTTGGTCATTATGGTGAAGAAGGAAGGTTGCTAGAACGCTACATAATTATAGGGCAGCAGTTTGAATTAGTGGATGGAGTAGATGTGATTTTATATGGGCAAGTAGCAAAAAAAAAAGAATTAGAAGAGGATTGGACTTTGAATTATTCTTTTCCGCTCTTGCCAGTTTCATCCTTGTCTTGAAAATGTCAGCTGATTAAACAAGTACACACAGCTATATATCATTGAATCATTCAATATACATCTTCTTGCCTACTACTAGTATTTTGTTTCTCTATCATGCATGTCACTATTCGCTGGTTTCGACCTTTACTTGCTTTGATATATTGGTGTACGTAGTATATAGTAATCAAATTAAAATAATGGTTAGCCTACAGTTTAAAGCAGTTACTCATATAATCTTGTTTAAAGAATTATCACATTTAGATCCATTTACAAAAGCTGATTCTGAACCGTCTTCCTTTTTTGGACAGGGTATGCAGTTAAATCTACAAAAATAGTCATTGACTTGTCATTTAGGCTAGGTTTGGGAGTTGGGGGAGAAATGAGAGATGAACATTGATAAACTTAAGGGCCATGATTGGGGATGGATGGATACATAGCCGACCACCATCGTCAGGTTATTCTTGATTCATGAATTAATTTTCTGGATTAATTGCTGGCTTTGGGTTGAGGAGGCCACGCACTAACTTTGATTTTTCGTTCTATTATATTAACTTGTTCTGCTGAATATTTCGTGATTAATTTAGATTTCGCTAGCTGTGTATCTTGGAATTTAGTTATTGATTTGTTTCAGCTTTCTAAAGCATAACCATGGAGTATTACATTGCAATAAATTTCTCTTCCCGGCGAATCCGAAGTCGGGCACAGATAGTAAACCCCAACTGTTCAAGATACAAACTATTGACCATTTACGTGCACACATCTGCGTTGATCGGTTACAAGTTGATCGCAAAGGAAATGTTGAAAAAGTTCCAAGTAACTACAAGTTGATCGAAAAGGAAAGTAGTGGAGCACAGCCATGAATCAGATTTTTTTTTATTTTTTTTTCGGGAACATCTTATCCACGATGAATTGATTATACTAAGTGGAAATAAAATAACAAGATAAACTCTCAAGTCTACGCTCAAAAACTTGAGGAAGCAGTCTGTAGACTCAGAACTGAGTCACGGGATGAAGGAGTTCGTTGAAATTTATTTGTGTCGATAGATACCACTAAATGCTGGGGGTGTACCAATCCTATGGTTAGAGGTGGTTTGGTTTATTCGAATTTTAGTACATCCTCAAGCAATTTGGTACCCCTATTAGCAATGCTGTAATTTAAAGCAACTTGGTTGGTACTTGATTAATATATTATTTTGCAACATTTTTTATTACCGGAATCCATATCCACATGTGTATATATATATATATATGCCTGTCTCCTCTATCCAGAATTCATCTTCATCCATGACTAACAAAGCATAACAAAAACCACAATCTCTGATTCTCTATAGTTTACGTACCATTATGTTTCTACGCATCTTATTACTGTTGCAGCTCTCAGGTCTAACCTTTACATCATCAACAACTCCATTAACGCAGGCTAAACCTGGATGCGATTCCAAATGTGGTAACTTAACAATTCCATACCCATTTGGTATAGGTCCTAGCGAGAATGGATGTTCCCTTACAGGAGATAGATCATTGCTCTACAACATCACATGCAATACATCTTTTAACCCTCCAAAACCATTCTTATCGCTTGGTCTAAACAAAACTTCAGGTAAATATAATATGATTGAACTGATAAGTATATCAGATAGCGAAGCACGAGTAAAAAACGTACTAGCTACAATGTGTTACGAATATAAAACTGGTAAGGAAACCTTAAATGAAACACTAAATTTTATGAGTACTAGATCTACCCCATTTACCATTTCATCTACCAAGAACAAATTATTTGGGATCGGTTGTGAGTCTATGGCGTATGTTCTAGAGCCAGATTTGAACATTAGTACAAAGTGCACAACTAGATGTAAGAATAGGAACAATATTATAGAAGGGTCTTGTTCTGGAAGTGGGTGTTGTGAGGTATCATTATTTAAAGGCATGAAGAGGTTTCTGAACATAGGTGATTCTTTAAACTCAACATCGGAGTCTATATCATTTAGTCCGTGTAGTTATGCATTCATAGGTGAGTCTGATGAGTATAAATTCAGTGCTTCGGATTTAAATGGTACAAGCTTTCGTACCAAAGGAAAAGATGTTCCTGTTGTGCTTGATTGGGCTATTAGTAATAAGACGTGCGAAGAAGCTCAAAAAGACTTGTCTACGTTTGGATGCCAAAAGAATAGCAAATGTATCGATTCAGACATGGTTCCTGGATATCTTTGTACTTGCTATCCAGGTTTTGTGGGGAATCCATATCTAAACACCGGATGTGAAGGTATGAATCGGCCGACTAGAATTCTTTTTTTTTTCTCAACTTTTTTTAGAGCTGGTGTTCTTGTGATTAAATTCTTGAGCTCTTATTGCATCCTAAGCCACACATATTACTCCTCGATATCTGCAACTGTTACACAGATATCAGATCATTACCACTTTTGCTTCATCAATAAATAAGGGGTTAATTAGTATTTGGGTCGTAAGTTTTGGTATGCCTTTGAGTTTGGGTCGTAAGTTTGTCCGTTTTTGAGTTTGGGTCGTTGACCCCGTTAGTCAACTAAGTCAACCGGTCAAACTGTTAGTGTAAGTCAACTTCAGTTAGTAACGTATTTACGCATTTTGTCGAGGCTCTAGAGACTTTTTTAGAAGTCGGAATTAAGTGTTTGACCCCATATTAGAAAGAAGAAATAACCACCTTCCAAACTCACTTAAAAAATCCAGATTCCGAGTTCAAATGGTCAATCAAAAGTATGCGCAAACAAGGTCACAAAACTGCGTAGCTACAGATTTATTTCAGACATGACTATTTTCCGGGGAACATATCTCCTAAACGAAAATCCGATTGCTAATCCCTTTTAACTAATTAAAGACAAGACATAGAGGAACGTTTTTCGTTAAGAAGGTGTCGCCTAGTTCCCTACCTAATGGTGCCGGTTTTCAACTTTCGCAGACAACCATATTGTGATATGAAAGTTGAAAAACCGTATTTTGACACGTTTTACGCCCCTAGTTTCTCGTTTAAACTGGTACCAATAGGTAGGGAATTAGGCGACACTTTCTTAACGAAAACCGTTCCTCTATGTCTTGTATTTAATTAGTTAAAATTTCATATCACTCGGATTTATCGTTTATGAGATATGTTCCCCGGAAAGTAGCTCGCCTGAGCTGAAATCTGTAGCTACGCAGTTTTGTGACCTTGTTTGCGCATACTTTTTATTGACAATTTGAACTCGTAATCTGGATTTTTAAAGTGTGTTTGGAAGGTGGTTATTTCTTCTTTCTAATATGGGGTCAAACTCTTAATTCCGACTTCTAACGAAGTCTCTAGAGCCTCGACAAAATGCGTAAATACGTTACTAACTGAAGTTAACTTACACTAACAGTTTGACCGGTTGACTTAGTTGACTAACGGGGTCAACGACCCAAACTCAAAAACGGACAAACTTACGACCCAAACTCAAAGACATACCAAAACTTACGACCTAAATACTAATTAACCCATAAATAAGGTAGTGAAAATTGATAATTGATTGTCATGTGTTTTCTCAGTAAATCAACATTCTGTATAAGCTAAGAGTTTCAAAAACAAATAACTGATATATAATTACCCATTCCAAGTAAATTTTACCTCAATTTTTGAAATAAGGATTTTGTTATTTCGTGTACTCATTCACACGATAAGAGACAATCATTACATTGGAAAATATAAAATGAATAAAATACAGGAGAGATGACCCGATAAATAAAGAGCATAAAAGAACATCCAATCAAGATAATGATTTGGTTTACGCCACAAGTTTTGGGATATTTTGTGTAACCACATGATTAGTAGATATTTATTATTATGGTTAAATTAGATTTGAATTCTCTGATCGACGGGTCTTACTTGATGTTTGATGGATGATAACCAGATGTGAACGAGTGCGAGGATAAAGATAATAATCCTTGCGTAGGAATCTGCACAAATGCAATAGGAAGTTACCATTGTACTTGTCCAGAGGGCCAAGATGGAGACGGAAAGAAAGGTGGAATCGGTTGCGTTCACAGAAGCAAGGAATTTCCTATATTAAAAGTCACTCTTGGTATGCACTACTTTTATTCATCATTTGATTGTTTAATTTTTAATCATTGTTTTCTTGATTGAGTTAATGTCTATGCAGGTATTGGCTTGGGGTTCTTAATTTTTATTATTGGTAGCTCTTTGCTGTACTTGCGCATAAAAAGAAGAAAACTTAACAAACTTAAAGAGAAATTTTTTCGGCAAAATGGTGGCTTGTTGTTAAAACAACAACTATCATCCTATGAAAGTGGTGTACAAGCTACAAAAGTATTTACGGCGGAAGAACTAAAAGTGGCTACTAATAATTACAATGATAAATTGATCCTTGGTAAAGGAGGCTTTGGAACAGTTTATTTGGGAACTTTACATGATAAAAGTGTAGTTGCCATTAAAAAGTCGAAGGTAATTGATGAGACCCAAATTGAACAGTTCATCAATGAGCTTGTTATTTTGGCTCAGGTTAACCATCGAAATGTGGTGAAGGTTTTGGGATGTTGTTTAGAAACTGAAGTTCCCTTGCTTGTCTACGAGTACATTTCGAATGGAACCCTCTTCGAACACATCCACAAGAAGGCGGATGGCAAGTCATCGTCAGCTTCCCTTACTTGGAAAAATCGTTTGAGAATTGCAACTGAAAGTGCAGGAGCACTTGCATATCTGCACTCGGCCGCTTCTATACCCATCATTCATAGGGATATTAAGTCCGCCAATATACTATTAGATGAAAACTACACTGCAAAAGTATCAGATTTTGGAGCATCAAGATTGAATACACTGGGCCAAACCCAAATAAATACACTAGTTCAGGGGACATTAGGGTATTTAGATCCAGAATATTTTGAAACTAGCCAATTAACAGATAAAAGTGATGTTTACAGTTTTGGTGTAGTTCTTGTGGAGCTCTTAACAGGAGAAAAGCCCCTTTCTCCTCATCGATCACTAGAACAAAGAAGTCTAGCTTCATTTTTCCTTTATGCTATGGAAAAAAATAAAGTCTTTAAGCTTATTGAACCGCAAGTAGCAAACGAAGGGAGTCGTAGGCTTGTCATGGCAGTTGCGGAGCTTGCAAGGCAATGTCTCCACATGGAAGGTGGAGGAAGGCCTACAATGAAACAGGTTGCTGCAGAGCTGGACAGTTTGAGTAAACTAGAAGCACAGTCATCCGGAGTTCATCATCAACAAAGCCATGTACAGAAGTCCAGAGTATTTAATGAAGAGCCAACAGATCTCTATTCTTTACCGATAAGTTCTTACACTTCCGGTGAATCTGGTCAATATAGTAGTATGGATAAAGATATGTTCAAGCCAACGAACATGCCCCGGTAATACTGTTTATTCTTCTTTTTAGTTTATTGTTTGCAATAAATGGATAAGTTACGTTATGTGGCTTTCCTACTTTGGTTGGAATATATGTATTTGTACTTTTTTTCTGTGCGGGTTACACGGGTTACATGAAAGTAATTTGATTGTACACTTTGAGTTCAGTAATTTGATTTTGATTGTAATTATGTGACCCGATTTCTCAAACTTCCATAAAACAAATTATACGGGAATAAATTTGCATTATCTAAAAATTCAAAACTTCAATCCATTATCGTCTAAGGCAGTAAATTCTATGATATTCAAAACTTTAATCATTCTTTTGTTTTGTGTGACAATGTAAAGTTATGGTCGCACAATAAATTTCAGTCAACAATACAACATTTGGATTGATAAACAAATTAGGAGTGAGATAGATTTTGAATTAGGAGCTAGTTCTTGTGTTACAATTTTTTTGGATCATTGTAACATATTATGTGTTACGATGATAGATTTCGAGCCATGGAGCAAATTTTGATCCGCGAGGCGAATTTAGGGGATCTATGTAAACTTAAGATCTTCATTTGTGAAGGGGTGGCGAATATAAGTCGTTTTCACTTAATGTCGTCTCAGTTATGGTTACAATTTTTTTATTATTTGGATTTTGGTACTCAGGCTTTTGACTAGTGTTGACTAAAGGGTACATTAATTAATTATATGTCCTTATTTTTGACACCCAATAAATATAGTAGGAAATACCATATGGTCCTAGAAATAATATATTAGAGAGAGTCTAGTCCAATTGACCGAGTCAATTGTCTGTTTGGTCCTATTTGGTAATATAAATTATCATTTGGTCCTAGAATGATGTCATGGATGATGTAAATGTCATCTTGTAGTGGCAAAAATACCCTTATATTATTGTTTGGTCCTAGAAAATAATGGTTTGGTCCTAAGGTGATATCACAGTCCTTTGTTTTTTTTTTCTCTCTTAATAAAAATAAATAAATAAAACTTAAAACTTAAATATCTTTTGAACCATATGTCTAAAAATGATAAATTTTATATATTCTGAAAGCACTCAACGATAGCTTTCCAACGAGTACCATTGTCGTTGGAAAGCTATCGTCGAGGGTTTTCCGAATATATAAAATTTATTAATTTTTGACATATATTTTGAGAGATATCTAATTTTTAAACTTTTAAATATAAAGGTAAGAATGAGAGAGAAATTATTGAGAAAATAAACAAGAGAGAGAAACCATTCACGTGAGAGGAAAAATAAGAGAGAGAAATGGTACTTTATATATTTTAATAATTATGGACCAAATGGAAAATGTGATTTCTGAAATGACTAAATAGACATGGGACCACCTAGAAAAGGACCAAACCATATTTTTCCCATAAATATATCCTTATACAATAATAAATATGTTTTTACTTTTTAATAACTTTATCCATTTAAAATTAGATTACCTTAATACCCTCACCCATATTATATTTTTTCTTTATTTCATAACAGTCCGCGATTTATAACCCCAAAGGGATTATCACCCATCACAAAAAACCCATCCAAACAAAAGTGATACAAAAACCCCAAATATCATAAACTGTCTATATTACCCTTCTACTATTTAAATCACTCCAACAAAAACAAAAATCAACCCCACCTTTTAATTTTATTAAATTATCACCACCAACCACAACAAACCACCAGCAACAGCGCCACCGCCAACGCCCACCACCACCGTCGCCGACCCCCGCCACCACCGCCCACCACCGACCACCTTCGCAGCCCAACAGCCGACCACCAACCACCACTGCCGCCCGACCACCACCGCCGCCGCCGCCCGCCAACACCGCCACCACCACCGCCGTCGCCAACCACCACCTCTGCCACCATCACCACCACCACTGCCAACCGCCACCGTCACCAACCGCCACCACCACCGTCGCCAACTACCACCGCAGCCACCGACCACCACCAACAACCAGCGGCCACCACCACAAACAATTAATTTGATTGATCAATGTTCAACAATATGAGAAAAAAATGATGCAACCAAACTGAAATGAGAAAAAATGATGAAACCAAACTGAAAAAATGATGGAACCAAAAGTTTCTCGTGCAAACAATTTCTCGTGAAAAATGATGAAACCAAACTGAAAAAATGATGGAACCAAAATTGGTTTCACCAAAAATAGATGAAACCGAAATTGGTTTCGTCATTTTTCCACATATTGTCATTTCACCAATAACAAGCGCCACCAACTACCACCACCACCGCGCCGCCACCATCACCGCAATCCGCCGCAATGCGTCATTGCACCACCACTACCAGCCACCTCCACCATCCAGCACCACAACCGTCCACCGCCATCACCAACCACCAGCACCACTGTCGACCAGCACCACCAGCACCGCGCCATTGCACCACCACTACCAGCCACCGCCAACACCTGTCGTACCGCCACTTGCACCACGACCGCCTACCACCATCACCGAATACCAGCACCGTTGCCGCCCACCACCACCGCCGAACGTCATCACCCATGTCGCCGCTGAAATCTGCCACTGCTGCCACCACTGGCACCAGCACTACAAACCACCTCCATCTTCGACTACCAACGGCACCAGTTTCACAACTACCATCATCTCCATAGCTAAAATAGGATGAAACCAGTTTTGATTTCATCATAAGTACGATGAATATGGTTTCATCATAAGTACGATGAAACCATAATTGGTTTCTTCAGAATTTAACTACAATAAAAATTACAAACCATGATTCCAGGCCGAGTTCCGTCTATTTCTAATCATCTCCTAGCCGATTCCAGGCCTTTCAAATCCTTCTTCACTGCACAGTCATCAACTCCACTCTGCCAATTCCATCTCTCAACTACAACGCACACATGGCAGCAACAACCAACAACGCCTCGCTGCCATTTTCATGTTCACCAAGGAACCAATTTCAGCATCTTATTTGCATCACTGTTACACTACCAAAAATATCTGCATTTGAGATGCAATCATCAGCTCATTATAATCACCATTATTGTTGTGTGACCTCCCAGTTGTTGCAACCATCTCTTATATAACTTTTAACTCAACCGCAACCTGAACCTAGGCGTTCATTTAAGTAGCATCACACTTCACTGCAACACACAACCAATGCCTTCTCAGTTTCTTCTCAGGTACTGCTCTATTTCCACCGCAGTAACTCATTACCATGGCAGCATCAGTCACTCTATCTCAGTTTAGTTCCTGCAAATCTGTAATTTCAGCTGCCACCAACCAAATCTGTCTCCATAATCTAATTCATTCCATACCTAACTGAAGCTGTAGCTTTTGTAAGTTCGGCTTAACACCAGATCACAGAACCATCTCTGACAGCAACACAGATGTTGAGGTTACAAAGCCAACCACCAATAAGAGAAACAACACCATCTGAGATGCATCTCAGTTAAAAACCAAACATTCTCACCATTGTAGTTGCAACCCTTGCAACTCTTTACTTGGACAAACAGCAACCCCACCTGCGATGCATCATCTTCAATTTATTGTAGAAATCAAAATCAACACATGTAATTGCTCTAAAGCTTCATTTCTGCACTGTTGAGCCAGGCACCGACAATATCTATCTCATACAGCTCCTTGAACCTTCTTAGCTTCACCATCAGCTGCAATTCTTCATTCCAGTTCAGTTTCACCAACAGAACCTTCTTCATTTGAATCTCCACCTTCTCTGTATTATCTTAATCTTCAATACTAACCCTAATTCTTCATCATCTTCACCAGCAAACTTATACCCATTCAGACACAAATTGAGAAACCCTAACTTCCCCATCTCAACTTCAAATTCTGGTCATTACCCATCTTCAATTCAACAATCAACAACTTGAATTTCTTCTATGAGCTCATTTGAACTCAATTGCACTTGTTAAACAATCTGTTCATTATCACACAGAACCCATCAACATCTTCCATGTACCAACAACAACATTTCTGTAACCTCAATCGACAGCAGCAACTGATCTCAGCAAACCCATTCTTTCACAGACCTTGAATCTCAACATAAGTTCGCATCATCAATTCCATCTTCCTCCTAATCTCAGTAAATCTGAACCAAACCCAACCTTAACTACAGTCTCAGAAGCAACAAACCCTAGTTTCATCTCATATCCAGCCATTGTTCTCTGAGTCTCGCAACAACAGCCATTCTTAAGCCATTTTTTGCCATGTCCTTGATCCAGATTCAACTGCCACTACTGCTTGTTCTTCAATTTCAGAACAAATCGAAACCCTAACTGCAAAATTGTCACGTATACAGTAATAGAAACACAATTTACTCTTATTCTTCTGCTGGTGATGATGGTTGGAGGAGATCCATTTTTGCTGCTGGTGATGATGGTGTTCGTGGAGATCCATTGTTGTTGGTGTTCGTGGAGATGATGGTGGTGGGAGAAGGAGACGAAAGAAGAAGAAGAAGAAAGGCTAAAAGGGTACGGTTGGGTTTTTTTAAAGTAAAAAAAAACTAAATTTGATCATTATTATTTGACCTGGGGTTTTTGTGCCACTTTTTAATGAAATTGTTTTTATTTGTTAAAAATAATATGACTGGTTTTTTCTTATCACTAGTTTGTTCACCTAGGGGTTTTGTCACTAGTTTTGATTTCAAAATGGAACAAATTTCTTCCTCTACCACTTCACCACCACCACCAACAACATTCAACTACCATTCTACCACCACCGTTCAATAACCACTACCTACCAACCGTCGCCACCACTAATATTTCACCACCACTCCTTAACCACCACCATTACACCACACCAGTCCACCACCTCGTTGCCGCCACCACCACTAGTTCGTCGCTGCCACCCTCACCGCCGCCACCGCCACCACTGGTTCAAATATTTTTGTATCAACAATAGTAGTTGATCCAAATAAAAATAGAACCACATTAGAAGTCGATCCAGTTTAGGGGATCAACAACGATAGTTGATCCAAAAAAAAAAAGGATCAACAGTAGAAGTTGATCCATATAAATGGAGTGAACTTGGCGTGAGTCGAACACGCATCATCTGATATGGAGTCAGTCATGCTACCATTGCACCACAAGTTCAACATTGGAAGAAATTTACATGATTTAAACTACAAAGCATGATTTCAACTACAAGTATGATTATACTTATCCAAGGAAATGTTGTCAACAATAGGAGTTCAAAGGATCAATAATAGTAGTTGATCCCATAAAAAATTGGATCAACAACAAGAGTTGATCCCATAGATGGATCAACAACCATAGTTGATCCAATAAAAAATTTGGTCAATAACAGGAGTTGATCCCATAAAATGGATCAACAACAACAATTGATCCCATAAAAACATATAAAAAACAACAATTGATCATTAGATGTAGCTTCATAAACACCACCGTCATCGCTTCCACCACCGCCACCACCATAAAAAACAACCATAACCAAATCCAACACCAATTTCATCATTCCAACCAAAACCACCTCCATATTCATCATCAATTTCTTAGTTCTAAACTATTCTCATCTACGTCACAATCACTTACACGTCACAATCAATTACAATACCACCAGTACCGAAAGAAACTTAGATTCAAATACATACCTCATCCGTCGTCGATGCTACACCACCACCATAAATCGTAACCTAAACCAGATCTCGATATATAATTGCAACCTAAAATAAGATCTTCATCGATTAAAGGAGATATCATACTTATCTTTCGATTCATTTTTCGTTGATTAATCTTCGTTTTTCAGTTGTTGTTGATGATTTTCATCGAATTTTCTCCATTGTTTTTTTTTTTTTGATGAACTGATGTCGTCGATGGATCTGGTTGAAGAATAAGGGCAAGCAAAACATGATAGAACACAAAATCAAACACAGGAAGTGATGAAGTGATGGTGTAGATTTTGGTGGTGGTATAAGCGATGTAGATGATGGTGGGAGGGATTTCATTGATTTGATTTTTTTTCTGTCGTAAGTAGTGATGAAGAAAAGGGACAGTGAGGAGGATAAATATGGAATCATTAAAATTATGTTTTAAATGAAAATCTTCAATTATGCCACTTGGGACATTTGTAAAGATTGTTAGGGACATTTTTGAAGACCCATCAAAAGGAAGGACAATAATTCAATTTCCACTTGACTAAAACCAGGATTTGGTCTAACACTTGTCCAGCCTTTGCCTTTGGTCTAAAGACCAACGTTGACCTGCGTTGACTCGTTAGATATTGAATTACGTCTGGTAAGTATTAAAAATAAGCAAATAAAAATATCTACTTAACGTTGGTAACGACATCGTCAGCACGTCTCATATGCTATCTTCTCAAACATAAATCAACATTTATCGAATTTGAAAAAGAGGCAGAAGAAATGGTTCGATCCTCTTATTTCTCGAACCGAGAGATCCATGAATCGGGATCCTAATGCATATAGATACAAATGGCCCAATGGGAGCAAGAATTTCCAGAAACATTTGGGACATTTCGTTTCTGAGCAGAGGAGCCATTTTCAAGTAGTGTTCGGCCAATTATGTATTAATCAATATTCGATTGATTGGTTCGAGGTTATCGACAAACAATATTTGTCCAAATCACTCTTCTTCTTTTTTGTCCAAGTCACTTCTCTTTTTGTCCAAGATTTTTACGAGGTCCAAGGTTATCTTCTCTCGTCTTCCTCTCGACTGTTGCAGAGAAGAGTGTTGATTTTATCCGAGATTATGAGATTGAGAAAAAGAGATCGAGAGTTATTGTTTGTGGTGCCACTTAAGGATCTGATAATGGTAGTGGTCATTGATGGTAGTATAGACGATATGAAGAAATGGAATCAGTTGAAGAAGAAGATGATCTGATGATGGTAAAATTAATATGGGTTTGATGAAGAAGGATGAGATAAATCAAGAAGAAATGATGAGGGTTTGGTGGAGTTTCAAGACGAGAAATTAACCAAGAAATGGGATATGTGGCCGTTTAAGTTGAGATGGGTTAGGAGAAGAAAATTCAATATGATACAGTTGAATAATTAATGGATGGGTGGAATAGTTAAATTAGGATTTTGAGTTCTGGCATGTCGAGAACATTGGGTTGTAACCTAATTTCATAAATGAAGAGTATGGATGGGTTTGTTCGTGAGAAACAGGTAAAATTATATTACAATAGGCCAATTCTTACAAGAGAGATCATTGATTATTTAAGGCAACCAATGGTGTAATGTTATTATACACACACTTCTCACAGACTCACAATACAGACATAGGTCAAGTCAACTAATGTTGACTTGACTAAATAAAATACAAAACACACACTCTAACACACCCCCTCAAACTGAGAAGGGATAAAACTGATCAGTTTGACAGAAAAACAAAGACAGTGGTACACATCCTGTCAGAAGAGCTGAAGAGGAGATGTAACAAAATTGCTGAGGTAGTAGATAGTCTTGCAGTAATGCACTTGATAGAGAAACTGAATAAATACACTAAAGTATGCATCAAATACAATACAAATACGAAACACACACTCTAAGTAACTGCAAAGGCACTGGAAGAAGAACACTGTGTAGCTGTAGAAGTATGAGAAGTAGTTGAAGAAGTAGTAACATCCGTTAAGCACTGTAACAATCGTGAAAAAGTAGGATAGCAAATACCTTTGGTAAATATATCAGCTAGCTGGTCCTGACTTGAAATATGTTGAAGTTTAAGAAAACCAGTCTTTACCAACTCTATGATAGTATGGTACTGGATCTTTATGTTCTTTTTCTTAGCATGATAAACAGGGTTAGATGCTAAGGACGGAGCACTAGTATTGTCACGAAGAAGCAAAGATGGAGTAAAAACTTTAACATGTAATTCAGATAGTAAGTCTGTAATCCTTTTTAACTCAGTAGAGGCAACATACATGCAATTATATTCTGACTCAGCAGAAGACTTGGAAACAATTGGTTGTTTCTTGGAAAACCAAAAAACTAAATTTGAACCCAGAAAGAGTGCATACCCTGATGTTGACCTCCTTGTATCTGGACAACCTGCCCAATCTGATTTTATATATGCTTTTAACAAGTTTAAACTACGATTTTTAAAGTCACACCAAGACCAATAGTACCCTTCAAATATCTTAGAATCTTCTTAACTAATTTAAAATGAACATCAGTTGGTGAATGCATGAATTGTGACATATAATTCACACCAAAACATATATCTTGTATTCCCCATTTCAACAATGTGTCTATGCTTCCTTTCATCTAGACCATTTTGTTGGGGAGTTTATGGACAAGAAATCTTAATATGGATGCCATTGTTCTCAAGAATAACCTTAAACTGTCCCTTAACTAACTCAGCAGCACCATCTACTTGAAAAGATATGATTTTGGTAGAAAACAAATTTTCATTATGAGTCTTGAAATGAGTAAAACACTGAGGAGCATCTGATTTTGACTCCATTGGATAAATAAAATTATATCTACTAAAATCATTTATAAAAACAATATAGTATCTATAACCATTCAAAGAGGAAATTGTTGGACCCCACACATCACAATGAATGAGAGATAATGGCTTATGCTCATAAGAATCAGATAAGTGAAAAGGAAATCTTTTACTTTTTGAAGGATGAAAAAGAGATGAAAACTACTGAGGAGTAGTTGAAATAATTTATTTTGTAGAACATAACTTCTGAACTATTTGAGTAGAAGGCTGACCTAGCATGTTAAAGCATTGCTAGTTCGAACTCGCATGCGTTGATATCTCAAGCATGTTTGTCATTATTAGTGATCAAAACTATATGTCTTGATTTCTAGTTTACTTATGACTAAGTCTCGGTCTAGGATAGTTAGGTAAAGTTGAGATCCAGACTCCATGGTGATTATCTTACAAATACGAAGAATTACTCAAGGAACCAGTAATACTTCATACGACTAAAAGGTATGTGGAGACTTGAACTCATCTGTCACTCAAAAGTCTATCTACTATATCTCCTACTCTTGTGACAAAAGTCATATAAGTATGATAGTTTTCATACATACACATTTGTTATCTCGATTCGAGTTTACTCGCCAATTTTTTTCTCGAAATTTGTGTATGTAAGCTTTTGCTTTAACAATTTTCATTTTTACCTGTGATGAAATTCATAATGACGTTTCAATCTTGAAAACAGCTTTGATGATGATAGTCGATTCTTATGTCTAACGACTATTATAACATTATAGAAGAATGTTTCAATGATTGAAATGTAGAGTTGAGAATACGTAACCAACTATGGATAAAAGCATATATAGTGTGTTCGCACATTAGTGTATAAATCCATGTGCCGAAAACCAAGTGCGTGCATATGTGTGCATGCGGTATTGGTGAAAGAGACAGGTTGGGTACGCTTACCCGTACGCGTACTGGCGGAATTTTTCATACCTAAAATTTCTGCTGTAGTTTGTAAAGTTTGCAAACTAAAAACCAGTCACCTGAGGTATGCATACCCATATGCGTACCCACGGAAGTTTTCAACCGAAAATTTCTGCTGAGTTTCTAAACTCAAATCTGGTAGCTATGGTACACGTATGCGTACCTAAGTTGGTTATATCTCTCAAATCGGAAGTTCGTGAACTTAAACAATAAATCAATAAGGAATGCAATCTTTGCAAACCGTGGCTATATTGTTCATGAATTTATTCAAGTGAATCAAACCGATTTTGTTTCAATTGTGTCTACGTATAATGACCTAAGCAATTGAACAACTCTTGAACTAGTTCTTATAGGTCATTTGAACTAGTTATGAGAAAGATAAATACAGTTAATATGAAAGTGCTTATATGGCTAACCATTGGTTAACTATCTGTGAACCGACCAACTGTACATGTTTAGGTACGGTTACTCAAACCTAAATGAATACATTTCATTTATGTGTGTGTCAAGCTAAGTTTCGATCTAACGGTTGAAAGATATTATCTTGGATAAGTCAGGTTTTTCATCTAACGATGAATATTAAATGCTTTGTTACCAAGGTAACTTAGATTGCAAACCATGATTTGAAAACTATATAAATGAGATATCTATCAACCGGAAAAACTAATCCCCACACCTCATGTGTGATACTAGTTGGTTTGCTAGTTGATTCTCTTTTAACCGTAGGTTTCTTCTCGAGACCCTATCAGTTGACGACTAAAAGACTTTATTGGGATTGTGAAGCCAGACGAAACTACTTCTCTTGTAGTTGAGCGATCTGATCTTGCAATTTTCTATCGTATGAGTTCAATTGAATAATTGAATTGAGATTATATATCCGATAGGGCAAGATAAAAAGAAATCACAAACATCTTCGTCTCATCGTTTGTGATTCCGTAATATCTAGTTTGGCTACCATATGATTTACATTATTGTGAGGTGATTGATAATACTAGGCTATTCTTAGGGAATATAAGTCTGGTTTATCAATTGGTTCTTATTCACCTTGATTTTATCAAAAGACAGAACAAAACTTTTAGGTTTATTTTTGGGAGACAGATTTATATATCTTTGTAGACTTTTTTGTGTGTGAGATACCGTCGAAATCGGTCAGGATCTCTCGAATATCTAAATGGGAATCACACTTGGAAATTATTATTAATAAAGGAAATTATTTTATCGAAGCCGCCACCCAACATAGGGAGTTGGGACCCAAAATAGCATTGGTCCAAAATTCAGAGAAATGTCCGGGAATCAAGATACGGGCTAGGAAGGTGTAAGGCACCTAACCCGTCCAATCCAAAGATCGGCCTCTACTTTATAATTGGGATATTAGGGTTTTGAATATTAAACGAAAAATAAAATAATGACTTCATAAAAATATAACCCGAAAATAGCAAATGCATAAATTTATGATTTCTCCGACGGGCAAAACCTCACATCAAAACTCAATTATTAATATTATCAAATAATCACCAACTATTATTAATATTTGAAAAGAATCAAGGCTATTCAAAATAACAAATCAAGATTATTATTATCGAATTAAAATTTCATGACTAATGAACTGGAACTAATGCAAAAACGAGAACACATGCACACGAGTAACCGTCACCTCCTAAACATTCCAATATACACAGCAAATAGTCAAAGAGCACACTTTCACTGTATGAGCAAAATAAATCCAAGATGCATGCAATATCTATTTTAATTAATTCATGCATCAAAGGCTCAAGCTATCATCATCACATAACCATCTAACATCAATATATATTAAAATAGGTTATTAATGGAATCAAAGGGGTCGTACAAGAAATATGTAGAGATGGACTTTGATTCAAATAGGAAACATAGATTCTCTTTACTAATATTGTAACACCAAAATTGCACGTGCGTTCAGAAGACCAAACTTCGAATAAGTGGAGTCAAACAAATAATAAAAATCAAAAGCAACAGTAGATATGGAGACATACTTGCTTTCACTGTGGAATAACGATTATGTCACTTAGTTTGATATGAGCCAACAACGATCAATATCCGCAAAATCGTATCCAAGCCGCAATGCTATCAAAATATTATCTTTTCTACCAAAATATTTTTCTCCCTAAAATTCTTCTCTAAAAAATTCCCCAAAATTTCTATTGATTTTCACCCTGATTTCTACTGGAATCCTCTAATTGTTCCTCCTCTATTCTAAAGAGATTTTTTTTCTTTTCTTAACACCAAAACTAGCTCCCTATTTATATTGTTTCTCTATTAACCATAATCATAGGATTAATTTACTTTGATCGGACCGCTCACGTTAAAAACCTAGATATCATTTCCCATTTAAAAAAAATATTATTTCTCATATTAATATTATTACCAATAATTCAATATTTTTCAATTAATCCTAGGAATTTTGTTAAATGGAAAGACTTGGGAACAAAGGAACTTAAGTGTACAAATTACGTCTAACATATTGCTTAAGGGTGGAGTAGGCGGATGTATGGAAATGGATAATGGGAGAGAAATTGGACTTTTGTTATACTAATGAACCTAACGTCCAATCACGGCCAAGCATGGCACCAACACTAGGTGGACTTGGGTGGACGGATAACTTGATTATTAGTGTATAGTAGGTATGTATGGTGTTATGAAATGGACATGTTGTCCCCTTGCGGCCAAATTCATTAGCTGAAGTTTGTGGACTTGTACCTATGGCATTTAATTTGGACCTTTACCATTTGGTGTCGAACTCTTAACTACCCATTTTAGGTTTGTCGAATTATTAGGCCTCTGACCATCACATATACGATTTAGCGACATATTTTTGTGACCGTGCAAAATTGGGGTGTCTACAGTGTGATACAAATTTGTTTATTAAAGTCTTCGACTTTGGGTCATAGCAACTCTTGGTTGTGGGCGAGATCAACTAAGGGAATCAAGTGCTTAGTATCCTACTGGGATCAGAGACATATGGAGCGCAACTGTACCTTGAATTAGTGTGATATTGATTAGGGTTCAACTACAGTCCAGACCAAAATTAGTTTGTAGTAGTCTAGTGTCTGTAGCGGCTTAATACAGTGTGGTGTTCAATCTGGACTAGGTCCCGGGGTTTTTCTGCATTTGCGGTTTCCTCGTTAACAAAATTTCTGGTGTCTGTGTTATTTCTATTCCGCATTATATTTTGTTATATAATTGAAATATCACAGGTTGTGCGTTGTATCGATCAACTGTGAAATCCAACCTTTGGTTGTTGATTGGAAATTGATTGATCCTTGGATATTGGTCTTTGGTACCATCCAAGTTTATTATCCTTGTATTTGATAAAGACTATCAAATTCTTATTTGCTTGAGTAAAGACCAAATCAAGTGAGAGAGATATTAACTCCTCGATATACTTTTCTCTAGATTGAGTCTGACTGTCTAGTTGATTCTATAGAAAGTATATTGGAGTTAGTCCATACAGATTGCTAATCGAAATATTGGGTATGGTTGTTAGACCCCCAATTTTTTAATTGGTATCAGAGCAGGCAAACACCCTAAACCTTAGAAGTTTGTGTTTTTCCGATGCTCAAAAGTTTATCACCATGGGAAATCTTGTTGGGAGGCTTGATTTTGGCCTCTGTAACGCACACCAGAGTTCCTTAAGATTGTTCAGAGATTATTCTACAGAACTACGGTCTCTTATGATAATCTCATACCATCTAGAATTTCAGAAAATCTAGATGCGAAGAAACGATTTACGGAAAAAATTAAAAACTTCTCTGATAGGAATTGTAAAAAGGAACATGATCACCACTCAAAGGTATGGACTCTCACAAGAATTACTCTTAATCTCTTTGAGGAATACTATCATAAATAATCAATTGACAAGGATCTGTTTAGAGCATTTGAAAATGTTTTCAAGTTCTTAGAAAAGCATAATTCTATAGAGAGACTGAATCGTTCTGATAAACATTTTGTACCAGTCAAATCATGTTCTAATGATGTACAAACTGTTCCTACCGCCAATTCACTTGAAATTAATAAAAAGATTTCATGTGGGATTGGTAAAGGAACCATTTATCAGAAGAAAAAAATCATTTTCTTTTCATAAGAAAATGAGCCCAGAGGATTCTAAGTTTTATCATTATGATTATACTTCTAATTCTGGCCATAAATGTCAACCAATGAATTTGCATGAGGAATTCTCTGCATTCTACACCACCTGATTTCAGGATTGGCTTCACCCCATTTGTAGATAACTTGAAATGGGGAAAGTAACAGGTTGACTTTGTTCATATATTCTTTCTTCTTTTGTGATAAAAGCTTTTCAAAAAGTGCAGGCATCCCTTCTTAAATACTGGTTTCCCCCAGTATGTGTACCTCTAAAAATCCTACTTTCCTTTTGTGGGTCGCGGTTCGGGTACGGGTCCAAGCCCATCTGTAGGTATAAAAGTAGTACGGGTACGCTTACCCCTCTTCCTCCCTCATCAGTCCACGTACGTGAACTGTTAGGGTTCATGTATTTTCTCCATTAAAGCTTTTTGGAGATCTTTTTATAGGGATTCCTCAAAAAACAAGTCAAGTAAGTAATCTATTTTCCACTCCTTTTATTTCTTTCTAGAATCATGAAGAATGTTAAAGGTTCAAAAGGATTTTCAAATAACCTAGGTTCTTTATCCTCTTCAATGAATCTTCCAATTGAACAAAATTCTATTAGGATTAGATGTAAATGAATCATATGGCAAAAAATTTGAAAATAATTCTACTACTGGTTTTATTCTAGAAAATAAATTGGACGATGTTAGTGGGTATAAGGAGGATTTATCTTGCTTTGAAAAATTCAAGCTTGGACACATCTTTGATGGTCTTGGTGAAGGTTTTGATACTCTCACTAGAATATTCTTTTCCAACATTCATGATGTTGTTCTTGAGGACATGGAATTCAAGACCATGGTTAATAGAGAAAGAATTCTAGTTAATAGAGAATTGATTTCAAATATTACTAAAATCACCTTTGGGTAATTTTCTGCTTAATAGACCAAGTGATGAAAGACCTTCACATGAAACCATTTCAAATGTCCTTTGTGGTAAAAGTGTTGTGTGGAACGGAGGAATTTTCCTACTAATCAACTAGATTTTCCTCTAAAGTTTTCGGGAAATTGGGTATTTCTAACCTTTGTCCTTCCATGGTTGAGAATTCTCGTTGGAGTCGTGAGTTTGCGGAATTGGTCTATTACCTTGTGATAGAAACCAAAGATCTTGATATTTGTGGATTCATTATTTTTCAAATGTTAGATATAACTTCCGTTGAAGTTAGGCTACCCTTGCTTGATTGAGCGTATTTGTTGCAACTTCTCCATTGAGCCCATTGGGAACTCCACTGGAACCCCCAAGCTTGTTGGACCGTGCACCTTCTCGAATGAGGGAATATGAATGCAAGAGGCAATGGTATGACACAATTGATAGCTCAAGTGATTCTTTTATGAAGCTTCTTCGCCAAATTTACAAGGTGTTTGTAAGTTGAATACCAAAGTAAATTATGTTCAAGAAAAATTACTTGTGATTGCTACCAAGTACCCCGATTGTAAAAAAAGACATGGACAAAGTTCGTTCCACCTTCATGGTTTCCAAAGACGAAGATGATGAGTAAATTCTTGTGCTTCTTTAATTACATTGGTGTTAATGTGTTTTTCTAGGAAACTTCTTAAAAGAATTTTTATTCTTTTTTTTGTTTAATAAGGATAACTAGGGTTTGGAATAGCCATTATTGTGAGTACACATAGCTATGTCTAATGTTTTTCATCTTACAATGCTTTTATATTTATTTATTTAAATTCTAAAGTTGATTTGGAAGATGATGTTTGCAGTATTAATCTTTTTGGTTTTATATATTGCAATATGTAATGGGATATGTGTGTTTGCGTCCGTGAACTATTATTGTCCCATCCGTTGTCAAAAGTTATCTCTTTTATATGTTGATATGCAAGTATTGATACAAGATCGATGAACTTTTGACAAAACAAAAGTTAAGCCTATTATGTCATTTATTGATGGAAGATAGGTTAAAATCTTTTGTTTACGAGGCTTATGTCTGTTATATGTCGTTATGCAAATAGTGATGGAAAATAGAATGAATCCTTGTATATGCCGCAGTATTGATATTTCCCTAATCCATATTTTATGTGTATACTGCAATGCTCCATAAGTTTTTCTTGTGTTGAGCACAAAACGATTGAGTTAATCATTCTTTTATGGTTAACATATTCGTAGCTCCGTAAGTTCTCTTATGTCGAGCATGTTCAATTAAATTGACCACTTTTGTGTTTAATTTGATTGAGTATTCGGTTAAATTGATCATGGGTTTACTTGTGATTAGTTTAATTGAGAATTTTGGATATAGAAAATAATTTCATTATGGTTTTTGGTGTCCAATAAAATCCTTATTTTCTCGTAAAAGTAAGGTCGCTCTTGTTGTTCTCTCGGGAACAAATAGGGGAGAGTTCTTTGGAACTTGCGCTTAATTTCCATATCTTGGTGGGGAGTGCAGCTGTGGAATTTTTAGGGGTTATCTTGTATCTTTATAAACTCCTTGATGAATGCATTTAGCTTCGGATTTATGATTGCATCTAAATAAGTTGATTTGTACTTTTCTTTGGTCTTGAAGTGTCTCCATGAAAATTTCATTAGGATTCCGTTTTCGTACCTTTGCCAATTTTATTGACAAAAAAGAGAGAATTAATATGTAGTTCACACTACAAATGAATATGGTTTTCGGATCATTATGTAAGGGGGTGTGGTTTTCGTGTTGAGACGAAGTATTGACTAAGGGGGAGTGATACATATCACCATAGTATTGTTGTCGAAGTTGTGATATAAGAACTTTGATGTTGTGTAATAATACTATGACATTGTATAACAATGATCGAGAGATTTTTTTTCTCATTGTTATGGATACGAAACTTCAACAACTATGATGCTGAATTGAACATCAATGGAATCATGGGAGTACTTGGAAAAGATGAATTTTTCGAGTAATGTTGAAGCACCAAGGAGATCAAGCATGTGGACGAGAAGTTACAAAGTTTTATCTATTTTGTAATCCATATGTATTGATAGTTTTGTCACTAAAATTGACAAAGGGGGAGATTGTTAGTGCATTGCTCGGTCGAACTCGCATGCGTTGCTATCTCAAGCAAGTTTGTCAATATTAGTGATCAAAACTATATGTCTTGATTTCTAGTTTACTTATGACTAAGTCTCGGTCTAGGATAGTTAGGTATAGTTGAGCTCCAGACTCCATGATGATTATCTTACAAAGACGAAGAACAACTCAAGGAACCAGTGGAACTTCATCCGACTAAAGCGTATGTGGAGACTTGAACTTATCTGTCACTCAAAAGTATATCTACTCTATCACCTACTCTTGAGACAAAAGCGTATAAGTATGATAGTTTTCATACATACACATTTGTTATTTCGATCCGAGTTTACTCGCCTATCTTTTTCTCTAAATATGTGTTGGCAAGCTTTTGCTTTAACCATTTTCATATTTACCCATGACGAAAGTCATGATGACTTTTAAATCTTGAAAATAGCTTTGATGATGATAGTCGATTCTTATGTCTAATGACTATTATAACATTATAGAAGAATGTTTCAATGATTGAAATGTAGAGTTGAGAATACGTAACCAACTATGGATATAAGCATATATAGTGTGTTCGCACATTATTGTATAAATCCATGTGCCAGAAACCAAGTGCGTCTATATGTGTGCATGCGATATTAGTGAAGGAGACAGGTTGGGTACGTGTACCCATACGCGTACTGGCGGAAGTTTTCATTCGAAAATTTCTATTGTAGTTTGTAAAGTTTGCAAACTGAAAACCAGACACCTGAGGTATGCGTACTCATACGCGTACCCATGGAAGTTATCAACCAATTTTTTTTGCTAATTTTCAAACTCAAATCCGGTAGTTATGTTACACGTACCCGTACGCGTACCTAAGCTGGTTATATCTCTCAAATCGGAAGTTCGTGAACTTAAACAATAAATCAATAAGGAATGAAATCTTTGCAAACCGTGACTATATTGTTCATGAATTGATTCAAGTGAATCAAACCGATTTTGTTTCAATTGTGTTTATGTATAAATACCTAAGCAATTGAACAACTCTTGAACTAGTTATTATGAGTCATTTGAACTAGTTATGAGAAAGGTGAATACGGTTAATATGAAAGTGCTCATATGGATAACCATTGGTTAACTATCTGTGAACCGACTAAGTGTACACGTTTAGGTACAGTTACTCAAACCTAAATGAATATATTTCATTTGTGTATGTGACAAGCTAAGTTTCGATCTAACGGTTGAAAGATATTAGCTTGGATAAGTCAGGTTTTTCATCTAACGGTGAATATTGAATGCTTTGTTACCAAGGTAACTTAGATGGAAAACCCTGATTTAAAAAAACTATATAAAGGAGATGTCTATCAACTGGAAAAACTAATCCCCACACCTCCTGTGTGATACTAGTTGGTTTGCTAGAGTGGATTCTCCTTTAACCATAGGTTTCTTCTCGATACCCTGTCGGTTAACAACTAAAAGACTTCATTGGGATTGTGAAGCCAGACGAAACTACTTCTCTTGTAGTTGATCGATTTGATCTTTCCATTTCTATCATACGAGTTCAATTGAATAATTGACTTGAGATTATATCTCTAGTAAGGCAAGATAAAAATAAATCACAAACATCTTCGTCTCATCGTTTGTGATTCCGCAATATCTAATTTCGCTACCATACGAATTAGATTATTGTGAGGTGATTGATAATATTAGGTTGTTCTTCGGGAATACAAGTCTGTTTTATCAATTGGTTCTAGTTCACCTTGATTTTATCAAAAGACAGAATAAAACTTTTAGGTTTATTTGTGGGAGACAGATTTATCTATCTTTGAAGACTTTTCTGTGTGATACAGATTTGTTTATTAAAGTCTTCGACTTTGGGTCGTAGAAAATCTTGGTTGTGGGTGAGATAAGCTAAGGGAATCAAGTGTATTCTGCTGGGATCAGAGATGTAAGGAGTGCAACTGTACCTTGAATTAGTGTGATATTGATTTGGGTTCAACTACAGTCCAGGCCGAATTTAGTTCGTAGTAGGATAGTGTCTGTAGCGGCTTAATACAGTGTGGTATTCAATCTGGGCTAGGTCCCGAGGTTTTTCTGCATTTGCGGTTTCCTCGTTAAAAAATTTTCTGGTGTCTGTGTTATTTCTATTCCGCGTTATATTTTGTTATATAATTGAAATATATACAGGTTGTGCGTTGTATCGATCAATTGTGAAATCCAACCTTTGGTTGTTGATTGGAAATTGATTGATCCTTAGATATTGGTCTTTGGTACCATCCAAGTTTACTATCCTTGTATTTGATAAAGACTCGCAAATTCTTATTTGCTTGACTAAAGATCAAACCAAGTGAGAGAGATATTAACTCCTTGATATACTTTTTTCTAGATTGAGTCTGACTGTCTTGTTGATTCTCTAGAAAGTATATTGGAGTTAGTCCATACAGATTGCTAATCAAAATATTGGGTGTGGTTGTTAGACCCCTGCATTTTCATAGCCTACTATGCCAAATATGAGAAGGAGCAAAATAGCAGCATACAAACAAACAACAGAAAATGGCAAAACAGAATTATGAATATGATGGAGATTATTAACTACTGTACCTTTAGCAAGAAAAACAAGAGAACTTATATCCCTAATTTTATATCCAGTAGGAGTGAGCTTAAAATAACAGTGATTATTCCTTGTAAACTTGTCTATGGAGAGCAAATTATGCTTCATGTCAGGAACTAGCAACACAGTGTTTAGCCTAAAACTGGTTTTAGGTATCTGAATAATATAAGTTCCAATAGAAGTAATAATAATGGACTTACCATTTCCTACTTGCACCTTCTCCTTGCCTCTATAACCAGAAGTATTTTGAAGTAAAGTTTCATCCCTTGTCATATGTGAAGTAGCACTAGAATCAGCAAGCCACTGAGGAGCCTCATAAGTAGATACACCAGAAAAACCTATAGCTTCACCCATTGAATTAAAAGCAGATTGTTGTTGTACCACATTATCTGACCCATAACCAGAATTATAACTTGATGCAACTTGAGGTGGATAATATCTGAAATGGCACCTACTAGCAAAGTGACCTTTGTTTCTACAAATCTGACACTCCACCTGTGAAAAGTCTCTCCTCATATACCCAGCACCAGAATTATTATCAGAAGAACCATTTGACCTAGAATTTGTCATATTCTTATTACTGTTGAAGTTACCATTCCCATAATTCTTGTTATTATTGGAACCATTCCCTGCACTCTTTCCCTTGACTTTACCATTACCATTCCCATAATTACTATTCTTAGAATAAAGACCAGTGGGATTTTGAGCATCAAAGACTAAACTAGAGTCTTGTTGTTAATCAATGAGCCATTGCTCATGATTTAATAATCTATGTTTACTCTCAGCAAAAGTAAAAGAAACTTCACGGTTTTGTGCAGAGATAACAAAGTTATCATACTCCCTTCCTAAGCCATTTTGAACATACATGACTAAATATGATTCACAAACCTTCTCTTCAATGGCAGCCAAAGAATCAACAATTGACTTTAAAGTTTGAAGATAGACAAGAATAGTTGAATTACCTTCTTGCAACCATGTAGTTGATTCCTCAACATTCCTTTTCTATCCATGAATTGATTCTTGAAACAAACTTCAAGATAAGACCAAATATGATGTGCAGTCGACAAATCCAACACATCTCCAGAGACAGAAGGAGTAAAAGTAGCCTTCAAGCAGCTCATTAAAAAAGAATCAACCTTCTTCTAGTAAACCCACTTGGGATTAATACTAAGAGCTCCATTAATGAAAATCTGTTTAGGAGGCTCTACTTTTTCTCTAGTAACATACCCAAACAGGGATGTAGAATACAAAATTGACTCAAATTGGTCACGCCACAAAAGAAAATTTGTGGAATCAAGTTTTGTTGAAACAAAATTTCCAATATTAGAGAAAGGTAAAGTGAAATTACTATCAGAATCAGCGGAAGTTGATGCCATATTGCATCGTCTTGTGTAAACAATCAAGGTGATCAAAGAATTACTCCAAAGAATGAATGAACTGAAAACAAGAGCAGAGACGGTGTTCTTGTGTTGAAAACTTGACCTAAATTGATGTTTATGAAAAATTGAATAGGTATTGATCCAAAAATTATATGTAAAATTGTATAAAGGATTCAATGACTTCGCTGTAAAAAATTCTTGATGTAAAGTTGGTTTGCAAAGAAAATTATGGTCTCCGGATCGAACCGAATGATATCATGAGAAACAAGTAAAGTTGTATTTCAATAGGTTAATTCTTACAAGAGAAATCATTGGTTATTTAAGGCAACCAATGGTGTAATGTTATTACACACACACTTCTCACACACTCACAATACAGACACAGGTCAAGTCAATTAAGGTTGACTTTGACTAAACACAAATACAAAACACACATTCTAATAGTTCTTTGTTGAAGTTTATGCAGATATTGAGTGAAGAGTTGATATTTTGGTAATTGAATCAAGCAAAATAAAATATGAAATTGAATTATAGTTGTAAATGGTATGTTGGTGGTTGAAGGAAAGGAAAATGGTACATGTATTTGAGTTTGTTATTTTCGGAGAAATGAAGAAGATCAGGTGAAGCTATTAGTGTTGATTTAGAGAAAGAAATAAATTTGTGTGAAACCGAGATATAAATCTGGTGGCTAAATTGGTGAGATTCATATTGTTGTCAAGATGTATGTGGATTGTAAAGAATTGGTGATGGATTAGAGACGGGTTTCATTTTAATTTCAAGATGGTGGTGAATGATTAAGATGTAATTACAGCAAAAGGAATTAAGGTTTCGAAATGAGATGTGAATTGGAATTAGAGTTGTTGTGATTTCGGTATGAAACCGAAGGTGATGAATAGAGGAGGTGATGGTTGTTGTTGTCGTGAATTACATGTACAATAGTTGTTGCAGTCAGACTAGCCATGATGATTGGTGCAGAGATGGTTGATTGTTTGCTGGAATAGGAGATGAAAATTGTTTTATGTTGGTTGTGTTGTTATAAGATAAAGAAACTATAACTTCAGTGGATGAATGCTAGGAATTTGTAGGGAATGATCAAATAGAATGGCCTGGAATCGGCCCGAAATGACCAGAGAACAGTCAAAACTAAACGAATCTCATCCCTTAATCTAGAAAAACCACGGAGCTACACGTGCACTGTTAGGACACAATGAGTAATTGTTACTAAAGTTTAATTTCGTTTCGTGATTTCCCATTTAGTTAACAGAATAAGTGACACATCATGGTCAAACCGAGTCAACGTGGGTCAGCGTTGGTCTTTAGACCAACCCTAAAGATTGGACAAATATTAGACCAAACTTAGCTTTTGGTCAAAAGTTAAGTACCAATACCAAATAACCCTACAGTTAGAAATATATTTTTTTTTATATTTTTTTGATGGTTAATTCAAATCAAAATAATGATTACATGATTTCTAGCGCGATAATCAAAAATACCAAAATACTAGATAATCAAAGCCCATATACAATGATAACACCTACTGCAAGTACAACGCAAAGGGAAAGAGCCATAAAACACAGCGATATGCAATTTTTGCATATGTAGTAATGATGGATGATATTGTGAATCGGAATCAACTCCAGCCATCTAAAATTGTTAGGGCGAAGCTTGGTTAAACTCGCAGATTTTGCTACCTCGTCAGAAAAGAGGTATGTGGAGACAAAATCATATTATTTACTCACAAAATTTATCATTCTATTTTATGAGACTATGTTGTAGAAGGTATACAACCTTGTTTCTTATTTTATGTCCTTACAGCTAAATAAAATAACCTAGCTTAATGTCATTGATTTTTATAGCCCAATGGTGAATATAATGACTGGCGACAGTCGATGAAAGATTATAAGATGTGGGTTAGTTTTGAAGTAGAATTCACGACAAAAACCAATGCTGAACTGTGGTGGTTACAAATAATTTTGATGTTGATGAAGAATAATTCGTTGCTGCGAATTGTTCTCGTGGATAGAAGTTGAGAATTGAAGGAGAGAAGCAGATTGTACATCAGACTCGTATGCTACTATGTTTTTATTATAATTGTCGGATCTTAATCCTATTTCAAGGGCACGGTTGTAAATTCAGTATTTTATAATATTTTTATTTTATAAAATTAATTAAATTCTGGTTATGAACAGTCAATGCGGGTCAATGTTTTTCCAAACATCAAACGCAAGGCTGGACAAATGTTAGACCAAATACTAAAACCGATCATAATCTAACTAAGTATCAAATAGAAAATAACCAGTAAATAACATTCAATATGCATCATAGCCTAGTTAGTAAGTTCGCGAATAATACTCGTATAATTCGCGAATCCGTTCGTATCGACCGAATCCGTACATATCGACCGTATAACTGGAACTCCGACTTAGATTCGCGAATTTCCATCTCAAAACGAATTATATGCGTATTTACGAATTACCGAATCATACGTCCCGTATAATATTTTTCCACATCATCACTAAATAATCATTATTTATTATATTTTGACTTTTAAAATTTTACATACACTAATCTGATTCCAAAACCATCAATGTTCATGTTATTTGTTGATTGTGATGCACATATCATATGTATAGTTCGTTTCAAGTATTAAACTATTGTATTTTAGGAGAGATTATATTAAAAATGATTTTTTAACAAGTTAATATATGCCGAATTTCGTACGCCGAATGCATATCTCTAAAACGAATTATACACGTACGTATACCGTTCAGATTATTCTTAAGAATTTAATCATTGACCGAATTTAACTTTTACGAATCCGTATAATACTCGTACGTATCCCGTATCACGAATTGCTAACTAGGCGTCGGAGTACGCAATTTTGAAAATAAAAAATACATTTTGGATTTGCACTCATGCTCATCTAGAGGTGTAAAACGTGCCGGCCCGGCATACGAAGTCGTGTGCTTCACGTGCCATGTGACGTGCTGTGCCAACGTTTTAAACGTGTTGTGCCGTGATGTGCTTTACTAGTCAAAAGCTAGGCACAACACAGCCCACGACCACAGCACACGAATAAACGTGACGTGCTGTGCCGTGCTGGCACACGTGCTATAAATAATTTAAAGTCACTTAGTGTATACATTAAGTCGGACATTATCACAAGAATTTAATTAGACAACATATCATTTAAAATTATTTCAAGTAAAATTAACAAGTTTATTCAATAAAAAGAAATAGCCCGTCAAATATAAAATTGGATTATTGTCATGTAAATTAATGTTCTATTTAAATATAGGTGACGACATTATAACAACGATATTGAAATATATTTTCCAAGTATTAAAGTATTATGTGTGTTGTTATAAATAAGCCAGCATAAAATGTTAAAAACTAACTAGAATAGTGACTCTTTTGTGAAATATACAAAAAATGTGATGTATTATAGCTTGTTATATGGCGTATTTTTACATGTTAGACGTGCTTTCTTAACGTGATGTGCTGGGCTGGGCCACATGTTTATCCGTGCCGCGTGTTGTGTTGTGCTATTGTGCCAATTAGTCAATCCCAGCACATCCCATTTAACTAACGTGATGTGCCGTGCTGGGCTGTGCTCAAATTTTAGCGTGCTGGCACTGCCCAATTTACACCTCTACTCATCTGTCTCTTAAGCCTAGCTTGACCCACCTCTTAGCCCACTTTTGTTTCTTTTCTCCTCGAGCCTATCTGGTTCGAGGGGTAAGCGAATTTTCATTTTCCACACCCCAACAATCAATTCTTGGCTTTTACTACAGACCCTAGTTAGCAATTCGCCGATTTATTCACGAATTATACGTGAATAGTTCCGTATCAGTACTTTTAACGTATTAGTCGCGTCCCTATGAAAGTCCGACCTGGATCCGCTACTTTTTTTGACTAAGCCGAATTATGCGCGACTTTTGCGAACTTCCGACTATTCGGAACTTCTAATTCGTGTACACGTCACTGACTTTTTTTGTTATTCACTTATTTGTTTATTTGTTTTATATATACTTTAGAAAGTTTCTGACATAACATACAGACTTTGTCTCCTTTAAGATAAATAAGGTCCACCGTCCACTTCCTTTAAGCTAATAAGTAAGGTCCACACCTTAACTTAATTTAAGTTTTCTTTTCTTAAATGGCTTATGAAAAGGGTCCAACCTAAGACCACAACGTCCTTAGCCAAAGAAGCAACCACTAAACCATGCTCATTGATGATTATTTGGTGCATATTTAGGATATAGTTTCAATCTACACATATTCTTACACGTTAATATGTGCCGATTTTTAGGTGCCGAACTTACATTAGTAAATCGAATTATACACATACGTATACAGTTTCGAATTATTACCGAATCACGAACCGTTAACCGGACTGTTGATCGTATTTAATTTTTATAAATCCGAATAATACTTGTACATTTGGCGTTCCGTACGTTTACCGCATTCCGAATTTCTAACTAGGCTACAGACTTTATGCTCTACCGGTTGGATTGTAGTTTTGAAACGACGTTGTCCCTTGACAACGGTAAAACACAATAAAGGAAAATTTCACTCGAACATACTAGATGTAAGGCGGAGCTAGAAAATAAAGGTGGGATGGCTTGAAAACTGATTGGCTTGATTATTATTATTATTTTCACATGGTTTAAGCCTATTTATAGGCATGAATTTTTTTTAGCCAAACTTAAAACCAATGTAAAATTTAAGTTCTTCTGGACTTTCGGCTGCTTAAGTCATCCCAGTAGTTCCGCCCCTTGGACCCTTCTTCTTTAAACATAAACTTCTTCCAAATCGCCTCCTTTTTGTAACGTGTTATCGTGAGTTCGGAATTTAAAGTTTTACTAAAAATTGATTATTAAATGTGATTTAAATTCAGAAACAAGAGATTTGAGTTAAGGAAATTTTCAATGTTGTTTGATCAAAAGTTGCTTGTTGGTTTGTTTTATGGGTTTTCTTTGCCGGTCGGTTAACTCACATCTCTTTTCCTATTTTAGTTTTGCTGTAAAGTTTATTTTGTACTTCCCCTAAACATCATATTTTAACAACAAAGGGTTAGTGAAAGTTTCTCAAGTTTTGGCTTAATTCGGGAAAAAAATAAAACGGAAAATTAGTCATTTGTCCAAATATTTTTAAAACATGATTTTAATGGACGAGTAAAAATTAGTATGGGTGGAATAAACACCAAAAAAATACTAACAAAAATGAAACTGGATTCATCTAGTCTTAAACTAAAAAAATAGCGAGGATGAAACCGGATGTAACTGTTTACATCCTTGCTATTTTTAAATTTTCGTCTATTTGAACAGTATCAAATTTTACAAGTCTTTTTTACCCAGAAATTATTGATTTTGATCTTTTTAACCAATTTTATGTAAATAAAAATAAAAACTCAATTTTTCTTTGAGAAGGGTAAAGCTCACATTTTCCCTTCTCATTTGAGTTGTTTATCTATGTAGATATCCTTCTGCTCTGCTCTTTCGAGCTAAGCATCTACCAGGTGCGCTAGTGGTGATGCCGTGACGATATCAAATGTTTTGTCCCGGACCGGAAGGCATCCTCTAGTAGAGCTATAGCATCACTCCGATTTCTAGTTTGGTTTTGTACCCGTGTGGTTGACCATTGAGGCACTCATCGGCTACATACAATTTAGATAAATTTTAAACACTTCATCACTGATCGAGTGATTGTTGTTCTCGCTGTAACATTTTTTTAACTTTGACAAAACAACCCAACTGCTAAAAAGTCAACAAGTCAATCAATGGCTATAAACGCAGCACTATTATATAGTTAGTGGCTATCTACTCATTGATATGTTCCACCAAAACCATGAGATAAATTTGACGTGCATGTCCATGCACTGGGAAGCCACCTCTTCCTCTCTTAGTCAAAAGGGTGAATTAAATCAGTTAGTATTATCTACTACTGATAGTTATCATCTTGTGTTAAATAAATATCTAATGCATACATGATGCTATCCACTAGTATGATCTATGTGTCATTCTAGTAAATGGATTTACATCAACGCACTAGCTGTGTGCAAAATGCATGTAGTTGATGCTTAATTGTCGACACCAACAACAGTTGCGTGTTATGAGTTAGTTCATTTGAAAACACTATAAATACCCACGAGGGTTGTATCTTTAGTGGTATCCCGTTTTCTTAAGGTCTAATAAGAAATTCCTCCTCACTCTTATACTTTCTACAAGTTAATTACTTTGAGGTATTAGTGCTTAGCTAATATTTAGTAGCTAAATTATACTTCCTCCGTCCTAAATTATTAGTCCGCTTTGACTAAATCAAGATATTAAGGAGACCGGAGGAGTATACAAAATTACCCCTATTAAATGATATGTTATTACCAAAATTAAAAAGAGTATATGGATTATGGAGTATGTAAGAAAAATACAGTTGGTAATTTAATTATTTATTTATAGAAATGTTTAAATAGTAGATAAAAATAAAAATCTTTATGGGATCGATTTGGTAGATTTGTTTCCTATTGAGGAAGATATCATTTAAGATTTAAATTGATTATATTTAAAAATAATCTTATAATAATTATAAAAAATTAAAGGGTATATTTGAGAGTTTGACTAAAAAATATGACTATAAACAGAAATTGGCCAGTATTTTAGGACAGACGAAAATGGAATAGATGACAGAAATTTTAGGACAGAGGGAGTAATACATTATCAGCACGAGTTAGCTCTATTTTTTTCGAGCTTTGGGTTATTATTGGTTCTGGTAAAATAAGTGCTGCCAAAATTTTCTGAAGCGAAAGGTAACTTTAATTACTATATTATCGTTATGTCGTCAAATTTAACTAAGCTAGACTTTGCAGCTTTAGATATTTCTGGTAACAACTATATTTCATGGGTTTTGGATGCGGAGTTGCATCTCTAAGCTAAGAATCTTGCCCACACCATTAAAGCGGGAAATGTTGCATCCGAGCAGGATAGAGAATTGGCTTTAATTTTTCTTCGTCTTCATATCCACGATGGTTTAAGATCATAATATCTGACCATTAAGTACCCCGAGGTTCTGTGGAGTTGCTTGTAAGATAGATATGACCACCTGAAGATGGTTATTCTGCCTAAAGCCAAAAATGACTGGTTGAATTTACGTTTGCAAGATTTTAAATCTATTTCTGAGTATAATTCTGCATTGTTTAAAATCACTTCACAGCTGAAATTGTGTGGTGAAGATGTAAATGATGAACAATTACTCGAGAAAACTTTTACCACTTTCCACGCCTCGAGTGTTGTCTTGCAGCAACAATATCGAGAGCGTCGTTTTAAGAAATACTCAGAGTTGATTTCATGTCTGCTTATTGCAGAACAAAATAATGAATTATTATTGAGAAATCATGAATCTCATCCTGTGGGCTCTGTTTCTGTGCCTGGACCACATTCGACAACGAGTTCTACCAATGGTAATGGACGGGGTAATAATAAGGGTAAATGGAAACGTGGACGTGGTAATAAAAAGAACCAAGACAAGAATTCACGGTTCAAGCCAAACCACCAGGAGTGGAAAGATGGCACCCCAAAGAAATAGCAGAAGCCAGATAAAGGAAAAGATTCGTCTGACAAACCTATAAAGAACAAGGAAGATGTTTGTTACCGTTGTGGTATGACTGGTCATTGGTCACGTACCTATCGTAATGCCAAGCATCTTGTTAGTCTATACCAAGCATCCCTGAAGCGACCCGCAGTTGATATTGAGACAAATCTTATAGATACCAATGAGGCTTCTACTAGTTCTCCCCACTTAGACTTTGATCTTCTTAATAAGTCAGAAGAAGAGAAGTGGGACATATATGATTTTCTAATAATTCAGATGATGAAGAACTTAACTAAGTTTGTATACTAGTTGCGAATTTTGTAACATAGTTGTGTGTGTTCTAAGTTGTATTTTGGTTTTTGTACTATCTTTTGTATGTATAATTACATGTTTAATATACGACGTATGTTTATTAAATTTATGTTGTTCATATATTATATTTTTTGTGAAGGGTATGGATTCCACAAGTAATCTATCAAAAATTAATCTTGACGGTGAAGATATTTGTTTGGTAGATAGCGGAACGACTAATACAATATTACGCAGTAATAAATATTTTATTGATTTAAAAGGATATAAGGAAAAAGTAAACACTATCTCTGGTTCAACAAATTTAATAGATGGTTCTGGAAGAGCCAATATTATCTTACCAGGAGGTACAAAACTGAGAATCAGTGATGCCTTGTATTCTCCGAGATCTTTGAGAAATCTGTTAAGTTTCAAAGATATTCTCCGAAATGGATATCATTTAGAAACAATAAGTGAAGATAATAATGAGTACTTGTCTATCACACTATCTGACATACGCCAGAAACGTGTTGTAGAGAAGCTTGCAGCTATATCTTCTGGGTTGTATCTTACAACAATCAAAGCTATTGAATCTTATAGTGTCATAAACCAGAAGTTTAATGATCCAAAAATGTTCAAGATTTGGCATGACCGACTAGGACACCTAGGATCTACCATGATGGGTATAATTGTACAGAACTCTCAAGGACATCCTTTGCAAAACCAGAAGCTTTTCTTAACAACGGATATAAATTGCATTGCTTGCTCTATGGGAAAATTGATCCTCAAACCGTCAATAACAAAAGTTGTTCTTGAATCACCAACTTTTCTTAAGAGGATCCATGGAGACATATGTGGACCTATCCACCCTCAGTGTGGACATTTTCAGTATTTTATGGTCCTAATTGACGCATCTGCTATATGGTCACATGTTTGTCTCTTATCCACAAGAAATATTGCATTTTCTCGGCTTCTCGCCCAAGTAATTAGGTTGCATGCACATTTCCCAGATTTTCCTATAAAGTCTATTCGGCTAGACGGAGCTGGTGAATTTACATCACAAACATTTGATGCATATTACTTGTCTGCTGGTATTGATGTTGAACATCCTGTAGCTCATGTTCATACACAAAATGGTTTAGCTGAATCATTTATTAAATGTTTGCAGTTAATAGCTCGACCCATGTTAATGAGAACAAAATTTCCCGTTTCTGCATGGGGGCATGCTATTCTACATGTTGTGTCCTTAGTTCGACTTCGGCCCACTGCAAATCATCAATACTCTCCCTTACAACTTGTTTTGGGTCATCAACAAGATGTTTCTCATTTACGTGTTTTTGGTTATTGTGTATATGTGCCTGTTGCACCTCCACAACACACTAAATTTGGCCCACAACGTAGAAAAGGTATATATGTTGGTTTTGACTCACCATCTATTATTAGATATCTTGAGCCTTTAACTGGTGATATATTCACAGCCCGTTTTGCTGATTGTCATTTTGATGAGACAATTTTCCCACCATTAGGGGGAGAATTTAAGCCGCCATAAGAACAGAGTAAACTTTCTTGGTATGTACCTACTCTGTCTCATCTTGACCCCCGCACAAATCAATCATAAATTGAAGTGCAGAAGATTATCCATCTTCAGAACATTGCCGATAAAATGCCAGATACATTTGTAGATACGGCAAGAGTAACTAAATCATACATACCCGTTAAAAATGTCCTGGCACGTACTAATGTCCCAGTTGGACAGGTCGTGACTGTTCCAGCAAATGAGTCGTCTAAGGTACGCCTGAAGCGTGGACGCCCTATTGGTTCAAAGGATTCTTCCCCTAGAAAAAGGAAAATCCAACCTGAATCGACAAAAGATAGTGCTCATAAGGAGACTATAGATGAACGATCCTCATTTCCAAACTTATTACCTCCAGTCGAGGAAAATGCCCCTGAAAGGGAATTGGTACCAGGAAATGAAGAAATTTCCATAAATTTTGCATGCAAGAAAGAAATGTGGGATCGTAACAAGTTTCTTGTCGATAATAAATTTTTGTTTACAGTAGCTACTGAGATTGCTATGGATAAAGATGACTGTGAGCCACAATCCATATAAGAATGTCGTGAAAGACATGATTGGATAAAATGGAAGGGCGCCATTAAAACAGAATTAGCCTCTCTCGCTAGCCGCAATGTTTTTGGACCTGCAGTCCTAACACCTAAAAATGTGAACCCAGTTGGTTGCAAATGGGTGTTCGTAAGAAAACGTAATGAGAGAAATGAAGTTGTTTGCCATAAAGCGAGACTTGTAGCACAAGGTTTCTCACAGAGACATGGGATTGACTACGAAGAAAAATATTCCCCTGTTATGGATGCTATTACGTTTCGATACTTGATTAGTATGGAAGTCTCTGAAGGACTTGATATGCATTTAATGGATGTGGTTACAGCATATCTGTATGGAAAATTGGATACAGATATACATATGAAAATCCCGGAAGGATTTACATTGTCTGAAAACAAACCACGCCATATGTATTCACTTAAACTTAATAGAGCTTTATATGGATTAAAGCAATCTGGACGAATGTGGTATAATCGTCTAAGTGAATATTTGATAACTAAGGGATATGTAAATAATCCTATTTGTTCATGTGTTTTTATAAATAAGACTACAATAGGATTTGCTATTATAGCTGTATACGTTGATGATATCAACTTAGTTGAAACTCCTGAAGAACTCCTAAAGGCAATTGTGGAAAAAAAAAAAAATTTGTCTCGGCTTGCAAATCGAGCACTATCCGAGTGGCATACTTGTTCACCAGAAGATGTACACTGAGAAACTTTTAAAACGTTTCAATATGGATAAAGCTTATCCTCTTAGCACTCCCATGGTAGTAAGATCTCTTGACACTAAAAATGACCCTTTTCGTACGAAAGAAGAAAAATAAATTCTTTTTAGTCCAGAAGTACCATATTTAAGTGCAATTGGTGCACTACTTTATCTTGCCCGATGACATTTATTTTGCAGTTAATTTGTTAGCAAGGTTTAGCTCTGCTCCAACGAAGAGACATTGGGCAGGTGTAAAACATATCTTTCGATATCTTCATGGTACTACAAACATGGGATTGTTTTACTCAAAGGATGTATCCCATCCTTCACAATTAATGGGATATACAGATGCAGGTTATCTTTCCGATCCACACAAAGCCATTTCTCAAACTGGATATGTGTTTACAAGTGGCGGTACTGCAATTTCTTGGAGATCGTGTAAGCAGAGCTTTCCAGCTACCTCCTCCGAGATTATCGCCCTCCATGAAGCTAGCAGAGAATGTGTATGGCTAAGATCATTAATCACCCATCTCCGAAGTTCATGTGATTTACCTTCTGTCACAAAAGTACCAACCATCATCAATGAAGATAATGCAGCATGCATCTCACAGATGAAAGAAGGTTACATCAAGGGTGATCGAATAAAGTATATTTCACCAAAGCTATTTTATTCTCACCATTTAGAAAATAATAAAGAGATATGTATCCAAAAGATACAGTCGTGTGAAAACTATGCAGATTTATTCACCAAATCTTAACCAACAACAGTCTTTAGAAAGCTAGTTTATGGAATCGGAATGCGGCATCTGTATAAGCAGTAAACACAACGAAGTTTTGATCAGGGGGAGTTAATCTTAGATTTAAACATGTTGCACTCTTTTTCCTTCGTCAAGGTTTTGTGCCTTCGGTTTTTTTTTTCCTTGTCAAGGTTTTAACGAGGCAACTTGTTCATAACCACTTCTTGGCATTGTACTCTTTTTCCTTCGTTCAGGTTTTTTCCCACTGGGTTTTTTCCTTGACAAGGTTTTAACGAGGCAATGATAGAAAATGATATATATCCACGGGGGTATTATATAGTTAGTGGCTATCTACTCATAGATATGTTCCACCAAAACTATGAGATAAATTTAACGTGCATGTCTATGCATTGGGAAGCCACCTCTTCCTCTTTTAGTCAAAAGGGTGAATTAAATCAGTTAGTATTATCTACTACTGATAGTTATCATCTTGTGTTAAATAAATATCTAATGCATAAATGATGCTATCCACTGGTATGATCTATGTGTCATTCTAGTAAATAGATTTACATCAACGCACTAGCTGCGTGCAAAATGCATGTAGTGGATGCTTAATTGTCGACACCAACAACAGTTGCGTGTTATGAGTTAGTTCATTTGAAAACACTATAAATACCCATGAGAGTTGTATATTTAGTGGTATCCCGTTTTCTTAAGGTCTAATAAGAAATTCCTCCTCACTCTTATACTTTCTACAAGTTAATTACTTTGAGGTATTAGTGCTTAGCTAATATTTAGTAGCTAAATTATAATAAGCACCTCTTTTCGTACTTTTTTTTCTTTTTTCTTTCCGATGAACATAAGCACAACGCCCCAAATTTTCTTTAAGATATTTATGTTTTGTCAAATGGGGATGGTCCCTAAATTTACTTTCCTTCGTGCCGAAACTGAAATAAATTCTTATTCTTGATGACACAGTTTCATACAAAAAAATTTCTTGGAAGCGCAATAATATACTCGGTCAAAAATACAAATCTGATACTCATGCTTTATTAGAGCCAGCACTATGGAGAGGGATATCCCTTCCGTATCCCTCTCTATCCCTCGAAACACTATATTCTCAAGTGCTATGGTCTCCCATATCCCTACACGAGTAGGGATATACACCTCCATCCCTATAAGGTTGATTAGGTCTGATCACTTGTGTAGGGAAGGGAAATCATACAGGTACCGAGTACCCGTATTATTTTACGCTTTACGCGTATCGAGTACACGTAGATTTTTGCACGGGTACTGAGTACCCGTTTCGTAAATAATATTTTCTTGACATTTTTTTGTTAACACCTCTCTCACACCCGATCCTAACCATCCATCACTAATAACGGCTCTATTTTCTACACCGTCGGAACCCAACGGCCATTTTTTCAAAATCCTTTAAAAATACCACTCTAATTCTCTACTCAAACCACACCAAATCAATTTTTTCTTCCTACATCAATTGATTTCTTCACTTAAATCTTTCCAATTTTATTCTTGTTTAAGTAATATTTCTAAATTTTGTTTTGCTCATCAATGGATGAGACTCAAAGCCAAAAAAGGAAACACAGAGCGAGATTTAATGTTTTGGAAGATCATCACCTTATTACTCAGTACCTTGCTGTTGGTTATAGCAGTTATGTAGATAAGGAAGAGTTTTGGGTGGTGCTTTTTAATAAATTTGTCGAAGCTTGTGGTGGAAATCGAAACGACCGTACTTAAAAAAGCGTTCGTAATCGGTTTAGCAAAATCAAGAGTGAAGTGGATAACTTTTCCGGTTGTGTTGCAAGTGCAATAGTAGCTAATCCGGGCATTGACTCAATTAACCGGGTATGTTATTTAAATATGTTTATTATAGTTTTTGTATATGTTGTTTGTAAACAGTTTAATTTACGCGTATCTTATTTACGGTTTGTTTACATTGATGTTGATCTTAATTGCGAAAAGCTTATATGTTGACATATACAAAAAATCTTTTGAACGAGATGTTGAGTATGACATGCTTAAAGATGTTCCAATTGTACCAGTCGGTGTAAATGAAGATATGGAACAAGGTTTTAATCCTCCGTCATCTCAAATGAATGCAAATTTCTCTAATATGTTTAATTCTCCACCCTCTAGTTCCCAAAATCCACCCTCAAGCCAATTCGTCGAAAATGCATTTGCAAATCCATTTCAAAATAATATCCCTAGCGGTATCCCTTTTGCATCAGGATCTACCCCTAATACGAGCCCAATCACTATACCTGGAACATCGCCTGGTAGATTTACAGGAGATAAACGCATTTCCAGAGCAGCGAAAAAAGCACAAATTAATAAAAAGTTGGTTGGTAAAAATAAACCCGGCACACCATCCTCGCAAGACTCTCAGATGAGCGACGCGGGTAGTAAACTTGTTGATTATCTAAAAGAATCCCGATCGATTGTCCCACCTCGTTAGCTACAACAAAACCAAATTATGGAAAGGTTGTTAGAGACAACTCAATAACAAATCCAGGCAGCTCAAATGAAAGAAGAAAGGGAAATAATGCAATTGGATCTCGTGAAGATGACTCCAAAGGCAAGAAAGTACTTTGAATATCAACAGAATGCCATACTGGCCAGGCAGATGCAGAGCCAACAAGATAATCCGTTCAATTTTTAATAGCTTAGCTTAATCGTTTTTTCCTTTTAAGTAATGTCGTATTTAATTTCTTGTAATCCGTTCAATTTGTAATAGATTAGTTTAATTGTATTTTATTTTAAGTAAGGCCGTACTTCATTTCCGGTAGTTTAGTTTATTTTTTGCCGGTAACAATTATTTATGCATTTCTAATTATGATAATTTGAATAAAATTATGTTATTCCAATGGATCTTTGGTAATGGGTAATTCCCAACAACTACTTTCAATCCTATTATAAATTGTCAAAATCTTCCTCAGCCAAAATAATCCAAAATTTTATGCGTATCCTCAGTATCTAAATTTCATTTGGTTTTGGAAGATAACATGGTAATGGTTGGGTATATTGTAGAAGAAGATGACTCACATGTATATGGGGCTTGTCGACGGTCCCGAATCACGAGACTGGCCTTGGCAAGATGACTCACATGTATATGGGGCTTCATACGGTTTCACAAATCTCACATGGGGTGGTTCACCGTATTTGATTTGGTGTTGCAACTCCCTTGTGTGGTCATAGTGCCATTGTTGTGTAGCCAAGTATATTTTTTTTGCATAACCTGATATGCATCACACCACATCTCCTGTAAATAGCACGGAAGGACATGAGTTTAATTGTTTTTTACAAGTAAAACATATTTGAATTAAAGTTTATGATCTACTCACAGGTATAACATTATAGTTGGGTTTAGGAAACATTCCCAAATACTCCATTCCAACAGGTGCATGAGTCTCCTCAAAGTCGGGGCCACATATTTTAGCTATCGTATCGCTTGGTGGATATGGGAAGAGATGACGTTCGACAGGCACCAACTCTTCTGTGTATGTGCTTCGTCATTGCGGTGCTGGTCGGCGTACATACGCATCGTTATCTTGGGTGCCATACAAATCCCTGTTTCCTACATGTATAATTATACCCATGTACTTCCCAACTGACCTCTCCTTCCACCAAAACTTATAATGTTGATCGGATACTTCATCATAATGCAGGAGATTAAGATTCTGGTCCTGGTACAAATATGCATTGTTGATGTCTACGATTGAATCAGGAGGGTTGCACGGTATTACAGTCAATCCAAGAACTTGTTTGAGACATCGTTCGCCCAGGTACAAGACGTTGTGACCAAACAGATCGTAAAAAACCCTACGTGTTAAAGAGATTCGTTTAACCTCTACCACCTCGGGTTTAGTTCTCCAATCACTTTCCTCCCATGTCAACCAGTATACAGAATCAAATGCAAAGTTATCAATCTGGTTACGCACAGTAGTCACAGAATGGGCACCTGAATCTCTTTGACCGCCTATTTTGGTTTCTCTTTGGGATCCATCATATAACCTTCCAGCTGGCCACATATCCATATTTTCATTTTCAGCCTTTGTATAGGGAAATAGACATCAAAAATAAGCCCAAAACCAAGGCTGCAACATTATAAGTTATTATTAACAACTATAAACAATATAAATGTTAACCACAAAAAAACAAGGAAAGTAAGATTACTAGTGGGTATGGATTTTTACCATCAAAGGAAACGAGAAGAACTGCAATTCAGGAATGTTTCCCGTCACTCTAGTACTCAGGCCCCTTAACATATATGCATACACCGCGTAACCCCAATTATAATGCCTCAGCAAACCTAAATCCCTCATTATACGAAGCCATTTAACCTCAACAACACTGTTCTTGTTTGGGAAAAGGACATTCCCAATAAACCAAATCAAAAACCATCTTGCAATTTCCTCCTGCATTAATATATCGTTCTCTAGGCCGAGTCTATGTTCAAGAAACGCTTTAATTAAACTCTTCTTGATCCCCTTGCATTTATCCACAACTTGCAGTCTCGAGGAGACTATGTCTTCTTGTCTAACTTCTTTTACTCCAATAACGACAACTTTTTTTGGTATTTCTTTCTTCTAGTATTATATTTCGCCTCAAGATACGGGAGCAAACAGTCTACAGTATCGGTAGAAATGTCATGTACTTGCTCAACAATAATTGATTCCAATGATATGGGATTTCCTTGGCCAATAGGAATTCCGGTAATTTGAGTGAAGTCTAATGGGGTAAACCCTATTTCAAAACTAGGGAAGTGAAATGTATTGGTGGTATGCCACCACCTTTCAAACATACCGGTAGTAAGGAAGTTGTCTTATAGTTTTGGATAATGTATTTTGAAAAGTGAATCGAACCCATAGTTGTCTACAATCTGTTTATCAGTAGGAAACTTAGAAATTGTGGTATACATATCATGAATTTGACTTATACTACTTCGATGTCTCAATGAATTCAGCCTAGCCTCTGACGTATCAAGGATTTTCAATTTATGATCACTATGTTCTATTGAAGAAACTGGCAATCTATCTTCCATAATTCGTTGAAATTCAACCAGGTCCATATAAGGCACACATGTACCGCAAAAATCATCACAAAACAATCCATTTTATTCAAAATATCTACAATTGATGTATTTTACAAGACCAACAACAAAAAAAAGCCAATTGTCTACTAAACTACAACAATCATAATTCATCAATAACAATACCATATCCATATTCATTTAATCATTCATCAATCCTAAATCATTCTCTCTGCCAACAATCTATCCTACACATAATACATATTCGTTTAATCATTCATCAATCCTAAATCATCAACAACACTACCATATCCATATCAAAAATCATTCATACACAACACCCTATTTCATTCAATCCACAATAAATTATAAAATCAATCAACAATGTACAAAACTATGAAACAACATTCAATGACGTATTAAATCAACCCAACATCTCAAATTTGAACAAAATCAAACTCAAAAAAAAAAAAAAAAAACCCTAAATTTTAATTCACTCACCTTGGAGGATTTTGTTGATGAACCAAGAAATTGAAAAAGGGAAATGCTTCACTGGATGCTAATGAATAAACCCATTGAATTTGAGCTCCATAATCGTACGGGAAGGTCTTCAAATTGATAGGGAGAAGAGGAGGAGAGAAATAGAGAACAAGAGGCAGAATAGAAGAAATGGTCGACTAAACTGGTTTATGTGTCTTTAAACCTATGAAACGCGTACTGAGTACCCGTTTTTGGTCAAGTCAGCGAGTTGACTAATACGCGTACTGGGTACCCGTTTGGCATTATTCATACGCGTACTGAGTACCCGTTTCGTGTAGGGAAGAAATGGGAGGGCACCATAGCAGAGGGAAGGGATAGTGCTAGCTCTTAGTAAAATGATCCACTATCGGAGTGCAAACTAACGCTACTGTATATTACTATTTCTGGTTAAGTTTTTGTCCGGAAGACTATTTATAGAATCTTGACTATGGAGCTTCGATGTGATGTTTATTCTTAAAAACTCGCATACGAGAATTAGTCTTATTCTCATCCCTGTATGATGCTACGTCCAGACACAGGATATAGTATATACATATATGGCACGATATAATCCATCGATTCCATCTGTCAATTTTGAATTAGCCAGTGGATAACTTCATTTTCCTGGAAATTTTCAGTTTCTATATTTGGAAGAGAATTAGATTACCAGTTGTAGATTTGACTATTGTTTTAAAATTCATTCAGATGATGCTATTTATTAAATATTATAAGTTAATACGCAAAGAATAACACGATAGAAAAAGGGAAATTATGTAGCAGTAGTAGGCCTGAAGAGGGATCATTAATGATGCAATATTAATTAGTTGAGCTTTGCTGTTTGATGCAATTTGACCTTTCAAAGTTTTGAACAGGCAAGAGCAGAAAAGAGATATCAAAGTCCAATCCTCTACTTAGCTTAAAATGATTTATTATAAGATCACATTTATGCATGCCTTCAAATTTTAAAAAATAAAATAGAAAAAATGCTTCTTCTCCAAAAAAAAATATTTGAAGAAACCTATCATCAATTATACCAATAGCAGATTTGGTGATCCATTGCAATATGCTTCTAAAGTTGTTGTATCTCGTGCAACTCTGTTTCTTCACCTTAGCATTCTCATCATCTGTTCCTCCGTTCACCTAAGCTTAACTTGTGTGAGGGTGCAGAATGCAAACAGTACATTTTCTTTAATGCAAGTTGATCATGTCACCTCATTACCAAGCCAAGTTGTCCTTGTCTACCGTCCTAAAGAACCAAGAAAATCAAATGATCACTATTATTCATGACTAATTGCGTTACCATACGTAATTAATCGTATTATGTTATATAATAATCAATCAACTCTCTCTTTTTTCACAACATTTTTATATTATCAGGAGCCATTTATATGGTGCTTATTATAGGGGCGTCATGGTTTATTAGAGGGGTGGCAGTGTGATAGTAATGTCCCCCTAGTTGGTTAGGGGATGTCCTAAAGGGGATGTAAATTGACTAGATTACTCTTTTCACATTAAATGTACTAATCTACCCTTAATTTATATGTAGGACCAGAATATCGCTATAACGATATTCCTGCGATATTAACAACACTTCTGGATATTAACAACGTTTCTGCGAGAACATCGAGAGTACTTCAACAACATCTGACGAGTGTTGCAGAATTGCTTAAGGAATGACATAATAACTGACGAATGAAGGAACATGTAAAGAGCATGTGTTGACTTGCGATAGTTATAAAATTAGCGAGAAGGAAAATCATGGTTGTCACGATGATGATCGCAGTGTAAGTCCGAGATAAAAGGAAGACTTAGTTGTCGTCCATTATATAACTACCCTATAAATAGAGACCCAATATGTCCAGAAAATGATGATGTATTTTTGAGAGTTGAAAGAGTCTTGAGGAGAGAGAAACTTCAAGAGAATAGTTGTAATCTTGATTTCTTCCATTTCTGTAAACATTTTTGAGAACAAAATAATAAAGTGTCGTTTTAAATCTTCAATTGTGAGTTGATTATAGCAAGATCTTAACAAGGGTGTAGTGTGGGATTTCCTGCAACTACATTATGGTGCCCGAAACAGGGAGAATCAAGCTAAAAAATCTCTAATTACAACTTGAAGATTTGAAGAAATTGTTAGAATTAAAGAAATGGCTGGAAGAAGAAGAAGAAATACATCAGAACCGCCAACAACTGTGAGGAGGAGTAAAAGACTTGCAGGTGGAGAAACAAATGAATTAGGAGAATCTTCAAGGATAAGAACAAGAAGAAATAGAACGAGGATTGAAGGAGAAAATCAAATTCCACAACCAAATCAACAAACACCAATACAGGATAGAAATGTGGATTATGATAGGGTGAGTGTGCATACTTGGAGATCGGATTCAATGGAAGAAGCATAAAATCAACAATTAAGAGACGGAAGAGGAGAATAAAGAAATCAAAGAATGGTTGAAGGATTAATTCATGGAGAAGGTGAAAATGAAATAGTATGTGGTCTAAGACAAAGATTACAGGAGGAAATAAGATTAGAGGCGGAAGAACGTGCAAATTTAACAAGACAAAATCATGAGTTGAGAATGGAGAATTTGAGATTACAAAGTAGAAGATCAAGAAGTGTTGTTAGATCGAATTCAAGGTCATTTAGAGAAGAGCCAAGACAAAATTCCCCATGAGAAATGCTAGAGAAAATACTCGAGAAGAAAGACAAAATCCAAATGAAGAGCAACGTCATAGAGAAGAAGAGAAAATAGAAAATCGCTATGATCCGCGCGGTGAAACTATGGAAGGTAGACGTAACAATAGAAGTCAGGAGGATGGAACAATCAAAATGGTGAATAAAACCGAGAAGAAGGTAAGAGAATATTACATGGGAGAGAAATTCAAAGAAATCAAAGAATAATTGAGGATGAAATTGAGAGACATTATGCTGAACAAGCACGTCTAGCTTGCGAGAGAGAAAGATTAAGAGCAGAGGTAGAAGAACAAGAATTCCAAGAAGCAATACGGCAAAATAACCATGAAAATCGAGAAAGGATACGGACGCAAAATCGCCATAATAATAATATTCAGGAAGAGTATGATAGAATACAAAGGAGAATAGAAAGACAGCGAAGAGAAATGAAGAAATTCGCAGAGAAGAAAATAGACAGTATAATCAGATGCGATGGCAAGAAGAAGGTGAGGCAGAATATCGCATAAGAAGGAATGTGGATGTAGATGAAGATACACAAAATCTCGCAGGACAAGAAGTACATGAACGCATGAGAAGGGAAGCTGCATTGAAAAGACCAATGAAACCAAATTCAGCTGCGAATGAGCAAATTTTAAGAGAATTAGCAGAGATGAGGGGGATAATAAATAACAGAAGAGAAGAAGGTAGAAGGCAACTTGATGAATCTATTGAAGAATCTGCGAGAACTCCATTCACTCAAGAAGTAAATTTAAGAGGAATACCTCCAAAGTGCAACTTACCAGCATTAACCAGCATTTTTGATGGAACTACCTGTGCCGTACAACATGTTAAGGCTTATGTTAGATGTATGCTATAATGGGAAAACCATGATGCTGTATTATGCAAATATTTTGCATCCATCTTAACCGGAGAGGCGCTAAAATGGTTTGAGGGATTGCCAAAAAATAATATAACTTCTTTTGATCATTTGCAAGCTACATTTCAGGGAGCATATATAAGCAACAATTCATCGCGGCCAGGTATTGAAGATGTGTTTGGGTTAAAACAGAGGGTTGGCGAGAGTCTGAAACATTTAACCATAAGATGGAAGACAATGTGCAGTAAGATGGTAGGAAGAGTAGACGAGAGATATCTTATCTTATCTTTTATCAATGCAATGTTCGCGACCAATCTGCTGTACATACAAATTTTCAGAATCAAGAATACAATCACTATGATGAGCTATGGGAATTACAAGAGGAATACATTGCTTTGGAGGAAAAACAAAATGAGATGGAATCATATCCAATCGCGAATACAGTTCGATGAGTAAAGCAAATGGGAGTTTACTTCCTAAAATGATTAACAATGTGGCGAGCAGCTCGCAAGCACAACAAGAGAAAGTGGAAATTGATAACCAGCAGAAGTTGGTAGCTATGGGCAGTCGAGATCAAGAAGAATATGAAAGGGAGAAGAATTATTACAATCGCGGTGGGAATAATAAGATTCAAAGGCTTGATCAGCCGCAATAAACTTATGGTGGACAGAGGCAAAACAATTTCAGAAGCCAAGGTAATCAGAAGATAATATGGGAAGAAATTAAGATGCCACCTCTGAATGCTAGTATAGAAAAAATTTGGGGGGCTATTATTTTGATGGAAAATATACCATCACCATGGAATATGGGAAAGGAGCCACATCCTAATAATACAAATCAAGAATTCTGTCTGTACCATCATTTTCATGGTCATTTAATAAATGATTGTAGGAATGTAAAGAGGATAATTTTGAGGATGATTGATTAGGGAAAGCTAAATCATTTTTTAATAGGACAACCACAATCCCAGCGGTTACCACCCCCACCAGATAATCGCTGAGAGAATACTGTCAAAGAAGCAGAAACATTCGTAATAGAAGTTGGGGCTAAAGAAAAGAATTTGTTTTGTAATTCCATTGTACATTCTTACAGAACTATCGAGGATTTCCATGATAATGTTCTAAGCAGAGTCTTCGCGAGAGACACAGATGGCAGAGAAATAATGAATATAGTGAGAGCCTCGCTGCTAGAAGAGTGGCAAAATCAAACTATATCTTTCACCGCACAAGGAGTACCAGAGCCTGGCGAGCAACATGATAACCCGTTGGTGGTAAGATTAGAGATAAATCCAAAGCAAGTAGAAGAAGAAGATGAAGAAAATGATGATAAAACTGATGACTCTTGGGCCATCAACAGGGTTTTGATAGATACATGGAGTTCAGTTGACACTTTGTTCTATCATACCTACAAGACCATGGGTGGAAGAGACGAAGATCTAATAACATCAACGTATAAAATCTATGGTTTTAATGGTAATGCCAATAAACCCAAAGGGGAAATTGCAATGCGGATTCCATTAAAGGGGATAACTTCCAAGATCTTGTTTTGTGTTGTTGACATTGAATCACCTTACAATTCCATGATTTGTCGACTTTGGATACATAGAATATTAGGGGTAGCATCTACTTTCCATCAGTGTATTAAATTTCCTCATCCTAATGGTGTTGGAGTCATTAAGGGAGATTGGGGAGAAAGCAAGAAATGTTATGAGATTGATATAAAATCTTGCGAGGAAAGAGCTGAGAAGAATAGCAATTGGAAGTACAACATCAAGCAACGACAGAGATGTGAAAGTTTGATGATTGATACAATAGAACTACGAGAGGAAATTGATGGCGAGCGTCTCGCGGATAAAGAAAAAACAACAAAACGTAACAGAAAAGCAGAACCAGAAAGTAGTGAGTAGAAAGGTAAAATGTTGGATTTTAAGAAATTTATGGATGAATTGTTTGAAGAAAATGTTTTGAAAAAATATTTTGAGATAAAATTGAAAAAGTGTACAAGAAAAGAGAAGTTCAAAATAAAGAAATTTTATCAGAGTTATAATACTCGCGAGAAATGTGATTATAATTTCGCAGAGATTAAAAGAATGGGACAAACCTTTATGGCGTACACCTTAGTTCGCGAGTACAATCTCGCAAGAGGCAAATGTAAGACCTAAAGTATGTCATATGAGGGGGAATCTCTTTACTTGACTCAGGGATAAGGTTATACCGCTGCTGGAACCTGAGTCATGCAGATGATGGGGTTAAAGAAAACCTATCCGGGAGAGAGAACTTGGATTTCCAGCTTTATAAGGTTATACCCTGGTTGGACGACCGAGGATCTCTTATAAGAAGTGTAGAATATGACTAAGGAATTGAAGTACACGGTTGAGCCAAGGGTGCCCGGGACGGAAGAAACTACCCTGGCCATCCTTGGTAAGTCTTGGCTATGATGCACTTGGCCTGAAGAAAACCCCACTTAGGGTGCAGTCTTGTAACTATAAGCCATATAGGCATAAAGGACAAGAGGCTGCGAAAATAGCTGGTTGTTGGAAAATATGGATGGGAAGAGCTAGTATTGTATGGCCGATGTTCCCTCCTTGAAGGGGCAACCAGGGGGAAGATAAGGGCGGCACCCTCCATTAGGGAGATGATAAGTGTCTTAAGACGGCAATGTCATGGGGCTTTATGATCGCAAGAGCATTTAGGCCTGTCATATTGTCGCGTGACGTAAATTATACAGAGGCAACAAGCCATAAGAGATATGTTTATATGAGATCAATTGATTTTTACATGAAAGTGTAAAGACGTCCTGCGATTTCATCGCAAGACGGCAATGTCATGAGACTTTGTTCTCGCAAGGGGATTTCGACCTGTCATATTGTCGCGGAAAATTCAAAGAAAAATGGATAAGGCAAGATCAATGGGTCAATACATGCAAATGTAAAGACGTCCTGCGATTTTGTCGAAGAAAGAAAAAATGTGGCAAAATAAGACCTTTAATTAGGAAGGCGTAATAAGACCATAAGATTATTGCGATAATGTTCACAGAATTTATGAGATTTGCGATTCTATGCATAGATCATAAAGTTACGATTTGTTGTCCCTTGAGGCAAATTTAATTTGATTGACAAATAATATCTAATCTCTACTCAATTTTTTCATATTGCAGATGAATAATAGAGGCAAGTATGGGAATGCATAGAATAATGAAATTATTATTCATCCATTGTAGGAGCGGAATATCACAGCAAATGATAACTTATGAAATTGTGGAGAGAAAATAAATCTTGCGAGCAAAGGAAGTCACGAGGAAAGCAAAAGAAGTTCGCAAAGTAAAGTTGCGAATATTCGCGGCATAGTTATCAAGTCCGAAGTTGAAGGACAAATTTAGTTGTTAACATTTTGTAAAATTATATAAATATCCATTTAGGCATGAGAGGAAGAGAGAGACACATTTTGAGAGAGGGGATAATTTTAGGAGGAGAGAGAAATTTTTAGAGAGAGATGTATTTTCTTTATCATCTTCTTCCCCAAAATTCTAGAGCTCCAAATATCCATTAATGGAGTCTCAATTGTAAAATCATGTAATTACATACAATCACTAGTGAAGAATCGTGGATGTAGATCACATTGATCGAACCACGTAAAAATCTTTGTGTCTCCTTTTAGAATTTTAGTACTTTAATTCTTAGTTTCATATCAAATTAATTAGATTTAGGAATCATTTTAATGGATTCTTATGAGGGTGTAGTTGTGAGATAATCCGCAACTACATAATTGGCGCTAGAAACAGGGAGGAATAATGGATTCATCCTTCCTGTAACTTGTTGATTCAAGAAATTTTCATGAAGAAGAAGAAGAGAAGAAGAGATTTTGGGAGGAAAAGTTTTCATCCTCGCATAAAAATTAACAGAGATGATAGATCATAACAGTCATATTCGCAGAAGGAAAAGAAATTCACATACTCAAAATTTCTCCAGTAAAATGCAATTTCAAAGAGGGGAGTGAAACCAAATGAGTCTTCATCAATGATTTAGTGTCAAAAGGACAAATCTCTAACCTATTGTTCTATTTTACATTCAGTTCCGAAGATTAAAATGTCAAATTTTGGGAATAGTCTCCATTGAAATAAGAACATCTTTATTAAACATTCGACTCTCTCTGGAAAACCTGATATAAAATGAGTTTTACAACCCAAATTAACAGATTTTGAAAATGTTAAATGCTGAAATTTTTATTTGATTTAAATATTTACTCATCAATACAGTGAGAACTCAACAAAACATGTCTAACTTCTTTTTTGATTGTTCATTTTACAACAAAGCACAACAAGAATCCGTTCTCGATAGTGATATATAGAAAGATAACAAGAAACTTGAAGTTTGAAAGCCATAGCTTCGCAGCAAGCAATGGAACACAACGAAGTAATCTCGTGAGAACCATACAGGTTGGTACCTTCACAAACGCATCATCAGCAAAACAGTAAGAGAAATATGTCCCAAAGACCCAGCAATCTCGTAATTACCACATGAAACAACAAGCAGGAAGTAAAGTAAGGCATACTTTGTGAAAAACAAAAGCTCACTTCGTCTGATCACCATCAGCAAATGACGAAGTTACAAAATTCAGTTAACATCGGGGGAAACCAAAGAAAAATAATAACCTGAAAAACCAATTAGCAAGACAAGAAGCAGTTAGCCATCAGTCAAGGAAATTTGAAGGGGAGAAAGATGATAGTTTGGGAGCACGAACAATCATTATAGTAAACTGAAATTATCATAATGGTTTGACGAAGCATCAACGAATTGCGAAGAAAAAATACACAGTTGCGAACAATCCAGCTCATACCCAGCTCAATTCGCGTGAATCCTAGGAGAGAAATAGCAACAAGGAAAATGAGGCAAACATTAATCAATGGACCATATGAAAACAAAAGGCAACTCATTCAAATTCAGAATGAAACAAGTCAATTTTCTGACCAAATGTCAGAAAAATTAATTCATTAGCTTTTGCCAATAAAACAAAAGATACAGCAGGGAAGCAATTTACAGTGAAATCATCATATCAAGAACAAAACTCTCAACTGAAGTGACATGATCTCAGGAAAGTGTTATGAAGAAGCTCAACCTACACAACAATTTTCAGCATCTCAATTTTCTAAGCAAAGACAAAAGAAAACAATCCATTTAAGCAAAAACAAAAGAAGTTTCTAAGAGTTCAGCTGCGAGTATGAAAACTCTTTTGTTCTCCAACAGTTTAAGGGAAAACATGGAAGTTTGGCCACCGGAGATGGGGAACATTCTGTACGAACAAAGCACTATATGTAAGTCAAAGAAATTAGCACCATCCAACAAATCTAAAACAGGAACCATATGAAGCTAACCTGCAAAGAATAACAATACTTGCGAAGTAAACTGTTCTTGAGAAGTTAAGCCAACTTGCGAGTAGGTGTTGCGAAGTTTGCTGACAAAAGCTATCACACAAAGACACGCTTCCAGTTATAAGCCATAAAGGACAATACAGGAGAGGAGCAAATGATGAAAAGAAGCAATCACCTCAGTTTACATCAATAATAGTTCCAACAAATTCAAACAAATGAAGAGCAAAGAATTACTTCAACAAAGTATCTAGGAAGGAGTTGAAAGAATAAAGATCAACAACATCAACATGACAACATCAGATGTTAGATACGAATCCATAAAGAAACACAACAACTTAATTGGATCAGCAAGACAAATTCATCTACTTCATTGCTATAAATTACTCAAATGTACAAGTAAAGGAAATGAAAGAAGGGATCATCAACAGTAAACCAATTTGCGAAGCAAACCAATTTGCGAAGAGAATTTACGAAGCAGTAGACAAAAAAGATTCATTTCAGAGAAGTCAATTTGCGAAGTAACACTATTTAGGGAAAATTAATTTAAGCTTGAAATTATTACCAAGAAGCACAACTACACCCTCAAAACTACCATAACCAGAGGGTTAAATCGAATTCCTCAAAACTCTCAAGAACATCAAATTTTAATGTATCTATGAATTTCAAGGGAAAATATGGAAGTCAAGATAGCACTTGTATTTTAGAGAAATCAAAATAAAGCATGCGCAGAGATGTTAACACATAAGAGGAATCAATTCAATACCTGCGAAGTTAACGGATCTTGCGAAGTTAACAGATCTTGCGAACCTTCGTAAATCAAAGCTCCATTCACCGAAGTATCATCAATAAAGAGAGGATTCACAACAAAGTTTCATAATCATATGTGAAGATAAACTAGATCTCAGGAAGAATGAAGTGAAGCTGCGAGAACGAAATTGAAAGGATTGTAAAATCCAAAGATATTATACAGGCAAAGTTAAGATATTATCTTAAAAACCGATCAATACAAATTCACAAAACAAGTTGGCTAGAGAGAATAGGAAGGAAATATGGCTTACTTTCACAAACAGAAGCTATCTCAGATGGTCAGCAGTAAGTGGAAGGGGTTTGATGACGCGGGTTCGAATCTCCACATTCGTATAAAATTTTTGCACTTCGCAAATATTTTCCATGCGAATGTTCGCAACACAAACAATTCTACTCCTTACACTTCACAAATATTTACCTTGCGAACCTTTGCAGCATGAATTTATTTCCTTTGCAGATGTTAACTTCGTGCAAATGTTTACTTCGCAGATGTTTGTCTATTTCGTGTAAATCATTACTTCGCAGATGATCGTTCGCTTGGTGCAAATTATTACTTCGCAAGATTTTTGGATATTTCGCAAGAAGAGAGTGGGAGATTATTTCACAAGAAATGGCAAGTCATATACTTCGCAAGAGATACCAACAAGCCATAAAAAGGTAAGTACCATCTCCTTTAATACTTTATTTACGGAAGACAAAAGATTTTTGATTTTATTTACTAAAAACGATATAATCGCAAAATTTCTACAATTTCTAAGATTTCAAAACATTTCAAAGATTTTTTAGATTGGTGAAAAGCGATACAATCGCAAGATTCTAAAATTACTTCATCGCAAAAATTAAAATATCTCAAAAAAGTTTCAAAGACTTCAAAATTGCAAAAAATAGAGAAAATTCAATTCCTATATTTCTATAGAATAATTTTGATTTAAATATGTGATATGGATATTTCTCATACTTCTTATACTAAACATTTCATGAAAACATTCAACATTTTATATACATGAAAAATTTACGATGAATTTTTAAAAGGCGAAAAAATACCGCCATTTACGAGAAACTTGCGAATAAAAGACCGCAATCTATGATCAGCCTCCAAAAAAGAAAGAGAGCCGCAGAAAATTTTATACATGCAAACCTTTGTGGCGTACAACCTAGTTCGCGAAGCTATATTTCGTAAGAGGCAAAGTCCTAAAGTACGTCATTTAAGGGGGTACCTAAACGTGGCTAAGGGTAACCGGAACACCACCAAGGGCCCTTAGTACATGGTAAAAATTTTGGGGTACAACCCAATAATGGGGTACCTATCCGGGTTAGACACCTTGGATTCTCACCTAATCTAACGACATTACGCAATATAAAATGCGGTGTAAGAAGATTTAGGTTGGGCGACTAAGGCATACTGTCTTTCCCAAGAAGTGCAGAAAACGATCAAGGCGCCGAGGTACACGGTTGAGTCAAGAGTGTCGGGTGAGGTTGAACCACATCTGCCATTTTTGACAAGTCTTGGAAAATGATGCACTTGGCCCAAAGATACCCCATAGGGTGCAACCTCGTAACTATAAGCCCTATAGGCAAAAAGGATAAGAGGTTGCGATCAAAAGCTGGTTGTTGGCAGAACCGGATGGGAAGAGCTAACCTTGTATGGTCGATGTACGCTTCCTTGAAGGGGAAATCAGGGGAAGATAAAGGGTAGCACCCTCCATTAGGGAGCTGATACGTGCTATAAGACGCAAATGTCACGAGGCTTCTTGTTTGCGAAAACATAAAGGCTTGTCATATTTGTGCAACAAATGAAGTTCTGCGAGCCTTCTAAAAAAAAAAAAAAAGATAAGAAAGAAAGAAAGAAAAGAATAAAGAACTCCCAGAATAAAAAAGTTAAGATGAGATCAATGGGTCACTACATGAATGTGTAGAGACGTCCTGCGATTTCATCGCAAGACGGCAATGTCATGGGGCTTTATGTTCGCAAGAATATTTAGGCCTGTCATATTGTCGCAACAATTCCTGAAGAGGCTAAAATACTGTACAATGAAGATAAGATGAGATCAATGGGTTTTTGCATGAAAGTGTAAAGACGTCCTGCGATTTCATCGCAAGACGATAATGTCACGAGGATGTATGTTCGCAAGAATGTTCAAACTTGTCATATTATCGCAAAAATTATCACAAAAGAGGTGGCAAAATAAGACCTTTACTTAGGAAGGCATGATAAGACCAGAGCAATTCATGAAATTAATTCCATCAAGATCATTGAAGAATTTTGAAGAGAATATATATCAAGAAGACAATCCCATTGAAGAAACAAAGAAGACAATCCCATTGAAGAATTTACACGAAGAAGAAGCTATTTCATTTGCGATCAAAGACGAATTTATAAGAAAATACACAAATAAACTTACGAAGATAATTATACGAATAGATACAATTCAAAGATATATCAATTTTACCGCAGCAAAATGAGCTAAGTAACACAAACATTAGCTATGCATTATAATAGATAAGTATTCACATCATACAAGCATCATATTTGCATCATACAAGCATCATACTCGCATCATTCAAGCATCATATTTGCATCATACAAGCATCATACTCGCATCATTCAAGCATCATATTTGCATCATAAATGCATTGCATAAACATTTCATGGCATAAGAATCGCATACGCATACGCATTTCATAACATAATCATTACATAAATATTATATTCGCACAAGTATTGTACAAAATTTTACAGGAAAATACCACGAAACTTCGCAGAATAGTTCATAATTCGCAGGACTATTCATAGTTTGTAACACTATATTCGCAACAGTACATTCACAACACTATGTTCGCAACACTATATTCGCAACAGTACATTCGCAACACTATGTTCGCAGCACTATACACAGCACTATTCACAACAGTAAGTTCGCAGCACTATTCAGAAGTTCAGAAATTCGCAGAAAATCCCAAAAATTCACAGAAAAATTCAGAAATTTGCAGAAAAATTCAGAAGTTAGCAGGGTTACCACTTGAGGCAAAGGAAAGATAAGAATAGAGATGAAATTTAATTATTCAACATTTTCTTAAGGATTCTCCTTCATAGATAAAGAACAGAGGCAACTATGGATACCCAAGAAAATATTTGATATTCTTTATCTTCTCAGCAAGAATCCTCACCAAAAGTGGAATAATAATTTCACATGAACAGAGGCAATATTTATCACTCTCATCAAGGATATTTTATACTTCATATATAATTCGAGGATTAAATACTTCTTATACTTCTTAAGGATACTTCATACTTCTTATATATTCCGAGGATTAAGTACTTCTTATACTTCTTCAAGGATATTTTATATTTCTTAATACTTCATACTTCTTCAAGATAATTCGCATACTTCATACTTCGCAAGATGATACTTCTAATTACTTCTTAAAGCTTCAGAACTTCACAAAACAATATAGGCAAGTATATACTTTTTGAGTTTGATATTCTTTCACTCGTTCCTTCATCAACAAAGATCAAAGACTACACCAACAACTACAACAACTAGTTTTTTCTTAAAGATCGCTCTTCAAGCAATATTCAAGAAAAAAGAGGCAAGATGTAGGAGCGGAATATCACAGCAAATGATAACTTATGAAATTGTGGAGAGAAAATAAATCTTGCGAGCAAAGAACATTTTGCGAGCAAAGGAAGTCACGAGGAAAGCAAAAGAAGTTCGCAAAGTAAAGTTGCGAATATTCACGGCATAGTTATCAAGTCCGAAGTTGAAGGACAAATTTAGTTGTTAACATTTTGTAAAATTATATAAATAGCCATTTAGGCATGAGAGGAAGAGAGAGACACATTTTGAGAGAGGGGATAATTTTAGGAGGAGAGAGAAATTTTTAGAGAGAGATGTATTTTCTTTATCATCTTCTTCCCCAAAATTATAGAGCTCCAAATATCCATTAATGGAGTCTCAATTGTAAAATCATGTAATTACATACAATCACTAGTGAAGAATCGTGGATGTAGATCACATTGATCGAACCACGTAAAAATCTTTGTGTCTCCTTTTAGAATTTTAGTACTTTAATTCTTAGTTTCATATCAAATTAATTAGATTTAGGAATCATTTTAATGGATTCTTATGAGGGTGTAGTTGTGAGATAATCCGCAACTACATCCATAATATGATAAAATTGCATAGATATTGTTAAAAGACACATTTATACAGATAATTAAAGGGTAATAATTATGTTGATTGATTATGTTACAGAAAAAGAATTGTATTCTAATTCGTACAGATAGAAGCAAAAGAAATTTACACATCAAGTTGGAGAAACTTGCAGCAATATTATGTGAAGCAGAAAATAAGTGTACAAAATTTACAAGGAAGATAAAGAGAAGAAACAGAACTAAGTATATCCATCACCACCTTCATCAGATTTCTCTTCTTCTTAAGATTTCTCCTCATCACAAGATTTCTCTTCTTCATCATTATCATCTCTATCTTCGTCAGATTCCTCTTCCTCGCCATATTTTTCTTTATCATTATCATCACTACCTTCTTCTTCGCCAGAATCCTCAGCCTCGCTATCAGAAATATCAAGATTTGGAGTTTTTGTTGGAATTTCCTTTGCAAGATCAGGATATGAAGAATGAGGAATATCGTGATCATTGCAAACCAGTTTAATGGATTTATTGCGAACTTCAACAAGAGAGCTATTAAAATTCGCAGTAGTAATTCTAAATTGTTCTTCCAACTGTGAATACTTCTCATTGCGAGCAGTAAGACTATTTGCGAGTTGATTATTTTCAGCTTCAAGTTCTCCTATCCTTTCAGAATATCTCTTTTCGGCTCCTGCGAGTATATAACAGCAAGTTGAAAATTTTGCAAGGAAGAACAATACAAACAAGAAATTAAAAAGGAAGGATGACTAACAACCTTCTCTTTCAGAAATAATGTCTTTAATTAAAGCCGCTTGTTTAACATGAAGACTGACATCTACACCTAAATTAGTTCTGGCATTGTCAGGAACTTTCGCAGCCCAAGCAAACTCCACGTCATTATTTATAAGAAGATGGGAACAAATTTGGTTTTATCTTTCAATAAAACCTTCCTTCTCGCGAGTAAGCCCATCCCTTTCAATTTGAACTCCAAGAATGGTCTTATGGAAATTTGCTAAGGTTTCAGCTCCTTGTCTAGATATACGGTCTTTGTCTTTTGAGAGATCTTTGTTCTTGGCCTTTAAAGTTTTAATCTCAACTTTGGAATTGTGATAAAGTTGTTTAAATATGTGAGTTATATCTAAACAAGATCTGTAGTCAATTTCTAAGAGGCGAAACTTAGATATGAGTTCATCCATGGAAAGGGAATTAATATTGGAAGGGTTATTTAAAGAATTATTAAGAAGTTATAGAAGAGTATCATTGTCTATTGGTTCAGGAAAAAAGCAAATGGTTAAAGCCTCATCAGTGAGACCATAAACGTCTGCGAGAATGATAAATCAAGTAAGAAAGAATAGTGAAATATAAAATTATGTAGGAAAAGAAGAAGGTTATCATACCTAAGAGTTGTTTGTTAACAGTATCAAGATTGGATACTTTGAGCGATTGTTGAGAAAGATTGTTCTCAAGTTATTTATTCTTATCACAAAGATTAGCAAGTTCAGCTTCCATTTGTTTATTCTTCTCGCGAAGATTAGTGAATTCAGATTTAAGTTCTTCATTCTTTTGGCGAAGAACAACATTCTTCTATTGAGAAAATGCACGCCTTTTGTCTAAATCAGAGGCAACGTCAAAGGAAGCTCTTCCAACCTGCGAAAGAATAATATAAGTTAAGACCTGGCGATGGAATAAATACATAAACAGGTTGAAGAAATGAAAACATACCAGGGTACCAAGAGAATTTAAGATACTGGGAGTCAGCGATCTTGAGATTCCTTGTAGAGAATCATTATCTACCAATATGGGAGCATCGCATACTTTTGCGAGAGCCTGGGATGTCTTATTAAGAACTTCATCTTCATAATTATTAGCGATACCATGAGTAATATCGCCAAAAATCTTGGATAATTGAGCCATTGAAGACTCGGAAAAGGAAGAATCTTTCATGAAAGAAATATCATTATCATCATCATTGTTGTCCTTATCAAAATCAACACTTAAATTTTCTGGAATGGGTTGAGGAGTTGAAGAAGAAGAGAGTTGTGTTTTTCTTCTCTTTAAGGGAGGATCATCAGATTCCTCACTGCGATGGACAGTAGGTTTCCCTTTGGGAGGAGCAGTAGATTTCCCCTTGCGATCAACTGTGGATTTCACCTTGGTTCTCGCAGGCTTTATTGGTTCTAATTCTTCGATTTCCTGTGAACACAGATAAAGATAAGCAATGGGGGCTACAATATATTGTTAAAACTAATGAAAGGATATTTCTTACTTTATCTGTTAAAGATTTAAGAGCTAAGAAAGTGATGGGTTTCCTAAAATCCTGGTAGCTGAGTTTCATCTTGTCAATCTGGAAAAGATTGAAGTAATTAGAGAAAATATAAAAATATGGGGAAGATAGTGAATAATAATTATACAAAAGATCGGAGAGAACATACCTCTTTTGTTCTTTCAGGCCAGTTGAAGACCCAAGGTTGATATTCTGAAAGATTCGCGGGTAATGCGCGAGAACCAGAAATGTAAGAACCTTCAAGGCATAACGGATAAATGAACCACTTGTTATCGCTGGAGTGGTGAGGTCCTTGATTATTAGATGTATTCCAATCAATGTCTAGCATAAGAGCTTTATCATCAGCGATCTTTTCTTTCTTTAAGCGAACACCCCAGCAAGTGTTATCCCTCTTCATAGGGACTATTTTGTAATTTTCAAAAAAATTATCCACAGTATAATCTGCAGAGACAATGGGAACATCTTTAAATTGAGGATTCTTCGCAGCTTCAGGGTAGCGAGATCCTTTATCAGCACCGCGAGAAGCATATTCAAGCAGCAATCGAATACAATCTCCACCCAATTGATATATCGCTCGCGAGAACCTCTCGTCAGAAATTATTTCATAGAATAGTGGAAGTTCCGGATCATAGAGAGGAATGGGAAGACCAGTTTCAAGTTGACCTAGTGATACTATAACCTTCTCGCGAGAGCATTGATAATCAGTGAATAATTTGAGAGAAAGTTCGGATTTAGGGTTCTGATTTGGAATTGTAGACAGAGTAAAACCTTTGCTTTTGAGTTTTTCTTGCATCTCACCAAAAGCAACCAAATTTTTAGCACCAGCGGCAACCATTTTTAAGTATGGGAATGAAAGAGAAGGTTGGAAAATAAGAAAGAAATCACAGCGATAGAAGACTTGCAGAAAAATTACGAAGAAGAAAGAATAAGAAAGTAAAAAGAGGAAACGAAAAGAATAAAAAGAGTATTTATAGTAGAAGAAGTTTCTCGAGAAGATGAATGCAATAAATGCAAAGAAGAGACATGAACGGTCAGATCGCAAAGGTTAGAAAAGACGTGTCAAAGATTTATTGGAAGAAAGAATGCATGAAAACAGCTGGCGAAGGATACAAAAACGTGTCAGAACAGAGATCAATGTGAAAAGATAAGTAGTTGCGGCATTTAGTTCTCATGATCTTCTCTTCTTCGCAGAAAAGACATGAGAAGAGGCAAGATGTAGGACCAGAATATCGCTACAACGATAATCCTGCGATATTAACAACACTTCTGGATATTAACAACGTTTCTGTGAGAACATCGAGAGTACTTCAACAACATCTGACGAGTGTTGCAGAATTGCTTAAGGAATGACATAATGACTGACGAATGAAGGAACATGTAAAGAGCATGTGTTGACCTGCGATAGTTATAAAATTAGCGAGAAGGAAAATCATGGTTGTCACGATGATGATCGCAGTGTAAGTCCGAGATAAAAGGAAGACTTAGCTATCGTCCATTATATAACTACCCTATAAATAGAGACCCAATATGTCCAGAAAATGATGATGTATTTTTGAGAGTTGAAAGAGTCTTGAGGAGAGAGAAACTTCAAGAGAATAGTTGTAATCTTGATTTCTTCCATTTTTGTAACATTTTTGAGAACAAAATAATAAAGTGTCGTTTTAAATCTTCAATTGTGAGTTGATTATATCAAGATCTTAACAAGGGTGTAGTGTGGGATTTCCTGCAACTACATTATAAGTTAAAAAGACCTAATTATCCTCCCCTATTTATAAACCTAATGAATCAAAATAAACCAAATCAGTTTTCTTTTTTTCATCTTCATCTTCTCTTCTCCTCCTCTATCAACTGTAAACACCATTAAAACTGAAATTTTCACCGTGTTCGATTAATCGGCGATTTGAAAAATTGATAATCGTTGATTGAAACCTATATTAGAGATGCCAAAGAAAAAGGTTGACGAAGATTATAGCCGTTCTAATGAACCAACCCCTCCATTAGGTTAAGAACATCAATTTGAAACTCCTCAACCGTCAAAATCAATCCCAATGACTTATATGCGGTATGTTTCGGAAAACCTAGTTAGGGTTTAGTCTATTGTGTATGATTTAAGTTAGTTTTGTATCAAAAATTAGGGTTTTGGATCGAAATTGAAACTGGAATTTGTTTGTTGCATGTGAGTTACGGTTGATAATAACCCAGATACCAACCGTAACTGTATAATTTGAAGAACTTACGGTTGCTAACAACCCAAATACGAACCGTAACTTAAATTTTTTGAAAATTAGGTTCAGTTGCGGTTGGTATCGAAACCTTAGTTAGGAACCGTATTTCCTTCTGTATGTTTCAAAGATTTTTTACGGTTCATATTTGCATCTCACTTATGAACCGTACTTGTGGTACGGTTCATAACTTAATGAAAGTTACCAACCGTACATCATCCTGTATGTTAAGAAATTTAAAGTAGTGATGTACGGTTCAAAAATGTAACAAAATTACTAACCGTAGTTTAGTTACGGTTTGTCTCGATTCTTTTTTTACGAACCGTAATTGGTTAGTAATTGATGTGTTAGATACGGTTGATATATTTTCATTAGTTACCAACCGTAGTCTAGTTTCGGTTGGTCTCGATTCATTAGTTACAAACCGTAACTATGCATGCTCACCATATTATTTTTTTTGTATTTCTTTTTCTATATTATTTGTTCTACCCTTAGTAAATCAATCAATTGTAATGCTTGTGTAGGAATCCTTATAGGGTGAATAAAAAAGAGGAAACAACTTAACCCTGATTGATCATACGCCCACCCCTCGCGGTGACAAGCATTTAGGGGTAGATAATAGAGGTATCCATAAGAATGAGAATAGGAAGAATAAGTTTGAAATTAAGTTGAGAGAAGAACATGTGGCTAAATCTGGAGTTGAGTTAGAAGGAGTGGAACATAATGATCAAGAAGGGGTCAGAGTCGAAACTAACCGTGAAGGCAATGAAAATGAAATTATAGAGGAAGAAACTAATTATGATGAAGATGAAGAAGTACCTAAAGAATCCAATGATGAAGAAGAGGAGGAAGAGGAACCAAATGATGAAGAGGAGGAAGAGGAAGAAAATGATGAAGAAGAGGAAGAGGAAAAAAATGATGAAGAGAAAGAAGAGGAAGAAAATGATGAAGATAGAGAAAATGCCAAGGAAAAACAGGTTGTTGTAGTTGCACCTCGAGTTAAAGAAAAGAAGCCGAGAAAGGAACCCGCACCAAAAGGGATGCATATTCCTAAAGGCAAAGAGTTTTTGTTGCCACAGAAGAGGAATAGAAGACCTTGGGGCGAGGCCCCAGATAAGTCGTCAATCTTATTTGGTTATAAAGATTCCTGGGCCACAAAAGTATGTGAGACAAGGGTATGATTTTTCTTACTTTTCTCAAAACATTCAATTTATATAACCTATTTTGGTACATTTTGTTTGTTTGTTTCAGTTCACCAAAATATGTTTATATGTTTATATTTTGGTATATTTGTTTTTTTAGGACCATGCAAGATGCAAAAAATTGCTCAAGCGTCAAAGGGATAAACATTGTCCATTAAGTAAAGAATGTGTTGCGGTTCGCAATCTAGTGGTTAGTACAGGATTAGGGCCTGGACTTCATTCCCAATCAGAGTATAATAGTGTTGTGGTCTCTGCCTTCAGGGAACGATTTTGGCTTGAAACCGATACGTTTCATCTTCCATTTGGAGAGATGACAATAACATCAGACGATGTGAAGAGTATTCTTGAACTTGAAGTTGAAGGAAAATCGGTGTTTGAAGGTTTCAACAACAACATGTCTTGGGCTGACCTTTACACCCTTGTTCAAGGAACACTTGGTTGGGAGAAAGATGAAACCGAGATGGAGTTTCAGTTGGATGGTGGTTATAACCATGATGAACCACATAAACCACGTATCATCAAAAAGCTTTTGTTGAAGAATCTGAGGAAAATTTTTAAAGGAACACTGAAAAAGGAAGCGGCGGGTGAGGTGATGGATGAAACAAGAGTTAGGCGTACAGCCACAGCTTATTTGTTGTATTCTCTTAGGACCATATTATTTCCCGATAACTCGGGAAATAGGGTGAATATATATTCATTACCTACAGTTGTTGAAGAATTTGGACGACACCAAAAATTATCCATGGGCCACTGCCACCCTTTCATATTTACTTGAGATCCTAAGAAAGGCCTCGAGGGTTGGAGCTACTGAAATTGCAGGGAATGTTGCGCTTTTAATGGTAAGTTTGGATACATTTTTATTATATGATATTTTGTTATATTTTTAGTCGTGTGGAAATTGTTTATACCATTTTTTTCTTCTAGGCATGGGTTTATGACCACTTTCCGAGCCTAAGACCTCCTACTGAATGGGAAGAACATGATTATGGCCCTACGGGAAAGAAGTTCAAGTTCACTGGTAGACAACAAAGGTGCAAAGAGGAGACGCTCATTCTAATGAGGGAGCAAATAGATGCGTTCACCTTTCAAGATGTTATCTTTGACCCTTATTCGAGGATCCAAAATGGAGTTGATGCTCGTAGGTTCACATAGACCGCAGGCTACAACGGACCATTGTATCATCCCACCGGTTATGTTATGACCAATCCTCGTCGAACTCTACGCCAATTTGGTCATATTCAACAAAGGGTTATCAAGGAAAACTTCACATTATCCAAGCAAGGATCCGAGAAAAAAGTCCCCAAAATTGTACTCAACTACCGCCCAACTCCGATGGTTGATGCTTGGAACAACCGCCATCAAGCAAGATACCAACTCGCAGCAGGAGAGGAAAGGGCTTGTAACAACACGAAAGAATCATCTGATGATTACATGGGTTGGTATTATCATTTTGGTCATCCACATGTGATCAATACTGATCCGGAAGCCCAGCCATATATTCAAAAGGCTACGTCACAAAGGAAGTCGGTCGACGAGACCAAAGAGAAAAAGGGTCTATTTGGTTTGACTTGGAAGAAGCTATATTTCATGTCGGTACGTAATTTTGTTATCCTCATGACTTTGGATTTTAAGATTAATGTATATTATGAAATAATCTCTTAACACTCTTTTTTATATGTGAATAGAAAGAGCGAGCCCAAGGTTTGGCAAATAGCTTGACTACATGCATCCATAGTAATGGTGTGATCAAAGCTCCTCAACAAAAGATCTTACAAGAGCGAATAAGGAACATGCATAATCCATTCATGTCAGAATTGTATGAGGGGTTGGTCAGGGAAGAAAGAGGCTTAAAGAGGAGTAGAAACTCTCTTGGAGGTGCGAGTAGTAGCCATAGTCAACCTTCACCTAGTAGCGAAGAGACAAATCTTGAAGAGGAGGTGCATGGAGTGGGTACTGGCCAAAGAGGTGGTCGTGGTCGCAGTAGCCACGGTGGTCGTTGTGATGGTCCTAAAACTCATGGTGGTGGTAGCACCAACAAAAGGGGTCGCGGTGGTCGCCGTTCTTAGTTATGGTTGTTTTGTTAGTTATGGATATGTGTTAGTTGTGTGTGGTTAGTTATGAATTTCAACTTATGGATATTATGACAAACTAATAGTTGTGTGTTAGTTATGTATTTTAGCTTATGGATATTATCTATGAATTTGAGTTATGGATATGTGTGTTTGTTTGTGACAGTTATGGATATGTGTGTTTGTGTAGTTACAAAGCTGAGGCTGAAATTTGAACTCATAGTTACGGTTGGTAACTGAATCTGCAGGATAAACCGTAACTTAAGTTACGGTTCACAATAACGAACCGTAAGTGACTATCACAAGGTACGGTTGGTTTACTTATTATAATTACGAACCGTAAATCATCCTGGATGTTTCAAGTTTAGAATGTGACCAATTACGGTTGGTAAGTGCTAAATAGTTAACAACCGTAACTTTGGAATTCAAAATGCTTCAGAGTTACGGTTGGTAAGTGATAAATAGTTACAAACCGTAACTATGGAATTCAAAATGCTTCAGAGTTACGGTTGGTAAGTGATAAATAATTACAAACCGTAACTCTGGAATTCAAACTTCTTCATAGTTACGGTTGGTATATTCATTATAGTTACCAAACGTAACTTTACTTCTATCACACTGACATGTCCTTATGTAATTTGAAAATATAGCCGTTGAGACCTTCAACAACTTCTTTTTCAAAAAATAGATCCATTATTGAAGATTTTTTTTTGTTTCGATATATATATATATGATTATCCTCCTTGCTAGAAGTTACACCTACACATGAATCATCTCTTCCCTTAAACTAGATTATGGATCCAAACCCTAAATTCACTTTGGAAGAAGATTTATATATTTGCCGCATCTTTGTTCTATGCTATCCAAAAAGAGGAGAAGAACGACGTCGATGTGGTTTAATGAGTACAAGTTATTTGAGAACTCTTTTTGAAAACTTTGTTTCCGAAACAGGTAACCCTTATAACCGCGATGGAATTATGTTGTATGTTCGATATGGAACTATTCGGGATAACGTTAAAGAATTTATGGCATTAGTTCGTATTATGGGTGAAATACGATTAAGGGGTGAAACTGATGCTGAAGTTTTAGAGAGATCTATTCAAGAATGGAGACGATGGAAAAGGTTGAATTTTTATTACTTACCTCATTTCAACATCCTTAACGACTTCTATCGCACTCGTAGACCCGGATATTAGTATCCTTTTAAGTCGCATGAATGAATGAGTTGTAATGTCATTTATATTTGTAATGTGTAGAAAATCTGATATCAAAGTATCCTTTTAAGTTTTAGAGAGCTCTGTACCAGTTGACTCAACCATTCTTGTTTATTCTTCATGTCAACTGTACCAGTTGATTCCACCATATTGATTTATGGTTTGTAACTAGATGATAGTTATCAACCGTAAATGACAATGACACTGAAAATTTGTTTGCTACTATAGTTATGGTTGGTAACTATATTATCGTAACCAACCGTAAATAACAATGGAAGTTAAATGTGTTTGTGAAGTTTGTTACGGTTGGTAAGTGAATGTTATTACGAATCATAAATAACCCTGCAACCTTGAATTCTGCTAATATTAGCTCAACATACTTGGATTTGATATATAGATTGAACAAAAAACTTCATTCATAACGTGAATCAAATAGATATGATATTGTCACTTTTAATCACATCACATTTAGTCAAAATACCAAAATACAATATATAAAATGTATCTCACCACCCTTAGGAACATCTACGCATCCTCTTCATCACTCATAACTACGAATTGGGTTGGCCTCGACAATAGTATAGCATTCCATAATTCTATTCTTTCCTCAAATCGATTGCACCAAGTCTTGGGGAGTTCACCGTCACAATCAAATCCAATCCTCAATGGAGGTAATGGGATTCCTTCTTTCAATTGGAGGCCGATGTAATGATTTCCTATCACGTGCCCAATGACAACTATTTTTTTTGTTGACAAACCTTCGGCAAACGGTATTCTTGTTGGTGCAAATATAAAATTCATATCTCTGGAGATCAAATGAATGACGCAACTGAAGGCGTTGGCGAGTAGTTGGACACCTATTGGCATGCTCATCCAATATTCACTTTTCAACCATTTATTTCCATTTAACCGCCTTTCCCATTATGCAAATCTCTCGTTTAACAATGCATCAGTTTCATCTCTTTCGATTCTCATCATTGGATTATAGAAGTCGCGGTGACCACGTAGTTACATTAAGAATTTTTGCCTTACATAAGTAACTTGGTCACAACCCCATTCTTTCGCTTCCTCAAAGGGTCCAATTTGATCCACAAATACGTGGTAACCACAATTCACATCACCATCAACATCATCTGTGGCCTTGATATAATCACAAATATAGTCGGGGAAATTTGGAAGGTAATAATCATAGAGAATGTAATAGTTCCTTTTATATCGCCCATTCTCATCTGTAGGTGGTGGTTTAGGAACTCCTTTATCCGAAGAGTCGGCTTCTCATCACTTGACGGAAATGTTTCAACCATCGGAGTATTTCCATTGTTCCATGCCAATTTTTTAACACCGACGTTACGACCAAGTCTTTTTACTGAACTTTCTTGGGAGGAAACCACGGAACCGACAACTTTAACTTCTTTATGGCTTGATCCGGTTTCATATAAACCTTTTTCTTTAACTCCATCATATTTTTTCCACTTTATTTGCAACCATTTCCTTTAGCAACAACTCTGCTTCTTTGTTCTTGTTTGTAGCAAAATCCCGGACCTTTTCCTTTAAAATCAACTTTTCTTGTTGCACTTTCTTGAGTAGGAAGATCGATACATTTTTTTTGTACATTTCGACGGCTCGATTCTCCTTATCCGCTTGACCTCTTTTTCGTTTGTTTCTACCTTGAACATCATCCTCTTCCATCTCATCCTCCGCTTCATATTTCTTTCTCAACCATTCATAACCCGAAGGATCTCTTTTCTTTGATTCTTCCGCCAATTCCCTTGATTTTTTATTTCCTACGTACCTCTTTTTTTTTTGTAGGAGGCCTCCCCTTTCTCTTCCCCTTTGGTGGTTCCTTGATATCAAACCTAAATTGTGGATATACAAAATCTCTCAAGTTACTCAACCATATTTGCCTTTGGCCCCAGCTTAGTGTAGCATATTTCTCGGCTAGAGCTTTTCCAATCTCGGTAGCGGCAAACGTTCCTCCAAAATCTCGATCAATTATTGTTTCACGGAATGATAATTGTTGCCAAAAAGGGATCAACATCTTCAATCGGGATCACTTTGTCTTGGTATGTGGCTATAACATGTTGACATGGGAGTCCCAAACTTGTCATGTTTGGACAAACACACTCTTCTTCATAATCCCCCAATTCAAAATGTTGTACTTCATACATTATCTTATCAATTGCGCAGTGCGAAACTTGAAATGTAATTCCCCTTAGCCACGAATTTTCTAACCATTTGGTGTGTAGTTTACCTTTGATTTTTTCAAAAGACTCCATAACTCTATCGTGATCACGGCGGAAATATGCATCCATGGCTTCGAATAACGTAACTGACCCACCATTACAACTATGAAGTTTCTTCTTCAACCAGTTGTGAGATGACCCCGCCGTACTTGTAGCTTGGTTGTCAAAGTGCCTATATTGGTTAGTGAACGCCGCTACAAACTTCTCTTTGTGAGGATCCAACCAATTATCCAACAAATACTTCACAACACTTGGATAACTTCTTTTCCAATGAGCCACTAACATACGAGCTCTATCCTCATATTCATCCACGGTGATAGACTGTATTAAGGCTCTCCATACCATTTTGAAACTATCCCATTTTAGTTCCGCCAACTTGTCATCCTTCTTATATTTCTCCTTGGCTTCCTTTTGTTGATGTAATGGTAGTTTCTTTATTTTATCCATTTCGCTTTTTTTGTTTGGACGGAAAATGTGCATGCACTTAGTTTCAATACTATTCCACAAGTGGAATGTGCAAAGAAGGTTATGAGCTTCCGGGAAAACCCTCTTTATTGCATTCAACAAATCTTGTTCCTTGTCGGTAATAATCACCTTTGGAGTGTATCCCTCTACGAAGAATATCTTCACTTGGTTTAATGCCCACACATAGCTCTCTTCGAGCTCATTTTTCCAGAAGCAAAAGCCAACACTAAAAGGAGCATTTGTAGAAGTTTGCCCGACAATGTTCAATAACGACATCTCAAACTTGTTGGTTTTGTATGTGCAATCCATTAGAAGCACTTGATGAGAGCACCGTGACAACTTTACAAACTCGGGATGAGCTAATAAAAGATGTTTTAGTCATCCTTTCTCATCTTCATCGTGGAAAACCGAGTAATTATGCGTCTCCCCCAAATGCCTTAATTGTTGCATTTCGTTCCTTTGTTCCCATTTCTGGTTCTTCAATTTTGTTCTTGCGTTGTAGATGTTAGGCAAAGTAGAAGCATTTTGTGGGTTTCTTTCCTTTAAGTGGTATTGTAATACCCCTATTTTCAGCAGTGGTTCGCCGATGGAATGGAATATAGGTAATGGATTGTCCTCTCCTAACACCGAGGACTTTTCAGCATATTTGGCTTCAGAGTTGGCAGAAAACTCTGCAGTTAAGCATGCTCGGGTGGGAGTAATCCAGGGATAGGTGACCTCCCGGGAAGTTTTTGCTGGATTACCGCAGCAATGCCCGTTGAAAACCCCACACTACCGGGTAACCGAAGTGGCTAAGTGGGGACAGTATCGGTGGAGGGACTGGTCATTACAAATATTGCGTGAAGTTCAGTTAGATATTTGTTGGTATGAAGTTTGTGAAACAACCGAACTTTGTACACTTGGTAAAATCTTAATCAACGCGAAGTTCGGTTAGATATAGGTTGCGAACCAATCGAACTTCTAGACCCTAAAGTTCGGCTACATTGCGGGCAAATCGAACCTTACTTTGTAAATCCTATAAACAAAGTTCGGTAACCTGTGTGTTAACCGAACGACTAAAAACCTCCATTAAAAGCGAGTTCAGTAACCTGTGTGTTTGGAAAAAGTAACCGAACTACACTTTCATATGTGTTCAGTTACGTGTTCTTCACATAAGGTAACCAAACAAGCCCAAATCTACTTAAAAAAATTATATTTTTTTTGAAATTTTGGATCAATTCAACTAGCATTATCTAAGTTTTAAGCATACCTGGGTACCCAAATACTCTTCCTCCGGTTGTGGTTGGTAAAATCCATGTTTTTCTTCTTCATCTTCTCTAACTTTACTCTCTCAATAATTCTACTTCTTTAAAAAAAAAGCCATCTGATTTTTTAATCTCACTAATTATCTTTAACTTAATTATTTCACTAATTATTACACTAACTATTACTATTAACACTAACTAATCATTACCCAAAATTAATCATGAGGGTAATTTAGGTATTAATATAAATATCTAGATAAGGGGTGACCTAGATTTACTTCTAATGTCTTACCCAAAATAAAACAATGGTCCCCAAAAAAAAAAGGCTGGTCCCCACAAAATGGTTCATTTTCTGAGGAAAAATTTCTCACAAACCCATATTTAATAAAATTAGTGTTTCACTTCTTCTTCTTCCTTCGCTTTTGTTTTGTGATTTTCTTCAGTTCTTCTTTTAAAATCTTCCTTATGTGATTTTCTTCTTTTTTCCGAGAGAACAAGGAGAAATAAATCGAGGATGATCATGTTGCTTAATAAGAAGAATTTTTGAAGAATATTCAAATTGATTTCAAAATCATTGTGGCAATGGAAAGATTGGGTTCGCTTTAAATTCAAGAGAAATTAATAGGGTCTTTAGAAGTTAATGCAAATACAAAGGTTGGGTTGCTGTTGGAATAGAAAAATCAGAACAACAAGGAAACAATACTTTTTGAAGCTACAAAATAACAAAAACATGATGTTGTTTTCGGTCATTTAGTGTGTTGAATGATGATAAATTGTGAATAATTTAGAATGTGTGTATGACTGGATTTGTTGAGTTCCTCCTCAATTCTAGTTTGCAGGTCGAAGAGAAGCTATATAAGAAGAAAAAACAACAACAACAAAGGGATATATGATATATCTTTACCAATACCAAGGCTCCCACAACCTTTTTGACAATAGAGAAAGAGGTTTGCATGTACGTATGTAACTTTCATCTTTATCTATCTTTACTGATGTGGTTGCACTCATTTCGAACCAAGCTTATTGCACTCTAAGCTTAATTTTGGTGTTGTTTGGTACTGTTATCCTTGCCTTTTCTTATGTTGAAGAAAGCACAATAAAAACAAGCCTTTGCTTATATGGTTAATTCTCTTTTGCATTAGTTGTTGAATAATTGAGCTGATCTTGTGCCCATTAATTATCTGTATGTTGTTTTTTTTTTACACTTCACTGATACTTTCCTTGATGTGTATCTATGAATGCAGTCAGGATATGAACACCTATGCTGCCTACAAATGCATACAGCCTCGGGACCACAACTTCAGCACCACTTGCGTATGTAGGCCAAGCACCCAAGGGATGAAAAGGTCATTGAATGTGTACATTGCGGATGTAATGGTTGTGCCAGTGGTGATTGATTCCTACTATTTTTAATTAGTTTTCTGTCTCTTTCTAAGCAATGTAAAACAAAAAGTGTTGAAGATTGGTCCCTCTTTTCAATGGTATTAATCATTATCTAGTGATTGCAAACTTAATGAGATTACCATCAAAGCTGTAATCTAGTATTCAAGTATTAAAAATTTAGTATTTTGATATCGTTCTTATCGCTGAAATATGATTTTTGGTCTTCATCATGGCCTACTTGTGATTGTTACTGTCTATATCATTGTGAATCATTACTAGTTACTTGTCAGAAAATAATAATTCTAGTGAAATAAGTTCTAGCAAGGTGGGAAACAAGTTCTACCCACATCATTCCTGATATGTATTCGAGAAAATGATTGCATAATTCGTTATGCATCTTTTTTTGTGAGGTTATTTTTTTAGGCATATATTTAGGTTGGTCATAATCTTTAAATAATTTGTTATGCATCTATGAAATTGGTTGCATATCCTGTTATGCACTACAAAAGTTGTTGCATAATTTGTTATGCAGTCCAGAAAACGGGTGCATAACACGTTATGCCGTAACTTTTTTGTTAGTATTGGAACCAACAAAACAAAGACTGCATAACTTGTCATGCACCTACAATAAAATGGATGCATAATCTATTATGAAGTCATGAAAATGGATGCATAATGCATTATACATCAATTTTATTTGTATGCACTAAAATCCACCAAAACAATGGCTATATAACTTGTTATGCAATTGAGAAAATGGTTGCATAATTAGTTATGCGTCTGTTTTTTCTGTTGTATTCAGGCATATACAACGTTTTAGTGGCTGCACAAACCAAAATAATAGATGCATGAACAAAAAAAATAGTTGCATAACGTGTTATGCATCTTTTGTGGTGTATGCATATTGTGTTATGCATCTTTTTCGGAGGCTGCATAACGAATATGTAGTCATTTTTTGGATTTTTCCCATAAAATGATGATCACCTACTACTTTTTCATGAAAAACAAAAATTTGATATTGTTCTTTGTACTCGTTGTGTAGCTCTCCTAAAAAGATTTCCAATGATATAAAATTTGTAAAATTCCAAGGCACGGTGTTGATGGTGGATTTTAGTTCAGGGCTAAAGTTGTAAAACCAATTTTTTGTGTAACCATCCTGCAGAGGATGAGATTATTTTATAAGTGATGAATACTTCTTCACTTTACTAATTCACCTAGAATGGAGAATGTAGCAACAATCCCCCGAATATTCTGTGAATTTTAGCATTATTGATTAATGCATAAAACGCCTTGTATTTCATGTGTTGTTCCTAGCAGGACTCTTATTGTTGGTGCGGCATGATGACTGATTGTTACTCGCAGCAAGGTAGCATGAATATCCAAGTACCAACAGTGAGGCATGCACGAAATGCCCGTACATGCTATAAATCTCGGTGTGTTATACTAGCCCGATTGAGCATATAACTCTCGGTGTGTTATACTAGCCCGATTGAGCATGTAACTCTCGGTGTGCTATACTATCCCGATTGAGCATATAACTCTCGATATGTTATACTAGCCCGATTGAGCATCTAGATTGTCCATAGAAGTCTAGAAACGATCACGATCGTACAACTTCACCAGCATGATTGGATGGCCCAGATCGAATCCAATACCCCCAAGCAGGTATTGGAATATTCACTGCCGACCCAACGCGGGCCCCGCATGGTTGGCCTCCCCAAAAGGGGTGGAAAAGCTTTCCAAACCGTCCAAACCAAGCGGAATGGATAAGAAACCCTAAATTAGGGCTTGCGGCACATTACATGTGTCGCAAAACGATCTCAACCATCCATCTTCGCAGGCTTAGATGGGGGGTGTGGATGTAGATTCAAAGGGCCCGGAGCATGTCAACACAATCACCGTAAGCCCGTCTACATACATGACCAGTCGGTCAGGACCAACCATGGTTGTTTGTCCCAATGCGTGCGCACAAAACCAAGTATAACGCACGGACGGCCAAAACCCTAATTAGGGTTTGTAACGATCACGAGCGTCCGATTTCTCCTGATCGAATGAAGGGATTAGGAGACAATTGAACTGGTCCAGTGAGCATCAACATGATCATCGTGGACCCATCTATCTCCTCTCCCGACCGACCAAGGCATACCATGCTTGCTTTCTCCAAATCGCACGCCCAAACTAGCGTGGTCATGCTTCCCAAATCACAAACTGATCTCGACCACTTAATTTTGCCAAACAAATTGAGTGTCTTAGATCACATTTCCATGGGACAGTCAGGTATAGGCGTGAATATCAGCCTACCAACTACACGCCGGACCAATCGGCCGAGACCAAACAAGCTTGGTCGTCTCGAAACGCGCGCCTTGAAGGTGGCATACCACGCCCCTTTAGGAATCCTTTGCGGCATAGGATTTCTGTCGCAAATCGATCTAAGCCACTCAACTTCACTGGTAAATTTGAGTGGCCTAGATCAAACCTTCGTGGGACAGTGAAGCATGGACATGGACATTGGCATGCTGTCTACACGCATGCCTGATCGGTCCTCCATGAAATTCCTCCCATGCTTGGATTCGACCAAGATGAAAGGGTGCACTCGTGCACCTCCTAAACCCTAATCCGATGGTCGCATATGTGGGTCACAAGTCATCTCGTCCGTCTGCCACCATGCGGTTGGCCAAGGGAGGATTTGCTAGCGCGTCCTTCAAACCCTCACGTGAAGTAGGCAAGGCATAATGCTCAACAACGATGCTTCATATATGCCGAATACATTCGATGCATAACATGCATAGAGTACACACGATACTTTACAAGTATCGACTTCCTAAATAACTTAGTTATTTAACTAGCCTTACATGCTACCTTATGTGGGTCCCACGATCCACACACTCGACACATCAATCATGTCACAAACTTGGGGATACATACTGGGGTATTGGTCTGGCGGTTTACAACGTGCAGCGTGTAACGCGCCATCACAAGAACTTGTCAGGAAGACATGGACGGTTAGTGATGATAGGAGAAGTGGGCAAGACTGATCGTGTGACGCTAACACACAACTCCACTAATCCATCACTCCACTTCCTCTACTTCCCACGAGAGATGTGAATAAGGCTCAAATGACTTGTATAAATAGGTTCTCCGCCCTATTTCCACAACAGAATACAACACAGAAACCAAGTGTTAATACACAACGTATTCAAACACCCAGAGCCTGCTTGCATTATTCGTAAGCCTGCTCACCTTTTCTGTTACAAGTCATAAACAAGCCTACACCTTCACAATCTCAACACCTTCTTCGCTTCCCTCCCTAAGATCAACCCCATCTCCTTCACTTTGTGACCGAAACAAGTCTGGAATGGCCATTTCTTGGTTTAGGCCAGAATTGTATAGATTGATCTCTCGAATCAAAAGCACTCCCGTGAAGTGCATTTGTTTTGGGTTTAGATTCACTTCTCATCCACACACCCCAAATTACCAAAACCAGTAGAAGTAGTTTTTACCCATAAACACACGGTTTTTTAAATATGTTATATCCAAGTTGTGTTGCCAATTATACCAATGAAAATTTAAGATGCATAACCGATTATGCAGACGGTTTTAAAATTTTCATATAATTATGGGTGTCATGGAATCTAAAATTAATTGTGGGCCTGACAATGAGAATATTATTTCTTTTGGGTCTGCGCCTAAGTTTTTCTTTCAAGATATCTTAACAGTACTTTAGGTCCATCAACTAGGACCGATTATGTCTGTCAATTCCACATGTAACTCATCGGTGTTGACTTTGAGCATTTGATGACCTTGATAACTCAATAATGTTTGCCTTGCTTATTATCTAACCTCTAACTTTGACCGAGAGGGTTGACTTCGACTGAATATGTCCTAAATTAATCTGGTTAAATTTTTCACGGTTCATTGATCGAATGTAGAATAGTTCCTTATAGAACAAGTTCATAAATAGAATCGGTCTATAATTAAACCAATTTTCAATGACTATTAAGAAATTACGAAATAGTTCTTACTTAAAGAAATGTCAACCAACTACCATTATTGCTTCCGCTTTATCAAAATCACTAATGCATAATGTATACCATTTTTTTTTGAAGGATTTCATTATAGATTTTTATAATCGAGACCATTTTTTTCGGCACTGTAAAATAATCGTGTGTGCATTATGATATGTATGTGTATTTAAGGTATAATTTCTTCCTCAATGTTGATTTTTTGATCGTGTGAGATTATTGTGCTTAAGATTATTATGTCAAAACTCTTTAGCTATCACCACAGTGATAATAGAGTATTTTTTATCTTAGCAATAATCATAACGTTATCGTAAGCACGAATTCGCCAAACTATAAAGGTAAGGTTTAGCGATTATTAAACTATTATGATAATGGCGTTATTGCTAAGTTGTTTGGCGAGCACCACAGTGACTTCAAATAATTTTTGAGCCATAATCATTATATTATCAAGTGCTTATAATATTGTTTTGCTTAAATAAATTATAACCACAATTACCCACAAGTAATTTGAGTTCACATGTTTAGGAGAACATTGGAGTGTATGATATCTGATCATACATTATGGATCTGAATCTTTTGAGTCATAATAAGTGTCTAGTATCATTTTCCGAGTGCCACTTTTACCTCATTTACTAGACATAAAAATAATGACCATGATGTAAATGTCGCATAATTTATTATTATTTCTTAAATTAACTCATTATCGAGTTCAGTAACCCATTACATAATTTTAAGACTTTCATGAAAATTTGTTATTATGTTGGTTTATATCCAAAGTTTATTGCATCCTCTAAAGAAATTGAGGTTTTATTTCTGGATACATTCTCAAACATTTGTGAAAATGATATTCATTGCCTATTCTATATATCCTTCATTTTATCCATACTATAACCATTATTTATCACGATTTTTAAGCTTGTACCATATTTAAATTACATATGCGTCAAAGAATTTACTTCAATGAAATTTCACTATTGAATTCTACTTATAGACTTTCTTAACGCTCGATTTTGTTTTACGAAAGGTTCATCACGTTTGGATATTTTTTCAATTAAAGGGTGTTGATATTTTCACAAATTATGTATGACATGCTTTTGAATAAATGTTTGTGTTTAATTTTTAGGGTTACTCATAATTATTTATAATCGACTAATTTTATGATAAGATCAAGTATGTCCATATCATTGAGTGGGCCATGCAATGTCACAAGGAAATCTAGTGTGATATTTGCAATTATACATGTTTGCTGGATTATTTAGTTATCACCATAGTGATACTAAACTTTTATCTTGTAAGTGTTGAATATTTTGAGTCATCTTAGTTTGATTTAACGATTAGAACAAACACTGCTCACAAGTAGTTTTGGTTCACACGTTGAAACAAATATTAAGGTTATCTAAATGTTTCATATACATGTGAAATAATATCCACCCACAGGTGACTACAATTCACATTGTATTAGGCTGAACATATTTAGAATTATTTGAGTTTGTTATTACATTTTAGGATGTGATTCTCCTACAGGTGACTTTAGTTGTGGTATTAAACAAACATAATTTTGTGTGTATGAGAAGGTAAAATATCTACTGATGTTTTTCATGTCTCACATTTTTCCTTGATAAGGTTTTACCTACAAGAGAGTCTTATTGAAGGTATGAAACTATTGTAAGCTTAATTTTCATTTATTTCTATTATAAATTTCATCTTTTGTTCTTATTAATTGTTGATTATAATTATTTTGTAGACATTTAATGGTCCAATTTTTGGAAGATAAAATTGTTTATCACCTGATATTTTTTCGCGTTACTGTGTACATCTATCAATTGCATTATGAATCTCAATCCGTGGATGTTTTCTTGAACATTCATTATTGAAATTGAGAGGCAATTAATTATAGAAAAAGTGAAAAATCATAAAGTCTGATAAAGGTGGTGAATATTGTGAAAGGTATGACAAATAGGATAATATCCTAAATCTTTTACGTAGTATCTCCAAAGGTTTGGAATTGTTGTTCAGTACAGAATGCCAACTTATCCTTGGCATAATGGTGTATATCAAAAGGCAAAATCCTACTTTTATGAAAATGTTTAGAAGCATGATGAGTTATGCATAATGGCCACGCATCTGTGAATGTATGTTCTTTCTACAACTACATGATTTAAACAGATTTCCGAGTAAAGCAGTTTAAAAGACACACTTTGGACTAGAAAGGATGGAAACCTAGTTTAAATCACCTTTAAGTTATGGTTGTTCACTTGGAGGTGATGACTTACATTCCCAAGAATGAAAATTGTATTTGAAAACTATTATTGGTTTATTGGTTTTCCTAAATAATCCAAATGGTATTCTTTAATGTTCTAACCGTAGTATGAGATTTATTGAAATCGGAAATATAAATTCATTAGTGATGGAATAACCAGTGGGAGTACGTGGATATATCTGTTCAAGAAGTCATGATAATGATCCCTTTATTTAAGATTTCTACAGATATTGTGAATCTTCTCATTGTTGGAATGTTAGATAATGAAAGACCACAAATTAATGATTCAATAGAGACCATAATTTTTTTGATAACAACATGAACCAGCATTAAGAAGGTCTCAAAAGAGATTGAAAGAAAGTTATTCATGTTGTTTCAGTGATTTTCTAACAAGAATTTATTTCATTTTTATATAGATTGGAAAATACTCGATTTATGGTTCAAAAATATTATGAATAATAATTTTGATTAATGGATTGATGTTATGTGAGCGAAAATCAATGGTTGAAAGTCAAGTCTCGAATATTGTTTAATTGCTCGAAGGACAAATCAGTTGTATGAAAGTGGGTATTTCTGACCTAACACGACTGTAATAGCAATGTCAAACCGTATAAAGCAAGACTTGTAGCCAAAGATTTTACTCTGAAATGATGCTTTTGATTATAAATAAGTTTTTCTCTCATGTCAAAGAAAGACTTATTCAAAATTATCATAGTATTATTAGTAGCTCAGTATGACCTAAGAGATTCATTAATTAAATGAGAACATAGCCTTTATTAATGATGATTATAAAGAAAATTTACGTGTGTTAATATGAAGGCTTTGCCTTATAAAGACAGGAACACATAGTCTACAAAGTTAAGAAATCAAGGTATGAAATTAAGCTCCTGAATATTGCATATCTAACATTCAAAAAAACCATTAATGTTATTTGGTTTTGGTTGAAATTCTTATAAATCCATGCATATACCTTAAGATCAGTTGGAGAAGTTCATACTCTTAGTATTTTATGTTAATACTTACTACCTACGAGTAGTGATCTTAACTTTATGCATATCTCTATATTTTAGAAAGGATATCAATAAAGCTTACCATGTGATAGTCACGTATCATGCGGATTACTAAAGCTCTCATGTAAAGTGTATATCGAATATTCGTAGAATTTTTAGATAATAACACATTTATAAAATTTTGTTTCATATTGAACAAAAGATATAATTTAATTTTCATTACGTCTTAATTTTGTTATGGAACATACAACAAGTTTTTGGTGTGTTAGCTAAATGCCTAATGAATCGAAAGAACAAATTACGGGAAAGATATCAAGAATCTTGAGATACTAATCTTGAATTATGTCTTACAATTAGTTAGCCAACCCAATTAGAGTTGATCAGGTTTTCAGTCTTCAATTTTTGTGGATGTGTGGATTCTATAAAGGAAGAATCTATTAATACTAGTCCCATAATTGAGTTTGAATATTTATGACTGCGAAACTTAGAGAAATTAAGGTTTGTCTCTACATTGCTGAAATTTATCGTCTTAGCTTCGCAGCATCAAATCATGATATGATACAAAAGGAATAAAACACATGAACCCTGAGTATATATGCGTGAATTAAGTAATTAAGAAACAATAATTGTTCATGTATCACTTAAGCACAATTGTATTCGGAAATGCACTTTATGAACAATTACCTTTTAAGACCTCCTAAGAAAAGATTAAAATCTTAGGTCTGTGGGGGTAATTGATTACCGAATCAGCTAATTTTTGTGATTCATTTTGAACACTTACTGAGATCTTATTAATGTCATTCTGAATTATTTCTGTATCCATGTTTAGCATACATTTATATGAATGGATGAATGTTAATTAACATAAATTGTCTTTCTTTTGAAGACATCAGTGGACCATTATGATGATATCCCAACTTAAGGCCTAGTCAAGTAAGTTATTTGTATTGTGGTGCATAGAAGGGAACATGTTGATAACATGACAATGTGCGACCGCCATGACTCGCATAAGTGATTTAGTTGGTTAAGGTATTATGTTTGAACCATTAAATTTTATTTAGCAATTATGCGTGCTTATGATTTTCTACGATTAACCGTTAAATAATTATCACATGGACCAGTGGGAGAAGGTAAGAATATTTCTATACATAGGAATATTCCTTTGGGCCATGTAATAATTGTGTTAATTACAGAATATTGCTAAATTATATCGGTTACCATTTCTGAGATTATTTCCTAATATCTCTTCTTTAATGGACGGTCGAGATATAATCCTATAAAAACCCTAGGAACTTGGTCCTCCTTCTACCTGTAAAAGGAACACAATAGCCATCGGTATTGGGTTCGGGAATTTTACTATTTATAACGTAAGATGTGAAGAAGAGAAATCAAAAGCTCCACAAGGTTTTATGGCTACCACCAGTTGATCGACAACGGACTACGGATTAGCGCTATAAGGTATTCCTCATAAACTATTCTTGCATATTTATTTTATGATTGTTATGAAGTTCGCGATACTAAATTACGTATCTATAAAATTATAACTTATAGGTGCATCTCTCAAGGATAATCCTAACATCATCAACAACTCTATTGTCGCAGTAGAATCCTAGATGCGATTCCAAATGTGGTAACTTAACGATTCCATACCCATTTGGTATAGGTCCCAACGAGAATGGGTGTTCCTTTACTAGAGATGGATTACGGCTCTACAACATCACATGCAATACATCTTTCAACCCTCCAAAACCATTCTTATCGCTTGGTCAAAACATAACTTCAGGTAAATATAATATGATTGAAGTGATAAGTATATTTGATTCAGAATTACGTGTAAAACAAGCACCAGCTACGATGTGTTAACAATACAAAACTGGTAATCTTACCTTAAATGAAGGCTTCACTTACTTGGCTATGAGAAATACCCCATTTACAATTTCATCAACCAAGAATAAATTATTCGGGATTGGTTGTTATTCTATGGGGTCAGTTTAGAATCCAAATATTCACTATCTTTCAACTTGCATGACGACATGTAAAACTATGGAAAATATTGGAGAAAGGTGTTCAGGAAGTGGGTGTTGTCAAGTAACATTAGCTAAAGGTCTAAAGTTCATTATGATCATTAATGATTCTTTAAACTCCACAAAGGAGAGTTTATCATTCAATCCTTGTAGTAATTCATTCATAGGTGAGTTTGATAACTACACATTTAGTACTTCAGATATAATAGGTACCAATTTTCACTCCAAAGGGAGAGATATACCTATTGTGCTTGATTGGGATATTGGTAACAAGACATGCGAAGAATCTCAAAAAGAGGTGTCTACGTTCGCGTCCTATAAGAATAGTACGTAATTGCATCAACTCAGCTAAGGTTCCGGATATCTTAGCACTTGCAACACATGTTTTGCGGGGAATCCATACCTAAGCACCGAATGCGAAGGTATGAATTGGTAAACTAGAATTCTTTTATTATTTTTTTCAATTTTGTAGAGCTAGTGTACGATTACTATGATGTTCATTGGTTGAGGTATCATTTCTTGAAATATTCTTATTTCTATACAATTCTAAGCATATAAATAACTCGTTTATCTGCAACTTTCATAGAGCATTAATACTACTTTCACTTCATCAATTGTTTAGGTAACATAAATCAGTAATTTTATTTTTTTTTTTTTGAAATAAGAATGTAAATCATTAATTGTCACGTGCTTTATATTTTCTAGTTTTGAGATATTAATATAAAGATTATCTCTATGTAACCTATGCTACCATCAAAGTAAAATAAACCCTGGTAGGAAAGGCTAATTTCCTGTTGTCTTACTTTGGATGTTGTTTAGTGTTTTTTTCTTTCCTTTGTTTAGCATTTGTACTGTCTGAGCTGTTGGATCTCTAGTTTGGGTTGTGATGGTTGGGTAGATTTTTTTGCCTTTTCCCTAGTTGGTTTTTTTTCTGGCCTTCTCTTGTGTACTTTTTCTCTTTTTATCAATAAAATTGATGTCGTTTTAGAAAAATGAAAAACCCAGCTCACCTGGCAGAAGTAAATTTTCTGTCGATGTCTTTGAAGGTAGGGATTAGGTATGCTTGCACAACTGAAATGATGTAGAGACCATAAAAAATATTCGTATTCCTATTTCCCTAGTCACGTCATTAGTAGAGATCTATTAAAATTATTATAGTTAACAAGATTTATTTTTGCTAATACGATGGGTTCTTGATTTATGTTTCAAGGGGGATAAATAGATGTGAATGAGTATGAGAATCAAGAAACCAATCCTTGCGAAGGAATTGGCAAGTCCACGGGGCAATTTTGGAGATGGAAGGAAAGATGGAATCGGTTGCATCCTCAAAAACAAGGAATTTCCTATATTAGAAGTCACTCTTGGTATGTGTCACTCCTTATTCCCTTGATCAGATAGATTCCAATGTGAAATAATATTTTTATTGATTAAAATAATATTCATGTAGGTATCGGAGTAGGGTTCTTATTTCTTATAATTGAACATGTTTGTTGAGACAGAGGTATAATTCTCGAATAAATGTTGATAGCTAAAGTGAACAAATATTGTTCATTTGATGAGTCATTGAATATTGATAGTTGAACCAATATTCCTTGATGCGAGCAAATGCTGCTCATCTGAGCAAATATTGATAGTTGAACCAATATTCATCAATGCGAACAAATATTGTTCATCTGAGCGAATGTTTCTCATTTGATGAATTGTTGAATATTGATAGTTGAACCAATATTCCTTAGTCTGAGAAAATGTTGCTCATTTGATGAATTATTGGTAGCATGACCAAATAAAGTATTAAATCAGAATACTGGAAACTGAACCGAGTATAATTAATAAAATGTTGTTCATGAGATCAACGTAAAATTATTAGCATTTGAATATGGATTTATGAACCTTGGACTCAAAACCCTAATTTGATCAATTGATGATTTATTGAAAATAAACCACAGAGGGAATGAGGGACATGCTACATTGGATTATGGGTCGACCATGTAGTGCCCAGATGCTCATGTGAGCAAATACCATGGTCTCTTGAAGACTTGTTGATTTTGTTTATGTTAGAGCATTGCTCGGTCGAACTCGCATGCGTTGCTATATCAAGCATGTTTGTCAATGTAAGTGATCAAAACTATAAAGTCTTGATTTTGTAGGGTCAGAATATCACAACAACAACAGACTTGCGAAATCTTCATCAGCAACATTGCAAAGACGTCGCAGAGTGATTTCAGAAATGACATAACAGACGATGACAGCGTAAATATGAGAAAAGTGTGATGATCTAGCGAAATTTTACGATGTTTGCGAAATTAACATTTGTAAGCTTGCGAAATACTGCAAATCAGATCCGAAAATAAAGGTCAACTTAGCTATCATCCACTATGTAATATCCTATATAAAGAGATGAATAGGTGTAAGAAAGAGAGATAATTTTTGGAGTGTTAAGAAAGTTTTGAGGAAAGAGAAAGTCCAAAATAATATTGTATTCTTGATTTCATTTCTTTCTGGTAAAATTTCTAGATTCAATTAATAAAAAGTGTTGTTATTAATCTTAAGAAATGTGTTGATTGTTATGAATTATTGTGAGGGATGTATTGTAGGATTTCCTGCCACTATTTAAGGAGTTGAATATCTACCTTGATGACTCCATGAAAGTAGTAGCAGATGAATCTCCAAAAGGAGAAAGTTGCAGACGATGAGAACTTACAGAGAGCGTAAAGATGAGGAAGATGGAGAAGTAAAAGAAGAAAATTATCTCTCTCCTAGATCTCTCCTTAAATAGAAAAAAAAATGGTGACTGGATGACAATAAACGTGCCGGTGAGTAGAGGAGTATTTGACACGTGTTGGCAGTTATACTTGATTCACGGAATCTTGTCGGGAGAAGAATATGGAAAGATAAACAGCTGCGGCATTCTGAAGTACAAATTCTCATGACATTCTCCCCTTCGCAGAGAAAACATGAGAAGAGGTAAGATGTAGGATCATAATATCCCAACAACAACAGACTTGCAAAATCTTCATCAGCAACATTGCGAAGACGTCGCAGAGTGATTTCAGAAATGACATAACAAATGACGACAGCGTAAACATGAGAAAAGTGTGATGATCTAGCGAAATTTTAGGATGTTTGCGAAATTAACATTTGTAAGCTTGCGAGATACCGCAAATCAGATCCGAAAATAAAGGTCAACTTATCTGTCATCCACTATGTATTACCCTATATAAAGAGATGAATAGGTGTAAGAAAGAGAGATAATTTTTGGAGTGTTAAGAAAGTTTTGAGGAGAGAGAAAGTCCAAAATAGTATTGTATTCTTGATTTCATTTCCTTCTGGTAAAATTTCTAGATTCAATTAATAAAAAGTGTTGTTATTAATCTTAAGAAATGTGTTGATTGTTATGAATTCTTGTGAGGGATGTATTGTAGGATTTTCTGCAACTACAGATTTCTCGTCTACTATAGCTAAGGTCTCGGACTAGGATAGAAAGTGTAGTTGAGCTCAAGAACTCCATGGAGATCATCATACAAGAATAAGGACTACTCAAAGAACCAGTGGATCTTCATCGACTAAAAGGTATGTGGAGACTTGAACTTATCTATCACTCAAAAGTATATCTACTCTATCTACTATCTTGAGACAAAAGTCGTATTACTATATAGACTAAGATTACACACATGTGATATTTTGAGCTGAGTATATCTCGCTTATCTATTTCTCGAAATATGTGTTGGTAAAGCTTGCGCTTTAGCCAAGTTCATCTTTACCTAGTGACGAAAGTCATGTTATGTTTCAATCATTTTGGAAATTGTTCTGACGAAAAATAGTTTGTGAATAACAACTATATAATGCCTTCTGAGAATGTTTCAATGATTGAAATGAGAGATTAGACTATGTAACCATTGGAGGATATAAACATTGTTGTGGAAACACATATATGTATAAGTCCTTATTGCTTCAACCGAAGTTTGCGAACTTTGTTGATCAAGCGAAACCAGAGTTGTAGTTGCAGGAATTCCTACAATACATCCCTCACAAGAATTCATGATTTCAACACATCTTTAAGATCAACAATTACACTTTTTATTAATTGACTTATGAAATTTTACAAGAAATTAAATCAAGAATACAACCACTATTTTAGACTTTCTCTCTCCTCAAAACTTTCTCACCACTCTAAAAAGATCTCTCCCTCCCTTAAGCCCATTCAACTCTTTATATAGGGTATTACATAGTGGATGACAGCTAAGCTGACCTTTATTTTCGGATCTGGCTTGCGAGATTTTTGCAAGCATACAAATGTTTTATTCGCAACATTCTTAAATCTCGCAAGATCTTCACATCTTCCTCGTGTTTAGGCTGTCGTCATCTGTTGCGTCACTTATGTAATCAATCTGTGATATTCGCTGGGATATTGTTGTTGATGATTTCGCAAGAGTATTATTGTTGCGATATTCTGATCCTACATCTTGCCTCTTCTCATGTCTTCTCTGCGAATGGGAGAATGTCATGAGAAATTGTACTTCAAAATGCCGCAACTGTTCATCTTTCCATATTCTTCTGTACTGACACGATTTTGTATTTTACGCAGAGTTTACTACACATATATATCTCTTCTTCCATCCATTTCTTGACACGTCTTTTTCAACCGCTATTTCTCAAGCGTTCACGTCTACTCTTCGCATTAAATGTGTTTATCTTCTCGAGAACTATTTTATCTGTATATATTCTTCTCATTCTTCTCTTCCCTTCTTTTTTGATTTTCTTCTTATCTTTTCTGCAACTTTACATCACCGTTCTTCTGTAAATTCCGCTCCTGCTGCTGTAAATTTTCTTGTTTCTACCTCTTTCGATCTTTAATTTCTTCTTCATTCCCATACTTAAAATGCATCCAAGCGGTCGTAAATATGAAGCTTCTTTTGAAGGAATTCAGAAATATCTCAAAGATAAGGGTTTTACATCATCCACCATTCCCAATCAAGGAGCTAAATTTATTCTTTCTGCTAAACTATTTTTTGATCATCATTGTGATGATAAAGAAATCATAGTTTCACTTGGTCAGATTCTCACTGGCCTTCCTATCCCTCTCTATGAACCTAATCTTCCCTTGTTTTACGAAATTCTTTCTCATGCGAACTTCTCGCGAGCCATCTACCAATTAAGTAGGGATTGCATTCGTTTAATTCTTGAATTTTCCAACCGTGGTGCTGGTAAAGGGTCTCTTTATCCAAAAGAGGTTAGGGATCCAAAACTTAAAAATTTAGAAATACTCCCCGAAAAATACACAGTCGAGAGCTTCTTTGAAAATTATGAATTAATACCCATGAAGAAAGATAGCACTCGCTGGGGTGTTCGCTTGAAGAGAAAATATAATATCGCTGACGATAAAATGCTTATGCAAGATATCGATTGGCATTATGGTAAGAATAATACTCCTCGCCAATCTAAAGATGACATGTGGTGTGTTTTTCCACTAGTTCTGAAGGGGCCTTATATTTCTGGTTCAAATGTGCTTCCTGCGAATATCGCTGCTTATCAACCTTGGGTATTTAATTTGCCCGAGAAAGAGATAGAGGTATGTTTCTCAAATTTCACTTAATTTATAGTCTCCATTCCTCTTCATACCCATTAATCTTGCGAAAACTTCAGATTAACAAGCTAAGAAGAAGCTACAAAAGGACTAATAAGGCAAGCACCTTAGCGGCGCTTCGTTCGATCACGGATAAAGTAAGAAATATTTTCTTTTATTTTTAACAATATTGTTGCCTCTGTTTCTTATCTTCATTCGTATGCGAAGGTTGGTGTTTTAGTTGTTGAAGAAGAAGTATCTAAGGTTGCGAAAACCAAAGGCAAGGGTAAATGTTCTCTTCGCAAGGAGAAATCCGCTGCCCCACCTTCAAAGAAACGAAAATTTCACTCTCCTTCTCCTTCAAATCTTCAATCTGGCGAAAGTTCTGATGATGATAATGATGATGTTAATACTTCTTTCGCAATGGAAGATTTTCCACCTGAATATTCTATGGCACAACTGTATAGCATCTTCTATGATTCCATGCAAGGAATTGGAGATGTTTCCCTCACAAACACATGCAAGGCTCTTGCGAATATCTGTGATACCCCTTTATTGTATGAAGATACTTCTCTTTGCGGAGTCTCCAGATCAGTGTCCCCCAGTATTCTGAATTCTCTTAATATTCTGGTATGCCTTCATTTCTCTATTTCTTCGCAACTTCAATTTAAAATTATATTCCATTTTGACAATTTTGTGCATTTTTTCACAGGCTGGAAGGGCTTCTTATGTTGTTTCCTCTGATCTTGAGAAGCGACATGAAAATCTCGAGAAAAAGAACCTCCAACTTCACAATAAGAACGAAGAATTAGAAGCTGAAATTGTTGGTCTTCGCGAGAAGAATAACCAATTGGAATCTGAAACCGCCACTCAGAAAAATAAAATTTCTAGCCTTCAAGATGCAAATAACCAACTCTATGGTATGAAATTTTCCTTCTTCCCCTTTATTCCTCTATCCCATTGTTTTATCTTCATTAATCAAATGTTTTTGCAGACGTTTATGGTCTTTCTAATGAAGCCACCCTTCTTCGCTCATTCCCCAATTCTATGGACAATGATACCCTTCTTGAACACCTTAATAGTTCTTTAAATAGTTTTTCAAATGACAAAATTAAATCTCTTTCCACAAATCAACTAAGATCCAAACTTTGCCTCTTAGAAATTGACAATAGATCTAGTTTGAGCTTAGCCAACAAATTTAGGCGTTTCTATCTTAATCCTAAAGAGGAAATCAATAATTTAAGGACCAAGAACTGTAGTTGCAGGAAATACTACAATACATCCCTCACAAGAATTCTTAATAATCAACACATCTTTATGATCAAAACTACACTTTTTATAAATAGATTCCATAAATGTTACAAGAAGGAAATGAAATCAAGAATACAACACTGTTTTGGACTTTCTCTCTCTTCAAAATTTTCTCAACATTCTAAAAAGATCCTCATATTCCTTACGCCTATTCGGCTTTTTATATAGGATATTACATAGTGGATGACATCTAAGTTGTCCTTTATTTTCGGATCTGGTTTGCGATATTCTCGCAAGTATTCAAGTGTTGATGTTCACAACATTCTTAAATATCGCAAGGTCTTCAAATATTTCTCGTGTTTAAGTTGTCGTCATTTGTTAAGTTATTTCTGCAGTTAGTCTGCGATGGCTTCGCAATGTATTAATGATGATCACTTCTCAAGGGTGTTGCTGTTGCGATATTCTGATCCTACATCTTGCCTCTTCTCATGTCTTCTCCGCGAAGTAGGGAATGTCATGAGAAACTGTATTTCCAAAATGCCGCAACTGTTCGCAATGTCATATTCTTCTGTACTGACATGATTTTGTATCTTACACAGTATTTATTACACGTATTTCTTCTTCCATTCATTTCTCGACACGTCCTTTTCAACCGTCATTCTCAACCATGCACGTCCATTAATGAGTTTATTTTCTCGAGAACTCTTCTCTATATATATATTCTTCTTGTTCTTCTCTTTTTCTCTTTTCACTTTCTTCTATTCTTCTCTGCAATTTTACTGTTTCTCCGCAAACTACGCTTCTGTTCCTGTAAATTTTCATCCTTCTTTTTCTTTTGATCTTCATTCCTTCATTCCCATACTCAGATATGCCTCCAAGTGGACACAAAGCTAAAACTTCTTTTGAGGGAATTCAGAAACTTCTCAAAGAGAGAGGTTTTACACTATCCACCATTCCCTATCAAGAAGCTACCTCCATTCTTTCTGCTAAACTATTTTCTGATCATCGTTGTGATGATAAAGAAATCATAGTTTCACTTGGTCAAATTCTCGCTGGCCTTCATATCCCTGTTTATGATCCTAACCTTCCTTTATTATATGAGATACTCTCTCATGCGAAGTTCTCGCGAGCAATATATCAATTAAGTGGGGATTGCATTCGCCTGATGCTTGAATTCGCCAACCGCGTTGCTGGAAAGGGATCTCTTTATTCAGAAAATGTTAGGGATCCTGAATTTAAGAATCTAGAAATTCTCACCGAAAAATATACCGCAGAGAGCTTCTTTGAAAATTATGAATTAATACCTATGAAGAATGTCAAAACTCGCTGGGGTATTCTCTTAAAGAGGAAAGAAAATATTGACGACGATAAAAAACTGATGCATGGCATTGATTGGCATTCTGGCAAGAATAACATTTCTCGCCAATCTAAATATGAGAAATGGTGTGTTTTCACCGATTTCAAGGGGTCCTTATATTTTGGTTCAAACGTGCTTAATTTGAGAGTTCTTTTAATGAGTGTAAGAAATTATCTTAGAAAGAGAATAGAAAAAGTTGTAACTATTCTAGTTCCATTTTGATAATTCCGTATAATCAACTAAGAGAATTAATGAAAGTTATCATTCACCATCAAGAACTTCTGAATCTTGAGAATTGTGGTAGCCTAAATTTGAGGGAATTGTGGAAAATTTAAAAAAGAAGAATGTAATATGATCACAAAGACAATGATTGATGAATTTCATAGTAATATGAAGGGAAAAATATACAAGCGTGATTGTAGAGGAAGAAAGATCATGGAGGAAGAAAAGATCAAATGAAGACTTGAACCACACTTCACCATTGGTGATCACAATTCCGCTAGAAGATAAGAAAGTTGTAGAAAATGGAAATTAAACCAATTTTGGCTGATAGTTAATATCATATTCTATCATGCACTTAAGGGATGGGAATTAAAGATGAAAGAATCACAAATTCAAAATGTCTTATTCATGGATTAGGAAAATACCAACCTTGGGTATTTAATTGGCTACATTAGTAAAACCTTTAATGCAATGAGAAGAATTATTCTAAAATGGAGAAGTTAATCTGGTTTATGCATCATTCAAGTTACTTAAGAAAGTAAGCACATGTGATAAAAGTGGTAACCAAAGTCCCAATTGAATCAATCATTTCGGGAAGAATAGAAAGGTGGAATGCAAGTAAACCATTACAAGATAAAATAATATTGTCATCGCAAAATCACAAGTCGTCATGATTTTTTGCGTAATTTCCTTTGGAAGAAGATCAAGAGAGGAAATGATGGATGTTGAAGAAGAATTTGGAAATCTTTCGTAATAGGATAGATGGGAAATTCTAGTGGATGGATCATCCAATAGTGAGGGAAATGGAATCGAGTCGTTGATTTCACCGAAGGAGAAAGAACATCATTCTCATTCGTACTAGAATTTGCATCCACAAATAATGAAACGAAGTTGTAGTGCATGCATTAAAGATCGCAATCTTGAAAGTATAAGGATAAGTGAAGCGGCTAGTGATTTGTCAAATTAAAGGGGAATATACCACAAATGAATCTTCTTTCAAGAAATACAAGAAACTCGTTGAGGAATTATCTCGAAGATACCAAAATTAAAATGGAGACATATATCTAGAAAATATAGATGCTTTTTGCATTTATTCCAAGCATGATGACAAATCCAAATACAAGAAATATCCAAATACGGACAATTCAACACCCATCGGTGGACAAAGAGAAAGAAATTGAGTGCGATGGAAGTAGAAAGAGAGTTATCAAACAACATCGAGATTGGAGAAAAGAAATTCATGCATATCTCTAGCAGAGAAATATCGAGGAACGGACTAGAAGCACCCAATGGACCACCTCTGTGCTTAACTCGCGAAGAAGGAGAAAAAATATTGAAGATGTTACATGGAGGAGAAGCTAGCAATCATAGTGGGGGAAGATTCTAGCATATAGAGCAAAGAATCGGCCTTATATGCATTCGAAGATGCAAGGAATGTCTGCCACATTAACTTCTTCAACAAGCCGTTGTCCTTTTGTAAATGGGGTTGGATATTGTTGGACCATTTATACCTGGATACTTGATAGTTGCAATGATTATTTACGGGCTCGCATAATAAAAGAAGTACAACATATTCGTGATAAAGATGTTTTTACATTCATATTTGAGAACCTCATTTGATCAAAGACAACTAGTATTTGATAATGGAAAACAATTTAATGCGTAACATAGAGATGTTACTTTTAGATAAAATGGGAAGTCAACCCGTTATATCCACAAGCTAATGGACGAAAAGCAACAAATAAAACAAAGATACAATCAAAAAGAAATTAGAAGGACATCTCAAAGGATGGTGCGAGCAAGTACCTAGCCAGTTTGGGCATACAATACAACTAGAAGAGAAAATTTGGAATGTCTCCTTATTGTCTAACATATGGAGTAGAACGGATGAAGGTTGTAATTACAACAACAAATAAAGAATTGGGAAAGAAATTTAAGTGTGGAGTAATATTAAGTGAATTGGATGATTTGGAAGAAAAAAGAAAAGGTGCTGCACCATATGAAGATTTATCAAAGAACGATTAGCTTTCGAGAATACAACAAGAGAGTCATTGAATGAATATTGATTTTTTCATGCGAGAAACACCTCCATATCAAAAAGAAAATGGGGGAAAATTAGCACCAAAATGGGATGGACCATATGTTATTAAAGAAGTCTATCTATGATGGATCCGAAGGGAGAGACATGGGTTGGGGCTTGGTAGACCTTGGAACAGACTATATTTGAAAAGGTATTATCCATAAAACTCATGAAATTTTTTACGAATATTGTTTGCTAAGTAAGAAATTGGGAAAAGTTACGAGTTTCAAAAATTTATATTGCGATTAAACTTTCATTAATTTGCGAATAAAAGACCGAAGAAATACATTATGAAGATCCGAAAGAAGACAGCCTTCGTCGATATCATTGAAGAAATTTTACAAGAATATACATCATGAAGAATTTTTACAAGAAGTCCTATCAAAGAAGACAACATCATTGAAGAGATATTTCATATATTTTATTTCTTATACTTAAAAAGGAGGATTTCTTATTTACAATCGTAACAAGTTGAAAATTCGTAAGATAAATTGAGGCAGATATTCTAATACTTCAACAATGTTTAATCATTTAAAGAGAAATAATAGGGGAAAAGGGAGATACTAAGCTTTATCTTTGGAGTTATATATTATTTCTCTTCATATGATCAAATAGGCAAAATAAGGAAAACATTTAATTAAAGAAAGGTTAAATTATCTTCGCAAAATATCGACTTCTTAAAGGTTAAATCATCCGATGTACTTCTTATTGTTTATAAAAAGAAAACCAACAAGAATTAAGGAAGGAATTCAAAAGAAAGGAGGACAGAGAGTCCAACGATAAATTGAAAAAAAAGAATGTTATCATGCTTCATCAATACAGGCTTGCTGGATCTTTAAGATGAGTAGGATCATTAGCAGCTTTTTGACTTTTGCGAGATATCATCCTTTGAAGAATATGCAACAGAACATCTCAACCGTCATCAAGATCTTCATCATCACTCTCATAATCAAAATCACTAATTGCAACTTCATCGCCGATATTTTCGGAGGAGTAATTTTCGACTCTTGATAAGAGAACGTTATTCGTAAAGAAGATGATATTCTTTTTGATGGTTGGTATCTTCGATATCTTTGGAATAAGCAAGATAGTTGAATCTCCGAGTAGCACGGTCACGAGAGTTGATTTGGCAGAAAGCAAAGCATTTTTTTTCTAGGAGAGGCTTCTAAAGCTTTCGCATTACGAAGGTTGTTCTATTCAAATAAAACAAAATTCAAAGGATAAAATTTACAGTATAACGAAATTTAAAGATATACCAGAGGCAAGTAAATTTTAATGACTACCTTCTCTTTGCGAAGTAAGAGATTGAGTTAAAGATAGACAATAGTTCTTCATCTCGATTCATCGCATTATCAAAACCATCACCAACTAATCCTTTAAGTCGAGATAAAGCTTTTGATCTTTAGAAAGGAGAAATTTTAAAGTTTGGCATTAAGACTTTTTAATAGAATAATCTTCAGTTGATTCTTCTTAGCACTCAAGACTATATTCTTATTAATAAGGGAATTCTTCTCAATAACAAAAGAATTTCTTTCAAAGATCTCAAGACTTCTTTAATTCCTCAAGTTCACCTTTCAACAAAGAAAGAAGATTTTCTTGATCACAACATTTATTCTCGAAGAGTCTTTAATTCTTGCGAAGAAACAATCATTGTATTCAAAACTAACATTTCTCTTCCGATAAGGTTTTGTTCTCTTCTAATAAGGTTTCTATTCTCAAATTAGCTTTAGTTAAAGAAGAAAAAAGTTGAGATATGTCATCATTCAAAAAAATTCGATCATATATTAGTTGAGTATTCTCTTGAAAAAGAGCGTCAGAGTTGTCAAGAGAACACGAGTAAAGATTAGATAAATGGGAGAATTGGTTTGAGAGGCTTTCATGCTTTGTTGAGTATTCTATTGTCGATTCACGGTGAAGTACCAATCTTCTACATTTCGATGGATTCTATAAAGGGGAATGGGTTTTAATGGATGTTTCAAGCATATGAAGAATATAAGTAAATAAAAGGGAAAATATGAAGATAAGCAATCATACCTTTAATTCATCAAAGAGAAGGAGGTACATTTCTTTCATTCAGTTTATTTTTTTCACTTTTCTCCATATTTATTAATCTTGCGAAAGTTTCAGATTGACAAATTAAGAAGAAGCTACAAAAGAACTAGCAAATCAAGCACCCTAGCTATAAATAGGAGTTCAAATGTAAAATTTGAGACTTTGTTCTTTAGGAAAGAGAATAGAAAAATCATTCTAGGATGAAGTAAAAATACTTTGTTTTTATTAATTTTTATTATTTTTAATAATATTGTTGCCTCTATTTCTTATCTTCATTCGTGTGCGAAGATTGGTGTTGCAGTTGTTGAAGAGGAAGGATCTAAAGCTGCAAAGACCAAAGGAAAAGCTAAAAGTGCTCCTCGCAAGGAGAAATCTATTGCCTCATCTTCAAAGAAAAGAAATATTTGCTCTCCTTCTCCCTCAAGTTCCCATTATGATGAGAGTAAAGATGACGATGTTGTATTCGCTAAAGAAGGTGCCTCTTATGAATCTTCAATGGCACAACTATCCAGCATCTTCTCTGATTCTATGCAAGGAATTGGTTATACTCCTCTAACCAATGTATGCAAGTATATAGATGCTATCTGTGATGCCCCCCTCTTAGAGAATAATGAGTCTCTTCGCGGAGTTTCCAGATTTGTATCCCCAAGTTACTTACATTCGCTTAATAGCTTGGTAAATTTTTATACTTGTATTTTTTTCTTTTACTTTTTGATTCGAAATTGTAGTTTATTTTGAAAATTCGCCTTATTCTTTCGCATGCTGGAAAAGCTTCCAACGCAGTCAATTCTGACTTAGTTAGGAAATGTGGGAATTTTGAGAAGAAAATCTTCAGCTTCGCAAAATGAATGAAGAATTGGAAGTTGAGGCTGTCAGTCTTCGCGAGAAGAATAAACAATTAGAATCCGAAATTGTTGTTCAGGAGAATAAAATTTCTATCCTTCATAATGCAAATCAACAACTCTATGGTATGAATTTTTCCTTCTTCCCCTTGATTCCTTTATCCCATTGTTTTATCTTATTTGATCAACCATTTTTGTAAACATTTATGGTCTTTCTGATGAGGCTACTACCCTTCGTTATTTTCCCGACCCCATAGATGATAATACCCTTCTCGACCGTATTAATAATTCTTTAAATAGTTTTTCCAATGATAAGATTAAATATCTTTCCATAAATGAACTCAGATCCAAACTTCGCCTCTTAGAAATTGACCATAGATCTAGTTTGGGTTTAGCCAATAAATTTAAGCGTTTATATCTTAACTCTAAAGAGGAAATCAATACTTTAAGAACAAAGAACAGTGACCTCATAGATGATAAAGATTGCATTGCTAGCCAAGGTGCTCAAGCTTTAGCGAAGTTCCAAGAAACCCTCCTTGAAGTCCAAATTGAACGAGATGAACTTAAACCAAAAATGTTGTGCTTAGCGAAAGAGAGAATCAAATTCTCTCCCGTCTTCTCATAAATAATGATGATGAATTCGCTTGGGCTGCGAAAGTTCTAGATGATGCCAGAAATAATCTAGGTGTAGATGTTAGTCTCCATACTGAGCACATAGCCTTGGTTAGAGATATGATTTCTGACAGAGAAGGTTGTTAACTACTCTTCCTTATTTAATTGTTTGTTTTTCATTAATTACCACCAAGTTGCTAATTCATTGTTATATTTTCGCAGGAGCTGAAGAGAGATTTCACAAAAGAATTGAAGAACTTGAGGATGGAAACGAGCATCTAGCAAAGGGTCTTTCTTCACGCAATGATAAGTCTTCGAGATTAAAGAATCGGTTAAGGATTACTGTTGCGAATTTTAAGAATAATGCTCTTCTTTTCCGCAACCAAACTATTAAGATGGTTTGTGATGATAATAACATTCTTCATTCCACATATCCATGCCTCTTGGAAGAAATTCCAAAGAACGTTCCTGATATGGTCATCTCTGATAGTGATGCTAGAGAAGAAGAATCTGATGAAGAACAAGAATGAGGATCTTATAATGACGAAGAAGAAGAATCCGGTGAAGATGATGAAGAATCAAACAAGAAATAATTTTTGCTTCCTTCTTCAAATTTTTGTAATATCTGTACATTTGTTCTTTGATCTTCTGTCCTTGTAATCTATCACTACGAATTTCGCCATCTTCCAATATAAATTTTATCTCTTTTGCGTCTTTCTTCTTGTGTAAATCTTTGATATGGAGACAAATAACATTTTCTCATTCTATGCATTCCCATACTTTCCTCTGTTATTTGTATGCAAATGAAATATTATGCAAATTATTTTTGAATATTAAGATTGTTGTGTAATCTTTTGGTAAATTTATGCCTCAGTTTCGCAGATATCTCTGCATAATCTCGCAATTATGTATTTTGAGAGATAATTCTTGGTTTTTTCATTCTTATGTGGTCTTATTTTTCCATCCTAGTTAAAGGTCTTATTTTTCCACCTCTTGTCATTGCGACAAAATCGCAGGACGTCTTTGCACTTTCATGCAGAAACCCATTGATCTTGTCTTAACTTTTCTCTTTTGTCATTTCTGTCGTGACAATATGATAGGCCTAAATATTCTTGCGAAAATAAATCCCCATGACATTGCCGTCTTGCGACGAAATCGCAGGACGTCCTTACACTTTCATGTACTGACCCATTGATCTCGTCTTATCTTTCTCTTTTGTATTATTGCCTCTCCAGGACTGTCGCACAAATATGACAAGCCTAAATTTTCTTGCAAAAATAAAGCCTCATGACATTTGCATCTTAAGACACTTATCATCTCCCTAATGGAGGGTGCCGCCCTTATCTTCCCCCTGGTTGCCCCTTCAAGGAGACGTACCTCTACCATACAAGGTTGGATCCTCCCATCCGGTCTTAACAACAACCAATTATTTTCGCAGCCTCTTATCCCTTTTTCCTATATGGCATATGGTTACGAGCCTGCACCCTAAGTGGGGTTTTCTTCAGGCCAAGTGCATCATAGTCAAGACTTTCCAAGAATGGCCAGGTATGTTCTAGATACCCCAGGCACTCTTGGCTCAACCTTGTACCTCGATGCCTTGATCATATTATGCACTCCTTAGGAGAGACCCTCGGTCGTCCAACCTAAATCAGAAGTTTAGGTTGAAAATCCAAGGTACCTCTCCTAGATGGGCTTTATTGACCCCAAATCTCCATGACTCGGGTTCCAGGGGCGGTGTAACCTTTTCACTGAGCCATGCAACATGTACCCCTTTCTATGACGTACTTTATGTCTTACATTTGCCTCTTGTGAAATTTTTATTTCGTGAACTAGGGTGTACGCCATAGTAAGTTTGCCCCTTTCTGATGATTATTTTATTTCTTCTTTTGCATTTCAGCTCTGTTGTAATTTCTCAATCTCATCTTTGTCATTAAGTAAAATATATTTTTGAAATTTTTTGCAACAAATCAATCATACATCTATTTTTCTTTTCTCAATATTTCTTTCATTTCACAGCTTAAGTTTTTTACCTTTGCTGCTTTCTGCCTCTGTATCTTTGCTGTTTTTTGCTTCTTTCTTACCATCTGCGAAATGTTCGCCACTTCTTATTTACAAAAAGCATTGGCTTCGCAGAGTTTCTTCTTCTTTCTGTTCTATTGCATCTACCATTAACCTTTCACTTCTTTGTCTTTCTCTGACGTTATACTTCCAATTCTCCTTCTTTGAAGTTCGTTCTTCGCATGATTTTATATCAATTTCATAACACTTCTTTCCTTCAATCCAATCTCCTTTTATAATGCCAATTCCACTTGGATGAGGGAATTTGATGCATTGATGAAAGGTTGACGCTACGCCTAGAATCCCATGTAACCAAGGTCTGCCAATCAAAGCATTATATGGAGACTCTACATCGACAACACAAAATAGAACTTCAGAAAGATAATCCTTTTTGTAGGATCAGAATATCTCCACAATAATACTCTTACGAAATTTATAAACAACATTTCTGCGAGCTCTTCAACAACATGCTGCGAGTGTCGCAGAGTGACTCAAAGAATGACATAGCATATGACGGTAACTGAAACACGAGAAGAGCATGACAATCCTGCGAAGATTATAGCATCTGCGAGAATTAACATTATAACTGCTGCGAGACTACCGTGAGTTAGATCCGAAATTAAAGGATAACATAGTTGTCATCCACTATGTAACTTCCATATATAAATAGAACTAATAGACTCAGAAGAGGAGAGATCAATTTGAGAGTGTTGAGAAAGTTTTGAGGAGAGAGAAAGTTTAAGAGAGCGGTTGTATTCTTGATTTCTTCCATTTCTTGTAATATTTCTGAGAATTAATCAATAAAAGTGTTGTTCTTAATCTTCAAATATGTGTTGATTATTATGAATTCTTGTGAGGGGTGTAGTGTAGGAATTCCCGCAACTACATAATGGCGCTAGAAACAAGGGATGTTTCTGAGCAAAGATTAAAATTGTGATTTGTAAGAATTTGAAGAAATTGGAAAAGATTTTTATGTGATTTACAGTGATACATCAAAATTGAAGGAATGGTTAGAATAAGAAATACATCAGAACAACCAACAACCGTAATGAGGAGTAAAAGGCTTGCTGTAAAAGAGACAAATGAAATAGGAGAATCTTCAAGATTAAGAACAAGGAGCAACAAAACAAGAATAATGGAGAAAATCAAATTCAACAACCGAATCAGCAAACACTGATACAAGATAGATCTTTGGATTATGACAGGGTGAGCGTGCACACTTGGCGATCAGATTCAACAGAAGAAGCAAAAAATCGACAGTTAAGAAATGGAAGGCGAGAGGGAAGATATCAAGAAGCGGTTGGAGGATTAATTCATGGAGATGACGAAAATGAAGCAGTAGAGGCTTTAAGACAAAGAATACAAGAGGAAAGGAGGTTAGAGTCGGACGAACGCGCGAATTTAACAAGATGATGCGTGTCGTAACCACAACAAATTAATTAATATTTTACTACCTAATTAACAAGTAATATAGGGTAGTCAAGATCGATCCAACGAGGAGCACGAGATTCTAGTTGTCTTATAATGTCACAAAGGGGGGTATGTTTTAGATAAGTAAAAGAAAATAAAATAAATAAACAAAACAATTAAAAAGATAAGAGAAATCAATAAGAGAAATTAGATCAAGGAATCCTTGTTCGCTACAAAACAATGATTAAAGTTATGTTCTTTTCCACTTTTTATTAGTCACAAATTATCCCAACCGTAGGTATAACAGCTAGATCAGTGCTAACCCCAAAATCCCTTATATCACCGGATACGGAAGTTCTCGACTACCGGATTCTATTCACCAAACCACCAAGTAGTAGATCACTCAAGATGTAATTTAGTTAAACGCATTAAGATTTATGAATTTATTAGGTTGATATTAGTAGTTAGACTCTTAGATCAAGGTCCACTTGCTAACGTTGTTTTTACACACAATTTCTCCACGGAATCCCTCCGCAAGGTCTCGTGTTTGCTACTTATGTAAAGAGTCAAGAAACGATTACTTATCCCCTAACTTTCACTAGCTATAGATCAAATTAACAAATCAATTTAGTTGCGCACCTAAACAATCTATCAATCAACCATGAATGTATAAACATTCCTATTAGTAAAAACAAACGATAATCATGTGAAAACTTCAAAGTAGATTTGAAACAAAACTCAAAACATGTTAAGAACTAGGAATTCATCCTCAATCAATAAAATTAGTTACTCATGTTAAGGAGTTCACACAAATAATAAAGAAAAGAAAAGTGTTGTGTGTGTAGAGATGTGTAAGTGTATCTAAGTGTATATGTGTATCAATGTGTGTATAGAAAAGTAGAGAACTTCTCTATTTATAGGCTTCAATGCTCTCCAAGTCTTCTAAGGAATAGAATCCATTTCCTTTAGCAATTCAATTTCCAAATCCAAGCCTTTCTCAAATCTCCCATCTTCTCTTTCCATATTCAAACCAAATTCTTCATCCAATTCCAAGTCCAAGTCTTCACATCCCATGAGAGAAATCCACACAAAATTTTGTATTTTTGGCTCACCGGAAAACTGGGTTTTTGGCCGGAAATAGGCCAGATTCCGTCACCGCCGGCCACCTGAAAATTCTATCCGGTAAAGGAATATTCCATCCAAGATTCCGTTAAAGTTAACGACCAATATGGTCAAACCGACAGTCAATGGGTCAAGGGAGGAGTGAGTTAGCCTAAGTTAGCTATCTTACTCGATCTTACTAGATACTGACTCAACTGAGCCACAAGATGGATCGGTCATCGAGCTCACTGAATCGACTCACCAGAACCAGAATCCGACCGAGTTCTGTTCGTTTATATGACTTTCTCAGGACAAATTTCAGGCCGATCTTTTCTGTCTTCTCCTGTGACAACCTACACATACATCTAACAATTCAAGCACATTTTCATGCTAGTGTTACATTCACCATTGCAGACCGCAAACCCACCTTCGATTCAATTAGCAGCAGTAGTTCTTATGTAACTCAGAACAAACATACCCAGCTTCAATTCATTCTCGACTTCAATCAATAACAAAAACCCGTCGCCATCTCCTCTCTGTAAATTCGAACACAATCCATATTTTCCAGCAAATCCATACCATCTTCTCATTCTTAGATCCAGAAACAAACCCTAATTCGAATTTACAGAAAATACCCATCTCAGATGCTTCTTGTTCTTCTATTTACGGACCCAGTTCTATGCTATTGCAACCATCATCTCAGCAACGTTAATTGAGAAGAACCCATCTTCTCCAACATCAACACAGATTCAATTTGCAGAAAGTATTTAATCTTCCTTGTTTTATCGATTCACATATCCAACACCCAAATTTCGACATCAATCAATTACAGAAGCTTCATTGATCTCCAATTTCTTATCTGCTTCGCTCAACGACCATCTCCCGAATCCATCATTTAATTCTCAGTTTCTTCTCTCGATTTACAAGTGGATCTTTGCATTCTTTTCTCGCATTGCAAAGGGACGAACAAGAAAGAAAATAGAATGGGAATTGATTCCCAATTCTCTCGACCTAATTCTGACTTAAAGGTGGGACGTTATTTGCACCCACTGTTAACTACACCCTCTGATTGGGTGCCTATATAAATGGTCACTTCTAATAAGGGCTAGCCAAATGGCATCCCCTTAACCTTAGCTAGTTTGTCTTTAAAACTTCAAAAGAGTTGTCCCTTAACCATGACTGGACTCCAGATAGTGTTCTCCCCTGAAATGACAATTCTGCCCTTTTTGCTCAATTTTGGTAATTTCTTCTTCTTTTCCTCCGTGCGACTCCAGAGTACCTAATAACTCAAAAACACACGTAAAATACATAATTTACAAGAAAAATAGCAAAGAAAGTATAACCAATAGATATTAAATCAAGGTGTATTCTACACCCAATCACAAGACAAAATCACGAGTTAAGAATTGGAGACCAATTTCTTTGGTTAATTTTTTTGGTAAAATGCGTGTTGTGTTGATTATCTGCACTGAAAATACCAATGGAGCAAAATTTAGCTGGGAATGAACAAATCTTGAGGATGATAGATTAGGGAAACTTAAACCATTTTATAATAGGACATCCACAGTCTCAGCAACTACCGCTACCACCAGAAATTCGCAGAGTGAGTACAACAAAGGGAGGAGAAACGTTTGTGATAGAAGTTGGAGCAAAAGCGAAGAATCTATTATGTAACTCCATCATACATTCATAAAAAACTATAGAAGATTTCCACGACAATTTTCTAAGCAGAGTTTTCGCGAGAGATGTTGATGGGAGAGAAATAATGAATATTGCGAAAGCTTCGCCATTAAAAGAATGGCAAAAGAAGATAATTTCTTTCACTACACAAGAAGTACCTGATCCTGATGAGATGCATGACAATCCATTAGTGGTAAAACTAGAGATAAATCCAAAACAAAGAGAAGATGGAGAGGAAGATGAGGATGATGAGGCTGAAGACTCATGGGCAATCAGCAAAGTTTTAATCGATATAGGGAGTTCTGTAGATATCTTGTTCTATCACACTTATAAAACAATGGGAGGCAGAGATGAGGATCTAATACCTTCAACCTATAAAATCTATGGTTTTAATGGTACTTCCAGTAAACCTAGAGGGGAAATCACTATGTGAATTCCATTGAAGGGCATATCTTCTAATATTCTATTTTGTGTCGTCGATGTTGAATCTCCTTACAATGACTTGATTGGCCGACCTTGGCTGCATGAGATTCTAGGTGTAGCGTCAACCTTCCACCAGTGCATTAAGTTTCCTCATACCAGCGGTGTTGGAGTTATAAAAGGAGATTGGATTGATGGAAAAAAGTGCTATGAAATTGATATGGAATCTTGCGAGGAAAGGGCTGAGAAGAACATAAATTGGAAATAAAATATCAAACAAAAGCAAAGAAGTGAAAAGTTGATGGTTGATATAGTAGAACGGCGAGAAGAAGGAATGCTGCGAAATCAACATGTACTGAAACCAATAGATGGCGAGCGTCTCGCAGATGGAGAAAATGTAGCAAAGCGCAACAAAAAAGAAGAAGCAGAAAATAGTAAGTAGAAAAGGTAAAATTTCTAGATCGTAAAATATAAGAGATGTATGAATGATTTGTTGAAGAAAATTTTACAAAAGTATGTTTTGACTCAATGAAAAAGATGAAATTGAAAAATCATACAAGATCTGAAATGCAAAAAGAAAAAAATCAAAGAATAATGACATATTAGAATGGGACGAACCTTTATGGCGTACACCCTAGTTCGTAGATAAAATTTCGCAAGAGGCAAACGTAAGACCTAAAGTACGTCATATAAGGGGGTATCTCTTTGCACGGCTCATGGATAAGGTTATACCGCTGCTGAAACCTGAGTCAAGGAGATTTGGGGTCAATGAAAGCCCATCCAGGAGAGGTACCTTGGATTTCCAACTATATATATATATATATATATATATATATATTAATAGTTGGACGACCGTGGGTCTCTCCTAAGGAGTGCAAAGTATGATCAAGGCGCCGAGGTACACGATTGAGCCAAGGGTGTCTGGGGCGTATGAAACTACCCTTGCCATTCTTGGAAAGTCTTGGCTATGATGCACTCGAACCGAAGAAAATCCCACTTAGGTTGCAGTATCGTAACTATAAGCCATATAGGCAAAAAGGATAAGAGGCTGCGAAAACAACTGGGTTTTGGTAAAACCGGATAGGAGGAGCTAGTCTTGTATGGCCGATATACGCCTCCTTGAAGGGGAAACCAGTGGGAATATAATGGCAGAACCCTCCATTAGGGAGCTGATAATTGTCTTAAGACGCAAATGTCATGAGGCTTTATGTTCGAAAGAATATTATGTCTTGTCATATTTGTGCAACAATTATACAGAGGCAAAAAGCCATGAGAAAAAGATAAGATGAGATCAATGGGTTTTTACATGAAAGTGTAAAGACGTCCTGCGATTTCATCGCAAGACGACAATGTCATGGGGCTTGTTTTCGCAAGAAAACTTAGGCCTGTCATATTGTCGCAACAAATTGAGAAAAGGAGGATAAGGCAAGATCAATAGGTTTTTATATGCGAATATAAGGACATCCTGCGATTTTGTCGCCAAAACAAAACGTGGCAAAATAAGACCTTTAACTAGGAAGGCAAAATAAGATCACAAGAGAGCAAGAAATGGCTGCGAGATTATGGCCAAAATTTAAACACAGATCTTATTCAGAAAGTAATCTACTTGATTTTTCATATTACAGATGAATAACAGAGGCAAGTATGGGAATGAACAGAATGATAAAATTGTTATTCATCATTATATGACAAATTTACGCAGATATTTAAAAATTAATAATCATATTGATTAACCATATCGCAAAAAGGAATTGTTTTCTAATGTATGTAGATATAAATAAAAGAAATCTATACACCAAGGAACTTTAGAAGCTGGAGAAATTCGCAGCAATATGCTACAAGGAGAGATAGATAAATGTACAAATATTACAAAGAGATTAAAAAAGGAGATAAAACTATTTAGATCCTTCATTATCTTCATCAGATTTCCCCCCCTTCATCTTCATCTTCATTATATTCATCATCTTCTTCAGACTCTTCAGCTTCACTATCAGAGAGGACAAGATTAGGAACGTTCTCTGGTATTTTATCCGTGAGATAAGGATATGCAGAATGAGGAATTTTATGGTCATTACAGACCATCTTAATGGAATCATTGCGAACACCAACAAGAAAATTACTAAAATTCGACAGGGTAATCTGAAGCTGTTTCTAGAACTAGGAACATTTCTCATTGCGAGAAGACAGAAGTTTTGCGAGTTGTCCTTTTTCTTCTTCCAATTCTTAAACTCTTTGGCTAAAATTTCATTTAGATGCTGCGAACAAATGACAACTTATTAATAAAATAGTGGAGATTCAGTTAAAAAATAGATTAGTGGAAAAATAAGAATAACCACCTTCTATTTCAAAGATCATATCCTGAATCAAGGTAGAATGCTCAGCTTGAAGACTAACATCTACACCTAAATTATTTCTGGCGTTATCAAGAATCTTCGGAGCCCAAGCAAACTCATCATCATTACTAATGATAAGGCGGGAGCAAACTTGGTTTTCTCTTTCAACAAGAGTACTATTCTCGCAGATAAGTCTATCTCTTTCAATTTGAATCTCAAGGAGAGTTTCTTGAAATTTCGCTAATGTATGAGCACCTTGGAGAGAAATACAGTCCTTTTCATCTATCAGATCACTATATTTGGCATTTAACTTACGATTTTCTTCTTTAGAGTTATGAAAGAATTGTCTAAATTTATTGGCCATATCCAAGACAGATCTATGTTCAATTTCTAAAAGACGAAGCTTGGATCTAAGCTCATTTATAGGAAGAGATTCAATCTTATCATTTGAAAAACTATTTAGAGAAGTATTTAGATGATTAAGAAGTGTATCATCATCCATAATCTTGGGAAATGTATGAAGAAAAATAGCTTCATCAGTAAGACCATAGACGTCTGCGAAATGGAAAACTCTATAAGAAGAATTTTTTTTAAAAGATAATAAAATATAAGGGAAGGAAAGAGAGTCCCATACCATAGAGTTTCTTATTGGCATCTTGAAGACTAGATACTTTTTCCTTCTGAAGAGAATTGTCTGATTCCAATTGTTTGATTTTCTCGCAAAGATTAGCAGCTTCGATCTCCAATTCTTCATTTTGTTTATTCTTCTCGCGAAGACCAGCAACTTCAGTCTCCAATTCTTTATTTTTGTTGAGAAGTTTAAGATTCTTCTTTGCGAGGGCCTTGCGCCTCTTTTCCAAGTCTGAGAAAACATCAAAGGAAGCTTTCCCAGCCTGCGAAGTAATGCAGCGAACTTTAGGAATTAATTATGAATTCAAGATAAAAATAAAGAGAAGAAAGATATAAGTATGAAAATTTATCAAGCTATTAAGTGAATGCAGGAAATTTGGAGATATAGATCTTGATACCCCATGAAGAGATTCATTATTCTCTAGGAGAGGGGCATCACAGATGGCAGCTATGGACTTGCAAGCATTAGTCAGAGGGGTATCACCAATTACTTGCATGGTATTAGCAAAAATACCGGATAGATGAGCCATGGAAGATTCAGATTGGGAGAATTCCTTCGCGGAAGTGATATCACCATCATCATCATCATTGTCATTATCAGTATCATCACTTGAACTTTCTTCATTAGATTGAGGAGTTGAAGGAGGAGAGAATTGGACTTTTCTTTTCTTTGAAAGAGGAGCAGTAGATTTCTCCCTCCGAGGAGCACTTTTGCCTTTACCCTTAGTCCTCGCAACCTTAACGGGTTCACTTTCTTCAATAACCTTCAAACACAGGTAAAGATAAGAAATAGAGGCAACAATATATTGTTAAGAATCATAAAGGAATATTTCTTACTTCATCTGTGAGTGATTTGAGAGCTAATAAAGTACTGGGTTTCCCTAACTTATTGTAGCTAGCTTTCATCCTTTTAATATGATAAAATTGGAATAATTAGCGAGGGTATATATAAAAGCATGAGGAAAATAATAATGGTAATTCAAGCAAAAGATTCGGGAACATACCTCTGTATTCCTTTCAGGCCAGCTGAACACCCATGGTTGGTACTCTGCGAGATTCGCATGTAAAGCATGAGAGACAGATATGTATGGACCCTCTAAAAATAATGGAAAATACACCATTTATCATCATTGGAGTGGCGAGGAGATGAATTGTTGCCCGGATGCCAGTCAATGTCCAACATAAGAACTTTATCTTCAGCAATGTCATCCTTCTTCTGTAAGCGGACACCCCAACAAGTGCTATCCTTCCTCATGGGGATTATTTCATAATTCGCGAAGAAATTTTCTACTGTATACTTCGCAGGAACAATTAGAACTTCAGCGAATTTAGGGTTCTTCTCCTTAGGGGGGTAAAGAGATTCCTTACCAACACCGCGAGTAACAAACTCAAGCATTAAACGAATGCAATATCCACTCAATTGATATATTTCCCGCGAGAACTTTGCATGAGAAAGTATTTCATAGAATAAAGGAAGTTCAGGGTCATAAAGAGGAATGGGAAGGCCAGCTTCAAGTTGACCTAGTGAGACTATGATCTTCTCTCGATTACATGGATGATCAGAAAATAATTTAATAGAGAGCTCAGCATTAGGGTTTTGATCGGGAATGGTAGATAGAGTAAAACCTTTATCTTGAAGCTTCTTCTGCATTTTTTGAAAGGAAATTAGATTTTTACGACCCGCTGGAGGCATTCTTAGTATGGGAATGAAGAAAAGAATAGAAGATCAAAAGAATGAGAGAAAAATTATAACAGTAACAGATGCGGAAGTTACGGAAGAAAAGTGAAATTTCAGAGAGAAGAAAAGAGAAAGTAAAAAATAATAAAAGAGAAGAATGAAGAAGACATATATAGAAGGTAAGAATTCTCGAGAAGATAAGTGCATTTAATGCGAAGAGAAGACGTGAACGGTTGAAGTGCATCGGTTGAAAAGGACGTGTCAGAAGTTAAATGGAAGAAAAGATACGTATAATAAATTTGGAGAAGAATGCAGAAGCGTGTCAGAACAGAAGAATCTGAAAAGATGAACAACTGCGGCGTTTAAAAAGTTTCAATTCTCATGATCCTTTCCCCTTCGCAGAAAAGACATGAGAAGAGGCAAGATGTAGGATCAGAATATCGCCACAATAATACTCTTACGAAATTTATAAACAACATTTATGCGAGCTCTTCAACAACACGTTGCGAGTGTCGCAGAGTGACTCAAAGAATGACATAGCAGATGACGGTAACTGAAACACGAGAAGAGCATAACAATCCTGCGAAGATTATAGCATATGCGAGAATTAACATTATAACTGTTGCGAGACTACCGCGAGTTAGATCCTAAATTAAAGGACGGCATAGATGTCATCCACTATGTAACTTCCCTATATAAAGAGAACTAATAGACTCAGAAGAGGAGAGATCAATTTAAGAGTGTTGAGAAAGTTTTGAGGAGAGAGAAAGTTTAAGAGAGCGGTTGTATTCTTGATTTCTTTCATTTCTTGTAATATTTCTGAGAATTAATCAATAAAAGTGTTGTTCTTAATCTTCAATTATGTGTTGATTATTATGAATTCTTGTGAGGGGTGTAGTGTAGGAATTCCTGCAACTACACTTTCAATGGAATTCGCATAGCAACCTCTCCTTTTGGCTTATTTGCAGTACCGTTAAAGCCATAGATTTTATAGGTTGAGGGTATTAAATCTTCATCTTTCCCTCCCATAGTTTTATATGCATGATAGAATAGGATGTCCACGGAACTTCCAGTGTCAATTAAGACTCTATTAATTTCCCATGAATCCTCCGCTTCATCATCTCTTGGTCTTGGGTTGATCTCTAGTCTTACCACCAATGGGTTTTCATGCATTTCGCCAGCCTCAGGTACTTCTTATGTAGTGAAAGAGATGGTTTGATTTTGCCATTCGTTTAATGGCGAAGTCTTCGCAATATTCATTATTTCTCTCCCATCAGCATCTCTTGCAAAATCTCTGCTCAGAACGCTATCATGAAAGTCCTCAATAGTTTTGTACGAGTGCACAATAGAGTTACAAAACATATTTTTTGCCTTCGCTCCAACTTCTATTACAAATGTTTCTCTTTCCTTTGTTGTATTAGCTCTGCAAATTTCTGGTGGAGGTGGTAATGGTTGAGATTATGGTTGCCATATTAGAAAATGATTTAGATTTCCATGATCGATCATTCTGAGGATGATTCTCTTTATATTTCTGCAATCATTTGTAGAATATCCATGGAAATGGCGATAAGAACAAAATTCATGGCTTCTATGGTTTGGAGGTGGTTCACTCCCCATGTTCCATTTTGCTGGTATGTTCTCCATCAAGATTATAGCTTCTCATATTTTCTCCACACTAGTATTTAAAGGTGGCATTTGATTTCTTCACATATTATCTTATGACTTCCCTATCCCCTATGATGATTTTTCCTCTGACCTCCATAAGTTTCTTGTGGTTGATCAAGTCTTTGAATTTTGTTGTTTCCACCTCGGCTATAGAAGTTTCTTTCTCTCTCGAATTCATCTTAGTCACGACTTCCCATAGATACTATTTTCTGCTGATTATTCTCCATTACCCTCTCTTGTTTTCCTTGCGAAGTGCTCGCCACTGTGTTTATCAACTTGGGTAACAAGCTTGCGTTTGCTGCTTTTGAACTTGTATTCACAACTGGGTATGATTCCATCTCATTTTGTTTTTCTTCAAGAGCAATATACTCCTCTTATATCTCTCAAAACTCAGTCATTGTGATTGTATTCTTGATTCTGAAAATTTGAATGTACAGTAGATTGGTTGCGAACATTGCGTTAATGAATGATAAAATGAGGTATCTCTCATCTACTCGTCCATCCATATCACTACACATTGTCTTCCACCTTATGGTTAAATGCTTCAAGTTTTTTCCAACTCTTTGTTTTAACCCAAATACAACTTCAATGTCGGGTCGCGAAGAATTATTACTTATATACGCCCCTAAGAACGTAGTCTTCAAATGATTAAAAGATGTTATAGTATTCTTTGGTAAACCCTCATACCATTTCAATGCCTCTCCTGTTAAGATGGATGCGAAATACTTACACAATACAGCATCATGGTTCTCCCACTGTAGCATATATCTCACATACGCTTTGATGTGTTGAACTGCACAAGTTGTTTCGTCAAATATACTAGTTAATATAGGCAGATTGCACTTTAGGGGTATTCCTCTCAATTGCATTTCTTGTGTTAATGGAGTTTTCACAGCTTCTTCTATGGCTTCGTCTAATTGTCTCATGCCTCCTTCTCTTCTGTTATTTAGCATTCCTCTCATCTCCGCCAATTCTCTTAAGATTTGATCATTTACACCAGGTGCTGATTCCATTGGTCTTTTTAATTCTTCTTATCTTCTCCTTCATTCTTGCCTATTTTGTCTTGCGAAATTTTGATTTTCCTCTTCATCATCTTCTTCTTGTCTTTCTCCTCTTTCATGTCTTTCATGAATTCAGACATGATTATACCTCTCATTTTGTCCTCTGCGATTTTGTTCATTCCTCCTCAATTCTCTTTGTTTCCTTCCAGCTCTCCTTTGTACTCTATCATATTCTTCATTAATATTAACATTATTGCGATTGTGTTCATGTCTTCTTTCTCGATTGTCATGATTGTTCTGACGTATTGCCTCTTGAAGCTCTCTTTCCTCCATTTCTTCTCTCAATCTTTCCCTTTTACATGCTAGACGTGCTTGTTCATCATAATGTCTCTCAATTTCATCTTCAATCGCTTGTTGATTTCTTTGAATTTCTCTCCCATGTAATATTCTTCTTCCTTCTTCTTGATTTTCTTCACCATCTTGATTATTTTATTCCTGGCGTTGCCTATTCCCCTGATTCCCGTTATCTTGTTCATTTTGGGGAATTTTGCCATGTGGAATGTAACGATATTCAATCATTTCTCTTCTTTCACGACGTTCTTCATCCGGAATTTGTAATTCCCCTGGAATATCTCCATTAATACTTACTACAGGTGAATTTCGCCTCATTTCTCCTCTAATTGATCTTGAACTTGATCTTGTAGTACTTCTTGACCTCCTATTCTGTAGTCTCATGTTTTCCATCCTGAATTCATGATTTTGCCTTGTCAGATTTGCACGTTCTTCCGCTTCTAATCTCCTTTCTTCATGTATCCTTTGCCTCAATGCCTCTAGTGTTCCAATCTCTCCATTTTCATGAATTACTACTCTAACCGCTTCTCGGTTTCTCTTTTCTCGTCTATCATTCCTTAATTGTTGTTCTTCTTCTGATTCGTCTGTCGAATCTGACCGCCAAGTGTGTACACTCACTCTGTCATAATCTATATAGTTCTATTTTGTGCTGGTGTACGCTGAATTGGTTGTTGAATTTGATTTTCTCCATTGTTTCTCTCGTTCATTCTTGAAGATTCCTCAATTTCATTTCTCATTTGTCCAACAAGCCTCTTACTCCTTCTAATAGTTGTTGGTTGTCTTGAAGTATTTCTTCTTCTAGCCATCTCTTCAATCTCAATAAATTGTTGAAAATTATATGAAACTCATCACCAGCTACTCCAAATTCTTTCAAATCACAATACCAATCTTCACGCTAAAACCACATCATCCATGTTTCTAGCGCCATTATGTAGTTGCAGGAAATCCTACAATACATCCCTCACAAGAATTCATAATAATCAACACATCTTTATGATCAAAACTACACTTTTTATTAATAGATTCCAGAAATGTTACAAGAAGGAAATGAAATCAAGAATACAACACTGTTTTGGACTTTCTCTCTCTTTAAAACTTTCTCAACATTCTAAAAAGATCCTCCTATTCCTTACGCCTATTCGGCTTTTTATATAGGATATTACATAGTGGATGACAGCTAAGTTGTCCTTTATTTTCGGATCTGGTTTGCGATATTCTCGCAAGTATTCAAGTGTTGATGTTCGCAACATTCTTAAATATCGCAAGGTCTTCACATCTTTCTCGTGTTTAAGCTGTCGTTATCTGTTACGTTATTTCTTGTAGTTAGTCTGCGACGGCTTCGCAATGTATTAATGATGATGACTTCGCAAGGGTGTTGCTGTTGCGATATTCTGATCCTACAAGAACAATGGTCTCATAGATGATAAAGATCGCATTGCTATCCAAGGTGCTCAAACTCAAGCGAAATTTCATGAAACTCTTTTTGGTGTTCAAATTGAATGAGATGAAGCTATTCACAAAAATACTGTGCTTAGCGAAAAAGAGAATCAAGTTCGCTCCCGTCTTCTCATAAATAATGATGATGAATTTGCTTGGGCTGCGAAAGTTCTAGATAATGCCAGAAATAATCTAGGTGTAAATGTTAGTCTCTAGGCTAAACACACGGCCTTGGTTAGAGATATGATTTCTGACAGAGAAGGTTGTTCAATGTACTTTCTTACTACTTATTTGTTCTTCATAAATTTCCATCAGGTTGTTAATTCATTATTATACGTTTGCAAGAGCTGAAGAAAGGTTTCGCGGAAGAATTAAAGAGCTTGAGGTTGAGAAGGAGCAGCTCGTAAAGAATCTTTCTTCTCGCAATGATAAATGTTCTAAACTGAAGAGTCAATTAAAGATCTTTGTTGCAAACTTTAAGAATGGAGCTATTCTTTTTCGCAACCAAACTATTAAGAAGATCTGTGATGACAATAACATTCTTCATTCTACATATCCTTGTCTCTTAGATGAAATTCCAAAGAATGTACCTCCTCTGGACATCTCTGACAGTGATGCTAGTGAAGAAGAAGCATAATCTGATGAAAATGAAGATGAATCAAGCAAGAAATAATTCTGCTTCCTTCTTTAACTTTTTGTAATATCTGTACATTCGTTCTTTAATCTTCTATTCTTGTAATATATTGCTATGAGTTCCTTCAACTTCCAATACAAGTTATGTTTCTTCCTGCATGTGTTAGAAAAGCAATTCTTTTTTGCAATATGGTTAATCAATATATAATTATTAATCTTTCATTTTATGTGTAAATCTATCATATGGAAGCAAATAACACTTTCTCATTCTATTCATTCCCATACATGCCTCTGTTATTTGTGTCCAAATGAAAGATTAAGCAAGTTACTTTTGAATAGTAAGATTGTTGTGAAATCTTTTGGTACATTTATGCCTCAATTTCACATGTCATTTCTCGCAATCACATATTTTGGGAGATAATCCTTGGTTTTTTCCAAGATTTCATTCATTCTTGTTTTCTGATGTGGTCTTATTTTGCCTTCCTAAGTAAAGGTCTTTTTTTTCCACCTCTTGTAATTGCGACAAAATCGCAGGACATCTTTTCACTTTCATGCAAAAACCCCTTGATCTTGACTTAACTTTTTTCTCTTGTCATTTTTGTTGCGACAATATGAGAGGCCTAAATATTCTTGCGAAAATAAATCCCCATGACATTGCCGTCTTGCGACGAAATCGCAGGACGTCCTTACACTTTCATGCATTGACCCATTGATCTCGTCTTATCTTTCTCTTTTGTATTATTGCCTCTTCAGGATTGTTGCACAAATATGACAAGCCTTGATACTCTCCTGAGTAAGAAGCCTCATGACATTTGTGTCTTAAGACACTTATCATCTCCCTAATGGAGGGTGACGCCCTTATCTTCCTCCTGGTTTCCCCTTCAAGGAGACGTACCTCTACCATACAAGGTTGGATCCTCCCATCCGGTCTTAACAACAACTAGTTGTTTTCGCAGCCTCTTATCCCTTTTTCCTATATAGCTTATGGTTACGAGACTACACCCTAAGTGGGGTTTTCTTCGGGCCGAGTGCAGCATAAGCCAAGACTTACCAATAATGTCCAGGTACGCTCCAGACGCCCCAGGCACTCTTGGATCAACTGTGTACCTTGGCTCCTTGATCAGATTCTGCACTCCTTAGGAGAGACCTTCTCACCTTAGTCGCCCAACCTAAGTCATATGCTTAAGCTGAGAATCCAAGGCGCCTCTCCTGGATGGGCTTTATTGACCCCAAATCTCCATGACTCAGGTTCCAGGGGCGGTGTAACCTTTTCCTTGAGCCATGCAACAGGTACCCCCTTCTATCATGCACTTTAGGTCTTACATTTACCCCTTGCGAAATTTTGATTTCGCGAACTAGGGTGTACGCCATAGTAGGTTTGCCCCTTTCTGATTGTTTTTCTTTTGCATTTCAGCTCTGTTGCAATTTCTCAATCTCATATTTGTCATTCAATAAAATATATTTTTGAATTTTTTTGCAACAAATCAGTCATACATCTTTCTTTATTTTCTCAATTTTACTTTCATTTCACATTTTAAGTTTCTTACCTTTGTTGTTTTCTGCCTCTGCACCTTTGATATTTTCTGTTATTTTCTTACCTTCTGCGAAATCTTCGCTACTTCTTATTTTCAGCAAGCATTGATTTTACAACGTTTCTTCTTCTCTCTGTTCTATTACATCTACCATCAATCTTTCACTTCTTTGTCTTTATATGACGTTATGTTTCCAATTCCCCTTCTTTGCAGTTCGTTCTTCGCATAATTATACGTCAATTTCATAACACTTCTTTCCTTCAATCCAGTCTCCTTTTATGATGCCAACTCCACTGGGATGAGGGAACTTGATGTACTGATGAAATATCGATGCTACGCCTATAATCCCATGTAACCAAGGTCGTCCAATTAAAGCATTGTATGGTGACTCCACGTCGACAACAAATAACAGAATTTCAGAAGATAGTCCTTTCATTGGAATTCACATAGTGACCTTCCCTTTAGGCTTATTAGCAGTACCATTAAAACCATAGATTTTGTAAGTTGAAGGTATTAGATCCTCATCTTCCCCCCCATAGTCTTATAAGCATGATAGAATAAAATATCCACGGAACTTCCAGTATCAATCAGAATTCTGTTGATTGCCCATGAATTCTCAGTTTCATCATCTTCATCATCGCTAGGCTTTGGGTTGATCTCTAGTCTCACCACCAATGGGTTGTCATGTATTTCTCCTCCTTCGGGGACTTCTTTGGATGTGAATGAAATAATCTGCTTTTTCCATTCTTTTAGCAGCGAAATTTTCGTGATATTCATTATTTCTCTATTATTAGCATCTCTTGCGAAAACTCTGCTCAGAATATTATCATGGAAATATTGAATTATTTTGTATTAATGTACAATAGAATGGAAGAATAAATTTTTCGCTTTCGAACCAACTTCTATTAAAAATATTTCTCCTCCCTTTGTTGTATTTACTCTGCGAGTTTCTGGCGGTGGTGGTAGTGGTTGAGATTGAGGTTGCCCTATTAGAAAATGATTTAATGTTCCTTGATCTATCATTTTGAGGATGATTCTCTTTATATTTCTGCAGTCATTTGTTGAATGTCCATGAAAATGATGGTAAGAACAAAATTCAGGACTTTTGTGGTTTGGAGGCGGTTCACTCCCCATATTCCATGGTGCTGGTATGTTTTCCATCAAGATTATAGCTTCCCATATTTTTTCTACACTAGCATTCAGAGGTGGCATTTTGATTTCTTCCCATATCATCCTATGACTTCCCTGTCCTCTATGATAGTTTTGCCTTTGACCCCCATAATTTTCTTGTGGCTGATCAAGCCTTTGAATCTTGTTATTTTCTCCGCGGTTATAGAAATTTCTTTCTCTTTAGAATTCTTCTTAATCACGACTTCTCATATCTACCAGTTTCTACTGATTATCAACCATCATCTTTTCTTGTTGTACTTGCGAAGTGCTCGCCACTGTGTTTATCAATTTTGGTAATATGATTGCATTCGCTGATTTTGAACTTGTGTTCGTAACTAGATATGATTCCATCTCATTTTGTTTTTCCTAAAGAACAATATACTCTTCCTGAAACTCTCGCAACTCAGTCATTGTGATCGTATTCTTGATTCTGAAAATTTGAATGTACAGCAGATTGCTTGTGAACATTACGTAAATGAATGATAAAACGAGGTATCTCTCATCCACACGGCCAACCATTTCACTACACATTGTCTTCCACCTCATGGTTAGATGCTTCAAACTTTCGCCAATTCTTTGCTTTAACCAAAATACATCTTCAATGCCAGGTCACGAGGAATTGTTACTTATATATGCCCCTAAGAACATAGTCTACAAATGGTTGAAAGATGATATAGTATTCTTGGGTAAACCTTCAAAACATTTCAAGGCATCTCCCGTTAAGCTTGATGCAAAATATTTGCACAACACATCATCATGATTTTCCCATTGTAGCATACATCTCACATAAGCTTTGATGTGTTGAATTGCATAAGTTGCTCCATCAAAAATACTAGTTAACGCGGGAAGATTGCACTTTAGGGGTATTCCTCCTAATTGTACTTCTTGTGTGACTGGAGTTTTCGCAGCTTCTTCTATGGATTCATCCAATTGTCTCCTGCCTCCCTCTCATCTATTATTTAGCATTCCTCTCATCTCCGCCAATTCTCTTAAGATTTGTTCATTTACACCAGGAACTAATTCCATTGGTATTTTTAATTCTGCCTCTTCTCCTGCGTTCTTGCCTATTTTGTCTTGCAAAATTTTGATTTTTTTCTTCATTATTTTTTTCTTGTCCTTCCCTACGATCTCCTCTTTCATGAATTCGCACATGATTATACCTCTTATTTTCTCCTCTGCGATTTTGTTCATTCCTCCTCAATTCTCTTTGTTGCCTTTGAGCTCTCCTTTGTACTCTATCGTATTCTTCATTGATATTACCATTATTGCGGTTTTGTTCACGCCTTCTTTCTCGATTATCATGATTGTTCTGGTGTATTGCCTCTAGGAGCTCTTGTTCCTCTACTTCTGCTCTTAGCCTTTCTCTTTCGCAAGCTAGACGTGTTTGTTCAGCATAATGTCTCTCGATTTGTTCTTCAATTACTTGTTGATTTCTTTGAATTTCTCTTCCATGTAATATTCTCCTTCCTTCTTCCTGATTTTCTTCACCATCTTGATTATTTCGTTCCTGACGTTGCCTATTCCCCTGATATCTGTCGTTCTGTCCATTTTGGAGAATTTCTCCATGTGGAATGAAACGATCTTCAATCATTTCTCTTTTTTCACAACATTCTTCGTTTGGATTTTGTACTTCCTCTCGAGTATCTTCATTAGCATTTTTTACATGCGAATTTCATCTTATTTCTCCTCTAATTGATCTTGAACTTGATCTTGTAGTGCTTCTTGACCTTCTATTCTGTAGTCTCATGTTTTCCATCCTCAACTCATGATTTTTCCTTATCAGATTTGCACGTTATTCTACTTCTAGTCTCCTTTCTTCATGTATTCTTTGTCTCAATGTCTCTAATGGTTCAATCTCTTATGAATCTGACTGCCAAGTATGTACACTCACTCTGTCATAATCCATAGTTCTATTTTGTATTGATGTACGCTGAATTGGTTGTTGAACTTGATTTTCTCCATCGCTTCTTGCGTTCATTCTTGAAGATTCCCCAGTTTCATTTCTCCCTCTACCAGCAAGCCTCTTACTCCTTCTAATAGTTATTGGTTGTTTTGAAGCATTTCTTCTTCCGGCCATCTTTTCAATCTTAATGAGTAGTTGAAAATTATATGAAATTCTTCACCAATTATTCCAAATTCTTTCAAATCACAATATCAATTTTCATCTTATTTTAAAACAATTTGTAATCTCCCTATTTCTAGCGCCAATATGTAGTTGCAGGAATTCCTACAATACATCCCTCACAAGAATTCATGATTTCAACACATCTTTAACATCAACAATTACACTTTTTATTAATTGCTTTATGAAATTTTACAAGAAATGAAATCAAGAATACAACCACTGTTTTAGACTTTCCCTCTCCTCAAAACTTTCTCACCACTCTAAAAAGATCTCTCCCTCCCTTAAGCATATTCATCTCTTTATATAGGGTATTACATAGTGGATGACAGCTAAGCTGACCTTTATTTTCGGATCTTGCTTGCGAGATTTTCTCAAGCATACAAATGTTTTATTCGCGACATTCCTAAATCTCGCAAGATCTTCACATCTTCCTCGTGTTTAGTCTGTCGTCATCAGTTGTGTCACTTCTGTAATCAATCTGCGATATTCACTAGGATATTGTTATTGATGATTTTGCAAGAGTATTATTGTTATGATATTCTAATCCTACATGAGTACTCCGCGAACTTAGTCCGCTAACCCAGTCCATGAACTAGCGTAGTTCTCGAACCTAAGAATTTCTGCTGGAGTTTGTGAACTCAGTCCGGGAACTTAAGTCTGCGAACTTGAGTAGGTTATGTCTAAAAATGATGTTTGTGAACTTATATTAATAAACTAAGGAATGCTATTGCAAACCGTGGCTTTATAGTTCATGAATCGATTCGAGTGAATCACATCGTTTTTTATTCAATTGTGTCTTGTGTAGTACATAAAGATCTAAGCAATTGAACAACTTTCTAACTAGTTCATTTGAGTCATTTGGACTAGTTATGGTGAAGAAGAATATGGTTGATATGAATGTTATCATATGGATAACCTTTTGGTTAACTGTTGTTGAACCAACTAATGTACAAGTTTGGGTACGGTTACACAAGCCTAGAAATGTGCATTACAAGTATGTATAACAATCTATGTTTTTGATCTAATGGTTGATAAGTATTATCTTGAATCTAATCAGGTTTTCATCTAAGAATATTGAATGCTTTGTTAGTAAGCTAACATTGATTTCAAACCCTGATTTGAAGACTATATAAGGGAGAACTCTAGCAACTGGGAAACCTAATCCCCACACATTATGTGTGATACTAGTTGTGCTAAGCTAGAGTCGATTCTCCTTTAACCTTTGGTTTTATTCTTCTAAAACCAGGTTAACGACTTAAAGACTTCATTGGGATTGTGAAGCCAAACCGATATTCCTTTTATTATAGTTATGTGATCTGATCTTGCTATTTCTATCGTATGAGTACAATTGTAATAATTGGTTTGAGATTTCTATCTCCGATAGGCAAGATATAAAAGTAATTAAAATACTTCGTCTAATCGTTTGTGACTCCACAATATATTTTTTCGCTGCGTCGATTAAGACTATTGTGAGGTAATTGATAAAGATGAGCTGTTCTTCGGGAATATAAGTCTGGTTTTATCAATTGGTTCCTGTTCACCTTGATTTATAAAAACACGGATCAAAAACTTGTAGGTTTATTCGTGGGAGGCATATTTATCTATTACTGTATACTTTTATGTGTGATACATATTTTTTTTATTAAAGTCTTCGACTTTGGGTTGTAGCAACTCTTGGTTGTGGGTGAGATCATCTAAGGGAATCAAGTACGTAGTATAATGCTGGGATCAGAGATGTAGGAGCATAACTGTACCTTGGATCAATGTGAGATTAATTGGGGTTCAACTATAGTCCAGATCGAAGTTAGCTTGGACTAGGATAGTGTCTATAGTAGCTTAATATAGTGTATGTTTAATCTGGACTAGGTCCCGGGGTTTTTCTGCATTTGTGATTTCCTCATTAACAAAATTCTGGTGTCTGTGTTATTTATTTTCTGCATTTTATTTTGTTATATAATTGAAATAATACAGGTTGTACGTTGTTCAATCAATTAGAATATCCGACCTCTTTGGTTGTTGATTTAAATTGATTGACACTTGGAAATTGGTCTTTGGTACTATCCAAGTTATCTCTCTTTGATAAATACTCGCAGATTTCTATTTTCTTGAGTATAGATCAAATTGAGAGATTGAGATAATAACTCCTTGAGATATTTCTATCTAGATTGAGTCTGACTCTAGTTGATTCTCTAGAAAGTAACTCGGAGTTTGTCCATACAGATTGCTAATCGAAATATTGGGTGTGGCTGTTAGACCCCCGCTTTTTCAATTTGTATCATAGAAGGCAAACACGTTCAAGACCTTACCAGTCTGTGTTTGTAGCGATCTGACTCTATGGACAAGAGTAGTATCTCTGATAAACGCGTCACCAGTCTTCGATGGCTCTAATAACTTATGGTGGAAAATTGCTATGCGAGCTTTTCTTCAAGCACGTGATTTTCAATCATGGGTATATGTTGTTGATGGCTATGATCCTCCCGTTGTGGCAGTTGTAAATGTAAACATTCCCAAAGATATTGGTGAATACACCCATGCCGATATATTTGCTGCAAAGCAAAATTCGGACAGTTTGAATGCGATCATACATTCCATTACCCCAAATCTTCAGCACCATGTGTCTAATTGCACTAAGTCACAAGAAGCTTGGGATATCTTAGCAACCGTATTTGAATGTAATACCAGTGAGAAGGAAGCTAGGCTTCAAAACCTTAATTCCGATTGGGAAAACCTTCATATGGAAGATAAAGAAACATTTGATGAGTTTAATCACAAAGTGTCTGAAATTGTTAATGCATCTTTTGCGTTGGGTAAGACTATTCCTAAAAGGGACATTGTGATGAAAATTCTTAGATCGCTGCCATCTAGATACGATGATAAGAAGCATGCCATCGCTGAGGGAAATAACCTTGATACTCTCTCTAGAAATACGCTGGTTGGAAAGCTTAAGATCTTTGATCATGAACATTCGTCCAAATCTAAGGATGTTGCGTTCAAAGCACTAAAGGACACTAAATTACTTGATAAAAGTAAAAAATGTATATCTCTGAAAATGATCACTCTGAGATAGATTCATCAGATGAAGATCTAGACAAATCAGTCTCGATGATCACAAGACAGTTTAGGGATCTTATGTTGAAGAGAAGTAAACGGTTTTCCACAGATAAGCCTAAGGCATCAGTCAAACCTCATAACGTGTTCCTCCTAAAAATAGGGATATTGATGAAACTGATGACGAGGATATGCGTCAGTGCTTTAAGTGTAAGGGATTTGGTCATTTTCCAAACGAGTGTCCATATCGGAGAAAATACACTGGGAACAAAGGTCTTGCTGCAACTCTTGATGAAATGTCTGACAATTATGATTCTAATGAAGACGAGAAATCAAGTGTTGCATTTCTTGGTGAAAATATTGATTTTGATAATTGTAGCAATACATATATCAATCTTGATATTCTTTCAGAAGATAATCCAACTATTCTGGAAGAAAAAGTTGACCAATTACTTGGAAACACTGTTTATAATGTTACAGGTTCCACTATGTGCCTAGTTGCTTGCACAATTAAGAAGCCTAATTTTTATCCGAGTTTGTCGTGTTCGTATTGTTCATTAAAGGGTCATGAACTGTCAAAGTGTTATAAATTCAAACACCAACAAAGGCATATCAATAAACTTCAACGAAGAGCAAATCATTTAGAAAGAAAGCTTAAATTGGCTCAGAAGACTACTGAGGTATGTAAGATTTTATCTTCGACTAAGAAGTTAGTTTCCAAGGATAAACTACCATTAGAAAAGAAAATATGGTCAAATGGTCTTGATAGACAAAGGTCTGTGGATTCCTCTCAATAAAAAAATGGTGGACAAATTGTTGTTTACCAAAACTCAACTTGATTGGGTTGTGTCTAAAATCTTGTCTCATTCACCTGATTAAAAGAGATAATGATTTTATTTTTCAATCCTTTAGGAAAAGTTTATTTTCTTATTTTCTTAGTTTTTCCTTTTTGTGTCTATCAAACAAAAAGAAAGGGTACCATCGATAATTCCACTCTTCATAGGGCTGAGTGTTTGTCATTTATGAACCTGCTTAAAGGTTTTGAACCCTACATCCTTTTTCCTTCTATAAAACCTCTTTTTATCTCAATACTACTTGTTGAGTTAATTGTGATTTCCTCTCACAAACCATACGTTAATGGAAACTCCAAGTATGATGTCTTCTAATGTAAAATATGGTAATATGATTGTTAATCCATCAATCACGAAGGAAAAAGAAAAATCTCCATTTCCTACAACATTGAAAAGGAAGAGAAGGAATGTGTGGAAGCCAAGAGCCATTCCTTCAAATTATCAGAAGTTTTTTGATGTTCTTGAAGTGTTGAAGGAGATGCTAAAGGAGATTCAACAAATAAAGGCTTTTGTGTATAAAACTCATGAGATTCAGAAGGCCCTGGTTCGACAACAGCAACCAAGAAGGTTTATTGATATAAACTCCTACCTTAATGAACCTTATGTTCCAATGGTTGTTGACGACAAGGAGTTCGGGGACGATAAAGAATTCTTCAAAGGTCTTATTTCCTAGTAAATCTTCTATTTATCTTATTTTTTTTAGAAGAATAACTAGTGCTTGGAATAGCCATTATTGTGATTACACATAGCTATGTCCAAAGTTTTCATTTTCTTGTTTTTAGATTTATTGGTTTAAATTCTAAGCTTGTTTGGAAGATGATTTTTGCAGTATTAATCTTTATGGTTTTATATATTGCAATATTGTTATGGGATTTGTATGTTTACGTCCGTGAACTTGATTGTCCCATACTTTGCCAAAATTAAAGTCGTTCGTGAATTGATATGCAAGTATTGATAAAAGAATGGATAGACTTTTGACAAACACAAAATATAAGATAAGTTAAAATATTTTGTGATTCAAGGATTATGTCTATTGTATGTCATTTGTGCAAATGGTGATGGAAACATAGAATGAATCCTTGTGTATTCCGCAGTAATTGATCTTCCATGATCCATATTTTGTATATTACTGTGAGGCTCCGTATTGTGTCTTATGTCGAGAACTAGACAACCAAGTTGATTATTTTTGTGATTAGCTTAGTTGTGTTCCGTAAGATACTTTATGTCGAGCATATTGAACTAAATTAATCATCTTATGTGATTATTTAGTTATGACTCTTTAAGTTTGTCTTATGTTTGAGCATTTTCTACTGGGTTGGTTGTTTTTATGATTCACTTAGTCATCGCTCCATAGATTTTCTTATGTGAGTATAAACTATTAAATTAATTACTTTTGTGATTAGTTTAATTCTGTATTCTAGTTAGATTAATTATGGGTTCTCTTGTGATTAATCTAATCGAGTTATTAAGTCTCCATAAGTTTACTTGTGTTGAGCATATTTAGTCAAATTAATCATGGTTCGCTTACGGTTAATTTGATTGAATATTTCTTTTTGGATTTCAAATTCATACTTGTATGATATTTGTTGAGTCCAACGAAATCCTTCTTTTCTTTTGAAATTAAGGTCGCTCTTGTTGTTCCCTCGGGAGTGACATTTTATCGGGGAGAGTTCTTATGAAATTGTGCTTAATTTCCAAATCTTTTTGGGGAGTGCGGCTGTGGAATATATGATTGCATCTAAACAAGATGATATACATTTACCTTTGGTCATGAAATATCTCTTACGGAAATTTCATTAGGATCCCGTTCTTGTACCTTTGCCAATTTTATTGACAAAAAGGGGGAGAATTAATATGTAGTTCATACTACAAATACATATGGTTTTTGGATCATTATGTAAGGGGGAGTGGTTTCCATGTGAGATGGAGTATTGACTAAGGGGGAGTGAAATATCACCATAGTATTGTTGTTAAAGTTGTGATGCAATTGGACTTTGACGCTGTGTAATGATACTATGACATTGTATAACAATGATTGAGAACTCTTATTTTCTCGTTGTTATAGCTATGGATTTCCAACAACGATGATGCTAAACTTACAACCTTTGGGATTATTGGACTACTTGGAAGTGACGAAGATTTCGAGTAATGTTGAAGATTAGACATGTGGAATAGGAGCTACAAAGTTTATTTATCTATTTTTTGTATTCCATATGTATTAATAGTTTTGCCACTAAAATTGACAAAGGGGGAGATTATTAGAGCATTGATCGGTCGAACTCGCATGCGTTGCTATATCAAGCATGTTTGTCAATGTTAGTGATCAAAACTATAAAGTCTTGATTTCTAGTCTACTATAGCTAAGGTCTCGGACTAGGATAGAAAGTGTAGTTGAGATCAAGAACTCCATGGAAATCATCATACAAGACGAAGGACTACTCAAGAAACCGGTGGATCTTCATTGACTAAAAGGTATGTGGAGACTTGAACTTATCTATCACTCAAAAGCCTATCTATTATATCTCTTATCTTGAGACAATAGTCGTATTACTATATAGACTAAGATTATACACATGTGATATTTCGAGCTGAGTATATCTCGCTTATCTATTTCTCGAAATATGTGTTGGTAAAGATTTCGCTTTAGCCAAGTTCATATTTACCTAGAGACGAAAGTCAATGTTATGTTTCAATCATTTTGGAAATTTCTCTGACGAAAAATATTTTGTGAATAGAAACTGTAGGATCAAAATATCGCAAGAAGGACATATTTGAGAAGTTTAGTCAACAACACTTTGCGAGCGTCGCAGAATGATTTGAAGAGTGACGTGACAGATGATGATGGAAGAAACATGAGAAAAGTGTGATGACTCTGCGATAATTAGAGTATTTGCGAAGATTAACAATAGAACTCTTGCGAGAGTATCGCAAGTCAGATCCTAAAATAAAGGGACAGATTAGTTGTCATCCACTATGTAACCCCCTATATAAAGAGTTGAACATGCGTAAGGAAGGGGAGATCTTTTTCGAGTGTTGAGCAAGTCATTAGGAGAGAGAGAGTCCAGAGCGGTTGTTAATTCCTTAGCTTTATTTCCTTTCTTTCTTGTAGAATTTGTGAGATTAATCAATAAAAATTATGATTGCTGATCTAAAAATGATTTGATTGTATGAATTCTTGTGAGGGGTATAATGTGGGATTTCCCGCTACTACATATTGGCGCTAGAAACAGGGATTTTCCTTGTTTTTAGTGTGAAGATTAGTATTGTGATTTGAAAGAATTTGGAGAAATTGGTGAAAAGTTTCATATAATTCATTAAGATTAAAGAGATGGCTAGAAGAAGAAATGCTTCAAGACAACCAACAACTGTGAGAAGGAGTAAGAGACTTGCTGGAGAAAGAAGAAACGAAACTGGAGAACCATCAAGAATGAATACAAGAAATGATGGAGAAAATCAAATTCAACAACCAATTCAGCATACGCCAGCGCAAAATAGAACTATGGATTATGATAGAGTGAATGTACACACATGACAGTCAGATTCAGTAGGTGAAGCGGAGGAGGAGCAACAATTAAGAAACGATAGGTGAATAGAGGAAGATCGGGAAGCAGTTGGAGGAATAATTCATGGAAATGGAGAAGTTGAAGCATTAGAGGAATTGAGAACAAGAATACACGAAGAAATGAGAGTAGAAGCAGAAGAACGTGCTAATTTGACAAGACATAATCATGAGTTGAGAATGGAGAATATGAGACTACAAAATAGAAGGTCAAGAAGCACTACAAGATCAAGTTCAAGATCAATCAGAAGGGAAGAAAGACAAAACTCACTTGTAGAAAATGTTGATGGAAATATTCGGCAGGAGGTGCAAAATCCAGATGAAGAACGTCGCGAAAATAGAGAAATGACTGAAGATCGATACATTCCACATGGCGAAATTCCTCAAAACAGGCAGCGTCAAGAAATAAACAACCAAGGTGATGAAGGAAATCAAGAAGAATGAAGAAGAATATTACATGGGAGAGAAAATCGCAAAAATAAACAAATAATTGAAGAAGAAATCGAGAGACATTATGTTGAACAAGCAAGTTTATCCTGCGAGAGAGAAAGATTGAGAGCAGAAATGGAGGAAAGAGAGCTCCAAGAATCAATACGTCAGAACAATCATGACAATCGAGAAAGAAGACGCGAACAAAACCGCAATAATGGTAATATTAATGAAGAATATGATAGAATACAAAGGAGAATCGAAAGACAACAAAGAGAGTTGATAATGAGTGAAAAAAATCGCAGAAGAGAAAATGAGAGATATAATGGTGTGCGAATTCATGAAGGAAATGAAAGAGAACATCGCAAAGAGAGACAAGAAGAAAATTATGGAGAAGAAATTCAAAATATTGCAACACAAAACAGGCAAGAACGCAGGAGAAGAGAAGCAGAGTTAAAGAGACCAATGGGATCAGCATCCGAGGTAAATGAAAAAATCTTAAGAGAACTGGCAGAAATGAGAGGAATGATGAATAATAGGAGAGAAGGAGGCATAAGGCAATTAGATGAGGCCATTGAAGAAGATGTGAAAACTCCATTCACACAAGAAGTACAATTAGGAGGAATACCCCCAAAATGCAATATGCATGCGTTAACTAGCATTTTTGATGGAACGACATGTGCAATTCAACACATCAAGGTGTATGTGAGGTGTATGCTACAGTGGGAAAATCATGATGATGTGATGTGCTACTATTTCGCATCTAGTTTAACAGGGGAGGCACTGAAATGGTTCGAGGGTTTGCCAAAGAACACGATAACGTCTTTTAACCATTTGCAAACTACGTTCTTAAGGGCATATATAAGTAACAACTCTTCACGACCAGGGATTGAAGATGTGTTTGGATTAAAGAAGAGAATTGGAGAAAGTTTGAAGCATCTAACCATAAGGTGGAAGACAATGTGCAGTGAGATGGTTGGACGTGTGGATGAGATATATCTCATCTTATCCTTCATCAATGCAATGTTCACAACCAATCTGCTATACATTCAAATTTTTAGAATCAAGAATACAATCACAATGACTGAATTACGGGAGCTACAAGAGGAGTACATTGTCCTTGAAGAGAAACATAATTAAATGTAATAGTATCTCGCTGCGAATACAAGTTCAACAGCAGCGAATGCGAGTTTGCTACCAAAATTAATAAACACATTTGCGAGCACTTCGCAGGTCCAACAAGAAAAGAGCATGGAGGATAATCAGCAGAAAATAGTAGCAATGGGAAGTCGTGACCAAGAAGAATTTGAGATAGGGAGAAACTTTTATAGCCGAGGTGGAAACAACAAAATCCAAAGACTTGATCAGCCACAAGAAAATTATGGAGGGCAAAGACAAAATTACTATAGAGGATCAGGAAGTCAAAAAATGATATGGGAAGAGATCAAGATGCCACCTTTGAATACTAGTGTGGAATTTTTTGGGAATCTATCATTTTAATAGAGAACATACCGACACCCTGGAACATGGGAAAAGAACCACTTCCAAATCACATAAGTCAAGAATTTTGCTCTTATCATCACTTTCATGGACATTCCACAAAGGATTGCAGGAATGTAAAGAGAATCATTCTCAGAATGATAGACCAGGGAAAATTAAATCATTTCCTAATAGGGCACCCTCAATCTCAACTCTTACCACCACCACCATAAATTCGCAGAGTTAATGCAACAAAAGGAGGAGAAACATTTGTCATAGAAGTTGGAGCGAAGGCAAAAAATCTATTTTGTAACTCTATTGTACATTCATACAAAATAATCGAAGATTTCCATGAAAATTTCCTAAGTAGAGTTTTCTCAAGAGATGCTGATGGGAGAGAAGTAATGAATATTGCGAAAGCTTCGCCACTAGAAGAGTGAAAAAAACAGACTATTTCTTTCACTGCACAAGAAGTACCTAAGCCTGGCGAGATGCATGACAATCCATTAGTGGTAAAACTAGAAATAAACCCAAAACAAAGAGAAGATGAAGAAGAAGATGAGGATGATGAGGCTAAAGATTCATGGGCAATCAATAAAGTTTTAATTGATATGGGGAGTTCTGTGGATATCATGTTCTATCATACTTATAAAACTATGCGAGGCAGAGATGAGGATTTGGTACCTTCAACCTATAAAATCTATGGTTTTGATGGTATTTCCAATAAACCTAGAGGGGAAATCACTATGCGGATTCCACTAAAGGGTATATCTTCTAAAATTATATTTTGTGTTATCGACGTTGAATCTCCATATAATGCCTTAATTGGCAGACCATGGCTACATGGAATTCTAGGCATGGCATCAACTTTCCACCAGTGTATTAAGTTTCCTCATCCCAGTGGTATTGGAATCATAAAGGGAGATTGGATTGAAGGTAAGAAGTGCTATGAAATCGATGTAGAATCATGCGAAGAAAGAGTTGCCAAGAAGGAGAATTGGAGGTATAACATCAAACAAAAAAAAAGAAGTAAGAGGTTGATGGTTAATGCAATAGAACATGGAGAAGAAAGAATGTTGTGAAGAGTACAAACAACAAGTGGAAAAAATATCACAGAAGGAAAGACTGTAGCAAAAGTTACCAAAAGAACAGACGCAGAAAACATCAAAGGTAAAAAATTTAAACTGTGAAATGAAAGAAATATTGAGAAAAGAAAAGAAATGTATGCTTGATTTGTTACGAAAATTTCAAAAATATATTTTACTTAATGACAAAAATGAGATTGAGAAGTTACAACAGAGATGAAATGCAAAAGAATAATCTTCAGAATGGGAAGAACCTTTATGGCGTACACCCTAGTTCGTGAATAAAATTTCGCAAGAGGCGAATGTAATACCTAAAGTACGTTATACAAGGGGGTATTTGTTTCATGGATCAGCGATAAGGTTACACCGATGCTGGAACCTGAGTCATGGAGATTTGGGGTCAATGAAATCCCATCCAGGAGAGACACCTTGGATTCTCAACTTGAGCATATGACTTGAGTTGGGTGACTAAGGTAATAAGAGCTCTCCTAAGGGGTGCAGAGTATGACCAAGGCGCCGAGGTACATGGATGAGCCAAGAGTGCCCGGGGCGTATGAAACTACCCTGGCCATTCTTGGAAAGTCTTGGCTATGATGCACTCGGCCCGAAGAAAACCCCACTTAGGGTGAAGTATCGTAACCATAAGCCATATAGGCAAAAGGGATAAGAGGTTGCGAACACAACTGGTTGTTGTTAAGACTGTATGAGAGGAGCTAGTCTTGTATGGTAGAAGTACGTCTCCTTGAAAGGGAAACCAGGGGGAAGATAAGGGCGGCACCCTCCATTAGGGAGATGATAAGTGTCTTAAGACGCAAATGTCATGAGGTTATATTTTCGCAAGAATACTTAGACTTGTCATATTTGTGCAACATTCCTGAAGAGGCAATAATACAAAAGAAAAGATAAGAAGAGATCAATGGTTCATTGCATGCAAGTGTAAG